>JABTTQ020002203.1:0-600000 GCA_016081115.2 Rehmannia glutinosa | reverse complement strand
CTCTTTAACCGGTAAAATTGTTTTGTTTTCAAAATCGACCTCGTTAAAATTGTTTTGGTTTGTAATCATCAAAAAGGGGGAGATTGTTTGATAAATGGTTTATCATGATTTTGATGATTTTGATTTTACACCAAAACAATGGTTTTAAAGGTTGTCCAAATACTCCTAAATGATTTAAAATGGTTTTAATATTTTTCGAGTATTTCCTCAAGTTTATTTTCGATATAAAATTGGACAACACATTTAATGTTTTTAAGTCAATGGGTTTTTACATTGAAACTATGTTGTCCTAATACTCCCAATTGATCTAAAATGTCTCTACTATTTTTCTGAGTATTTATTGGAATTTATATCGAACAACACTTTTTGTGTAAATGTTTTATTTCTTCAAAACTATATTTCTAATGTTGTCCTAAATACTCCCGATCGGTTTAAAATGTTTTTACGAATTTTTGGAGTATTTCTTGAGGTTTATTTTCGTCAAAAATCGGACAACATTGCATTTAGCGATCGACTCGGCCGACCAAAGAGGCGATGCACTGGAGCAAAACATCGAAACAAAACTTTGTTCTTTCGAGTTTTTGGTGGTCTGGTCAAACCGCCGCTTCTAGCCTTCGATCGGTCGAGTGCACTTCGACCGTCGCCTGTGTTAATTTGCTGCGATATGTTTCAAACTTCTATTTCGTGCGACCGTCGCCATGTGTGTGTATATTGACAAAAAAATATGACCGTTTGACAGCAGACACATTTCCTTAAATTGTGGGATTGATTTCTAACAGCTATAATCTTGATTTTAATTGCAATTTTTTGTAGATATCAGATTCCAAGAGGAGCCTATCAAGTATCAATCATCTCCTATAAATAGAGGAAGAATTGAAGCAACAACATGAGAGAGAAAACTACAACACAACAAGATACACTCAAGAATACACTTGTTCTTACATTGTCTTATTTCTTGTTGTAATTTGCCTAGCTATTCACTTTCACATCTTTGAGGTCTAGGCTATTCTTGATTACACTTGCACTCAATTGTATAATTCATTATCGAGTTGTAATCTTGAATTTTTGGGTTATCATTCAACACAAGATATCCTTGTGAGTGTTCTTGTGGTAAGAACACACTTGGGTGATCTATGTGATAGGTGTGAGAAGATTGTGGTAATCTTCTTGTTGAGGTGTTGAAGAATTTGGTATTCTTCAAGGTTGAAGATTGTGGTAATCTTCACAAGGTGCCGTTGGAGATTGTGGTAATCTTCAAGAAGAGATTGTGGTAATCTCAAAGGTGGTGTTGAAGAAGAGTGTGGTGCTCTTCAAGGTGTTGTTGTAAGTTGGTGTTGTATTAATTTGTGGTAAATTAATAAAATCTTTTTCTTTTTGAAATCCATCCCTGATATACTTGGGGTGGTAGAGGATTAGGCCCTAGGTGGGTTGAACCTCTTTAAATCGACGTGTGTTGTTTACATTCCGCACCTTTATTATTGTCTTTGAGCATTTGGTTCGAAAAAGAGGGCGAAATCGAAAAGATGGAGTTAATCTATTCACCCCCCCTCTAGATTATCGTAGCCGCTTGGACTTACACCTTCCACCACGTCTGTTGCCTACGGAGCTTCATGTCCGGCGAGTGCAAATACTCGAGCGGGCATCCTTGCCCGATTACCCTGGCCATTGCCCGGCTTCTGCGGCTGCACCTGTGTGGTTCGGTCATTGTATTTCGGGCAATCTTTCATCTGGTGCTGATTACTACCACAACGCAAACACTTTCCTTGTTTACGCCAACAGTCATTGGCAGTATGTCCCGGTTTCTGGCAATGTGCACACACTTGACCCGGTTTTTCTTGGGGAACTCAGCGAGGTCTTCCACGTCCACGATGTTCAGCCATTCTGTATCTTGAAGTGTTAGTTGCGATCCACGAGTGAATGAATACAATAATTATTCGCGTAAAGCAAGTTATATCATAGGGAAAGTAACAACAAAACACAAGACACCGAATAATAGCAAAGGCATATCCATTAATGTAAAACTTGAATACACCCATGAAGTACAACAATAGTAATACCGAGTCAAAGATCTTTCTAATATGAAGGCATATGAACAGTATGACTGGACTCCATAGAGCATCTCTGTATTTCAGTATTCTTCATTTGATTGCTTAATATTACATTAATGGATTTTATTAATTGATGTAGCATATACCAGTGACTTGAGATAAAACTTGATTTCGTTTCTTTTTGAAAATGTTAAATCAGAATCCCTTGGCGACAAAGCAAGCTATAGATGAGAATGGCTGGCTAAATACCGGTGATATTGGTTGGATTTGTCCTCCGCATTCTAGAGGATGAAGTTGTCAAGCTGGAGGAGTAATTGTGCTAGAAGGACGTGCAAAAGATACTATAGTCACCTGTTGAATTAAGTAAAATAATGTTGTCTAAGATATGCCCTCTAATAAATAGAGGTGAAGATGGTGAAGTTTCCCGTTTTTTTGAGTATAATACTCATAAATTGCACTGATAAAACCTAATTCAGTGACTCCCTTTTATATATGATATGCTTGGCTACATTATGTTTGGGATGTTAGAGATATTTTTTAACAGTTGTTGTCACATTAACTATATTTAAAACTGTTATGGATTCCAGATTTTTTGTCTTTTTTTCTTTTTGTTGATTAGTTTAATGGTTAGTCTCTTACTAATAATCTAATTGTATCTAATTGTAGTGGTAATCAAGCTCCACCAGGAAATTGGAAACTGGAAACGATAATCGCCCATCAGTCATGATGGAAAGGGCATTCTCCTCCTTCATCTTGTTGTAATTATGTCCTATGAATTTTGCTTATATGTTGTATTATCTTTCTTATAAAGAAACATGTAGCTTTTAATTAGGAGAATTTTATTAGTTGCAATGTTATGTTTGACTTTATACTTTTGAATTTCATTAATGTATAAGTATGATTTATAATTAATTTTTAAAGATTGAAAGTGCATACAGGCCAGGGTGTTGTCTAGTAGCATGTACGTAAAGTATAAAACGCAGAATAAAATACAAAAATTTAAGTACTCGTTTTTGTTTTATATATATATTAATAATGGTTCATAATTGCCAATACTAGTAAAGAAACAATTTTAGCGGCGGTTCTTCAAAACGCCGCTACTATTGAATATTCATTATTTAGTGGCAGTTCTAACCGCCAATATTAATAAGTATATGTATTTTAAAAAAATCTTTGTGGCGGTTCCAAACCGTCATAATATTTTTTTCCTGTTACATTAGCGGCAGTTTTGCGACCGCCTCTAAAAAACCGCCGCTAAATTATTATTTGAAGGTGATTGTATTTTAGCGACAATTTCCAGCGTTTGCGAAAAACCGCCGTGAAATTATTCTTGACACTCTTATAGACGACGGTTATGTAAGTGTCGGAAAATGCCTCGGCGGCGGTTAGGAACCGCCACGAAACAAAAAAAACCGCCGCAAAACGTTGGTTTTCCTGTAGTGGCTTTATTAGTATGTGACAAAAGATAAAGATGAATATGAATTTAGGTGTATATATAAATGAAATTCTGAAATATCAAGTTATATATTGCTTAAATGTTTCACCATTCTGGATTAATTGCTTACAATTCAGTGCGCATGAGAAATGCAGGAAAATTTTGTATTAAAGGAATTTAATTAGGGTGGCAATTCAGGTTATCAAGTTGTGTTCGTGTTTAGTTTCAAGTCGATTTCGGGTTATGTTCAAAATACATCAAAATTTATAAAATTCAAGATATTATGTTTTTAGACAAATTGGTAGCTTTGTGTCAGATTCGTATAAATCGTATTCGGGTTTGAGTTTCTCGTGTTCGTATTTAAGTTTCTTTTAGTAACTTCAAATCGGTTCAAGTCGTGTTACCTATCGTGTTAGGATTATCAGCCCGAATGCTGCAGAGGCCAGTGGGCCTAGTTATAAGCCCATCATAAAGACTTTCACTGCAGTAGTAAATAGTAATTAACAAGGCACATTTTGAAATTAATGTTATAAAGGATAATTATAAAAACCCCAAGATTTGAGAGCTAATTACGAAAAACTCCAGAGATTTTTGAAAAAAAAAAATCATGAGGTTTGATTCCATATTACATTTTCCACTTCATGAGCAAAAATCATTTCAATAAAAATCCCTTTAATATTCATAAAAATATTACATTTACCTCATCAAATTTAAGATATAATCAAACTGATGGGTCTTTTTATAATTTTAAAATATCTCTAGATTTTCTTGTAATTAGCTCAAACATGAAGAATTTATTTCGGTAATCCCATGTTATAATTGAAAACCACTTCATCACATTAATTTGTCAACTACCTTTAATTTCTCACTGCTGCTTTGCATGCATGCATGCATCAATTGATAGTTTAGGGCAACAATTAATTTCACCAGCTACCTCTGTACACTATATAAGACTAGTATTTGTATCTTCTTTCTCTCTGACTTGTGGGATATTGCTGTATTAACCAAAATTGTGTAAACTATATAAGAGTAAAATATGTGATCTGCTTTTTTAGTCAAAGAAGGAAAAGGGCTGCTCTTTCTTGTGAAAGAGTGCAGTTTATTTGTCTCTTTACTCAATTAATCACAGATTGTACAAATATATTATTCGCCCACTCAAGTACGTACGTACGTACGTTATCTCTTATTGATTCGGTTCAATGATTAATTTGGTTCAATATTATTTGCTCTTGGGTGTCCATATACTATCAGGCTAAGCCTAATTGGCAAATTAATTGAATTAAAATGTAAAAACCGTAAATTAAAAATGAAAAGAAATGAAATAAATATTGAGAATTTACTCTACAAGCAATGATAAAAAATATAATAGTGATAAAATTTAATGTGAAAATATAAATAATTCAAAAGCATACATTTACTAATATAGAATTTTGTTTAAGTTTTCTATATAATTAGTATTACCAATACAAGAAAATTTCAGTTACCAATAGAATTTATCGACAAAAATGATTTTGTCACTAAAATTTATAGTTACCTACAGAATAGCTACAAAATAAAAATATTATTTTTTCCCCAAATTATGACGACAAATTACTGACAGGTCATTGACAATCTTTAAATTTAATTACTGACAGAAATATTGTATATATATTTACCAATAGTTTTAGATTTTATAGGCAAATATGTATCTATATCTACAATGATTTTACTTTATATTTATCTTAATACACATTTTACCTACAATTGTTTATGTAAGTAAACTAGTTTTTTTTCTTGTAATGTACACTCATTAACTGGTGTGACGCCCAAACCCGCTAGGGCCCGGAACGATACTAAAACTTACTTTTCTATAATTAATAGCGGAAGCATAAATGGAAAACTTAATTTTAACATCAATTGTTGGGTAAAATATCTTTTTTGAAACAACCCAAAGTGTATAATATTACCAACCCACACTTTAACAAAATGGGAGGAGACACGTTGCTCGATGTCGTCAGTCCAGCTTCCTATCCCTTGGTCTGTAATGAAAATATAATGCACGTGTCATGAGTATAAAAACTCAGTGGGGAACACCACAAGCAGTTATAACCAATTGTCATACGCATACAATTTATAAGAACCATTTATTCATTGTTGACCAGACCCACTCTGTGAGACGATCCATTAGCTACCATTAATCCCGAAGGATTCATTTGGATTACCCGAAGGTAATTCATTCATTCTTTGACTTTCCAAAGGAGAGTACATTCATTTGTCCAAATAAACGACATGACGTGAAACAACAATGATTATAACAAGATTTACACACTTACTGGATTAGAGTTACCCCACCTTTATCTAGTATTTTAAAATGAGAATGCATGCCAATGACATTGACAATCCTTGTGATATCTCTACGTCGGAGCCCTCTCTTTTTTCCTTTTTCCTTTCTCTTTCTCTTTCTTTCTTTCTTTTCATATCTTCTCTCTTTTCTTTTCTATTTCTTCTATCATTATTTCTTATCTCTGCTCTCTATTGCCGTGTGTGTTTTTAAGACTAATAAGTCTCTACCTATATATATATATATATGCTATCTTGAGTAAGAAAGTGAGCCTGTACATAAAATATATTATGTTAGTTTGTTACATGTGTATGTGTTTTATTTAATCTAATTTCCAAATAATAGCTAGACGTGTACACATAGTACCATCACTACAAGAAAACTGTTGATCGACATCATCAAAAAAACATCGGTTTTAAGACTTATTTGGTGTCTTTTCCCATTTAACACCGATTTTATTCAAAATCGGTGTCTAATTAGTGGAGTTCATGGATAATAGACAGCGGTTTGTAGAACCGGTGTCTATTGTCAAAAGCATAATCACATACACATCCGTTTTGCATCGGTTTTTGAAACCAGTGTCTTAATTTATATATATTAATATTATTAGACACCAAGATATTAGACATCGGTTTGGAAACGATGTCAAATATCAATATACACCAATTCTTTAGACACCGGTTTCATAACCGGTGTTTTTTTTTAAGGTGAAAGAAATAATTTCATTAAACATACTCAAAAACTACAAAGCAGTCTTCCCAGATTTTTACTAACTTCTGAGATTTTAGAAAAACTAAAGTATTAAACTTTGACAAAGCAAGCAACTGCCCACTCTAGCAGCCGCCTGCCATCGTGTCTACTCTCGTAAGCGACCGTCCCTACCGCCGCACCCCTGCCTTCACTGTTCAACGGATAATCAAGCACACCTGATTTGGTAATTTATTCGATCCGACTCCCATACCAAGATCGTGACTAACAAAATTGATAGAGATATTAACGATAAATTCTCCATCATCGAGCTCGCTAGCTTTGTCGACCTAACCCCCTGGCACTTATTCGGTTTTACGGCGGCTAATCAAGCCATTTTGGAAGCCATCGAAGGATATTCCGTCGTTCATATAGTCGATTTGAGCTTGACGCACTGCATGTAGATCCGGACGCTAATCTACTCCATTTCCACTCGGCTCGAAGGGCCGTCGCCGCCGTTAATCCCCAATCCCGGTGGGAAGATTCCCCCAATGCTCGATCTATTGTACGAGGAAGTAGAGTCAAAATTGGTCAATTTCGCCAGATTGAGAAATATCGCCGTGTAATTTAGGGTTATTCCTTCTAGCTCTTCGAATGGATTCTCTTATCTAATCGTACAGCTCAGACTGCAACAATTAACACACGCCGAGAATGGAGAAGCCCTCGTGGTAAATCGCCATAAATGCTTCATTACATTCCAGAAGAAACATAAATCAATTAATTCATGGTTTTATTAAAAATTGTGCTGGTTTCCTTTGTTGTGTTGGTTGTTAGCAAAGAACAACAAAAAATGGAAATGATGGAGATGCCGCCATTGGTGGTTGTAACGGGAGAAGGATGATAGAAATAGAGATTTTCGAATTCAACTCAATTTGTTCTTTTCAAAGTTTTGAGTTGTTATCAGTATTATTTTTTATTTTACTGTAAATATATTGTTCACTTGGTTTTATACCATTGATTTGGGCTTCCTAGACTTGAGTTTTGTGTTGTTTTTTTATTATTTTGAGTCATTTGAGTAGCCAAGCCATGTTGAGAGCCAATTATATTGAGTTTATAGTCATAGTAATGAATCGTGTATCAAAACAAGTACAAACGAGCAAACAACGAGAGATTGATTTGAAGAAGCGTCCAAACGCGTCTGAAATTTCCATCACTGGCAGCGTTTTGTATTTTGGCCATAACTCTCTCTACAAAATTGATATTGATATGATTCAAGTGGCTATGAAAAGCTAAGAGATAGGGCTACAACTTTGAAGAAGGGCTCAAAAGCAAATTCCAACATTTGGTGGGTGAAAAACTCGGGCGGGCGCTGCAGCGCCAGTGTGTTGGCGCTGCAGCGCCCCTGGACGGAAATTCCTAAGTTCTTCCACCTATTTCTTGAACTTTTGAGGGGCTATAAATAGATAAGGCTGGGAATACACCCAAGAACACAAGAAACACATCAATTTCATCAAGGAAGAATCAAGGGAAGAATCGGGTCGGATCGGAGCTTGAGGATTGAAGATTAATCGAGAGATTATCCATTTCCCTAAGTTTTCTCATTCTTTGTGCTTTAATCTTTCATTTTAGTTTCTTATGAAGATGAACAATTTGTCTATGAGTTGTTTATTTATAATGGGTAGCTAAATTTCTTGTGATTTCCGGGTTTTGGAAGTAGATTAATTGAACTCTTGTTGATTGTTTTAATCTTAATTGAAGTTATTGTCTTGAAGCCTATTTGAGTACTTTGCTCTTATTCTTGTTTTATCATTTGGCCAATGATTTAACATGTTTGATATATTGATTCATAATTCGATAGATGAGTTTCAATATTAGATCTTGAGTACTTGACATGAATATTTGCATAATCGAGAGGCTTGTGAATATTTGTGAGGATATTTGATCTTTTGTGCATTTGGGAGTTGTGTATCTTATGTTGAGTAGAGATACTAGCATAGATATTCCAATCTACACTTTATATACATCTCGAGATGGAGGATAAAATACCGTGATCGCCTTATAGGTGTATTGATAATAACTTTGGCTTTGATTAAATCGTAAACAAGAGGAATATTAATTGAAACCATAACCCGAATCCATTTCATTTCCCTTGGTAATTCCACTATTATTTTCATCTTGTGTTTTTGTGGTTATTCTTATCTTTTCTTCCACAACAATCATTAAATTTCGATCGTCTAAATAAAAGTAAGGCTATCTTAGTTCAATACTTAGCGCATTAATTTATTAGTCCCCGGATTCGACAACCTTACTTCTCTATATTAAAACTTGACACCGTAGACTTGCGGTAGAAAAATCTCTAACAAGTTTTTGGCGCCGTTGCGGGGACTAATACAATTTTTGGTGCTAATATTGCGGAGATAGAATTATTCTTAATTTAGACATTTTTTTATTTTTATTTCATTTTTCTTTGTAAATTCTACTTCTACAATGCTTGATTTGTTTCTTTGAATTGGTATAGGTGCACCTATTCGGATGGAAGAGGCAAAACCATCTTTGGAAGACGCCCTCATTTCATTCATGAATCAAACGACTTCATTTATGAGTCAAATAAATTTATTCATGAGGGAAATGGGAAATAGCCTTACCAAAAATGAAGCAAAGATGGACAAGATGAAGTTGCAATTGACACAATTGGCCAATACTATGGATTCACAATTGAAAAATCTCGAGACTCAAATGGGCCAATTAGTTACAATAGTTGGTGGGCAACATCAAAAGAGCCAATTTTTAAGCACCACTGAAGCCAACTCGAAAGAACAATATTGTGTCATTCATCGAAGGAATGATACCGAATACGAGGAGTTGAAGATCCTGGAAGAGCAAGAAAGTTCAGAACCACACACATATTGTATGTCTATGCACGGTCAAATACTATGTGGCACCGAAAAGGAACAAAAACAGGACAAGGAACACACAACCCAAGCGTGTACGAATGAGCAGTTAAATGCGAGATATTATAAGAAAGTTGTTCCCGAACGAAAAAACACGATCATACGTATGCAAACGAACAACATACACGTAAACCGGGATCAAGATATTCCTACGCCAGACTCAAATCCTTGCTTGGACACCCCAAGTATGCATTATTAGGTGCAAGTAAGGCAAATATGGCACTTGACCATGACCCAAAGCAGCTAATATATGCATTCAAGGGAGGCACCGATTCATACGTCGAGCTATAGACGGTAAATCTAGCGCTTGTTGGGAAGCAACCCAATGGTAACTTCACATTTTTCTTTCTTGAAATTCTATCTTTTCCCTTGTTTCGATATAATTTCATTCAAGTTTGGGGGGAGAGTTAGTATTTTGATTTGAAATGTGTGAGTATTTTGATTTGAAGTGTGTAAAAAAAAAAAAAATTACATTTGTTTGTGTGTTTTAATATAGTTGCATGTAGAGCATTTTAAGTTACATTTGCATTAGTAGCATGTTTACAGTTTTAGCATGTTTATTGCTTTCATAGATTTTAGGGAGTGAGTTAATCTCTTGATTGTAACTTGTGATTGATTTTGAAAATTTTGTATTGTTTGGATTGAGTGTTGAGCATGAGTTGATTGAGCCATGAATAGATAACATTGAGCATGTTAAGATGGAAAACTTGGTTTGATGCTTTGAATTACATATTTACAAGCCTGTGAGCTTTTGAGCCTTTACTGCTTTCATCATATGCAGTCTTGTTTGTGATTTGAGTGTATCATTCATGTTATTAGAATTCTATAACTTGCTCTGGTATCTCTGTCAAGGTCACATGTTGTATGCGAAATGTGAAAATGATCAAAGGCCATTTTTGTTAGCCCTTCAAGCCTTTTGCTTACCTAATGATAATATTGAAATCCCTAGTTAGCCAACTTGAGCCTATTGCCTAATTTTTTATAGCCACAATTCAAGCCTTAACTTGATAAATCTTTTACCCAAAACTTGAGCGTATAACATTGAGTAAAGGGATTGAATAAGGGTGAATGGGTAAAATCAAAATTTTAGAAGATTGTGTTAGAGTTGGTTGATGGGAAGAAAAGGAGGAGAAATGAAGTGTTGAAAACTCGTATAAATGTCGGAAAAAAATTGACTTTGTAAATGAGTTTCATTTAAATGAACTTGGGGGCTAAGGATTGTAATTTGAGGTGATTCTCAAAGAAAGAAAGGAGATGGAGATAAGAGGAGTTGATGAAATGAGAGATGATTTGAGTAGCATATTGAGCTTTAATGTAGATGATTTATGTGCTCACCGGTCTATACGCTCGAGTTTGAGTCATTCTATCCATATTTTCCTACCCTAACCAAAGAACCTTCATTACAACCAAAGAAAAAGTCCTTTTTGATTCACAAATTGCATACATTCTAGTGGCGGAGATATGAGACGAATTGCAAGCCTATGGTAATTTTGCGACATTGAATTGATTTGAGCGTAAACACGTCCTATATTCATTCGAGATGAGAGTATACACTTGATATTTGAGAGACGTGATTCTTAGCATTTACCATGGTTTCTATGATGTATGCTCTATGTTAGATGTTTGAGGCTTGGTTGATTCGTTGTTTGACACCTATGATGAACAATACGAACTTTATGGAGTTGTTGTGCGTTTACTTTTCATTACTCCTAGTCATGTTTTATCTTGTTTTAAAAGCGTTGACCGGGACGGCCAACAGTTTAAGTTTGGGGGTATTTGTTCACTTGGTTTTATACCATTGATTTGGGCTTCCTAGACTTGAGTTTTGTGTTGTTTTTTTATTATTTTGAGTCATTTGAGTAGCCAAGCCATGTTGAGAGCCAATTATATTGAGTTTATAGTCATAGTAATGAATCGTGTATCAAAACAAGTACAAACGAGCAAACAACGAGAGATTGATTTGAAGAAGCGTCCAAACGCTGGCCTCCGAAATTTCCATCATCGCAGCGTTTTGTATTTTGGCCATAACTCTCTCTACAAAATGTATATTGATATGATTCACGTGGCTATGGAAAGCTAAGAGATAGGGCTACAACGTGGAAGAAGGGCTCAAAAGCAAATTCCAACATTTGGTGGGTGAAAAACTCGGGCGGGTGCTGCAATAGTCATTGGCCCACCAGCTGCAGCGCCAAGACAACAAATTCACTCCAAAATTCACGTGTTGGGCGCCAGCCGCTTCCGTCCCGGCGCCGCAGCGCCCCGGACGGAAATTCCTAAGTTCTTCCACCTATTTCTTGAACTTTTGAGGGGCTATAAATAGATACATGGGAGGCTTGATCTAGGGTATGGAGAAAAGGTCGAATACACCCAAGAACACAAGAAACACATCAATTTCATCAAGGAAGAATCAAGGGAAGAATCGGGTCGGATCGGAGCTTGAGGATTGAAGATTAATCGAGAGATTATCCATTTCCCTAAGTTTTCTCATTCTTTGTGCTTTAATCTTTCATTTTAGTTTCTTATGAAGATGAACAATTTATCTATGAGTTGTTTATTTATAATGGGTAGCTAAATTTCTTGTGATTTCCGGGTTGTGGAAGTAGATTAGTTGAACTCTTGTTGATTGTTTTAATCTTAATTGAAGTTATTGTCTTGAAGCCTATTTGAGTACTTTGTTCTTATTCTTGTTTTATCATTTGGCCAATGATTTAACATGTTTGATATATTGATTCATAATTCGATAGATGAGTTTCAATATTAGATCTTGAGTACTTGACATGAATATTTGCATAATCGAGAGGCTTGTGAATATTTGTGAGGATATTTGATCTTTTGTGCATTTGGGAGTTGTGTATCTTATGTTGAGTAGAGATACTAGCATAGATATTCCAATCTACACTTTATATACATCTCGAGATGGAGGATAAAATACCGTTGTGATCGTCTTATAGGTGTATTGATAATAACTTTGGCTTTGATTAAATCGTAAAACAAGAGGAATATTAATTGAAACCATAACCCGGGAATCCATTTCATTTCCCTTGGTAATTCCACTATTATTTTCATCTTGTGTTTTTGTGGTTATTCTTATCTTTTCTTCCACAACAATCATTAAATTTCGATCGTCTAAATAAAAGTAAGGCTATCTTAGTTCAATACTTAGCGCATTAATTTATTAGTCCCTGTGGATTCGACAACCTTACTTCTCTATATTAAAACTTGACACCGTAGACTTGCGGTAAGAAAAATCTCTAACATATATATATATATATATATATATATATATATATATCCGTATTATTTTTCTCCAAATTCTCCTTTAAGTTCAAAATCATCCATTCGAATGCAACCTAATTGGAATTAGATATCATAGCAACAAGCTCACATAGCAAGTAGGCTATAATTATAAAAACCATATTTACTCTTAATTATATATTAAAAATTATGTAACACCTCATGTTGTTGATCAAGAGACTACAAGAATTGAAATTGATCTCAATCATTTTATTTTCATAAATATATTTATTATTAATAACTACCAATTTGAATTTAAAAAGTCATGCTTTTCCCCTCGAAAGTATGACAATATGGATATTGATCTTTAAACAAAAATTTCATATATTGTTTTCTTTTTTTTGGAAAGGATATATTGTTTTCTAAATATGGGGGTGTGGTTGACAAAGATTCAAACCTTAAGTTAAAACTAATCCTATACTTATTTTATTTTGCATAGTTCAACATAGTAAATTAATTTTAATGATAAAAATAGTATATGATTTTATCTTGAATGTAATATAAAACTTAAATTTTATATATAGTTTTTGAGTACGTAATTTTTTAGTGATATTCATGTTGTACCTTGAAAGTCAAACTAATACACACAAAGTAATTACTTAATTTTTCTAAAAAAAATTACAAGAGCATATATGCCAATTTTTAACGTATCTAAATTTATCTTTTCTTTCAATTATTATATTACTCCCTCCGTTCCACTAAGAGAGACAAGTTTTTCTTTTTCTTTCATCTAAAATTAGAGGCTTGTTTCCTTATTCAAAGTAGTAACTACACAACAATAGAATAAAATACCATATTTAATGTCCCATTTAATGCAAGGGTAAAGTAACAAAAAATTTAAAAGAATTATAATGCCAATTATATTTATTATATTTTCTTAATGTGTGTGAATTATTCTCTAGTGGGATGGAGGGAGTATATTTTATCTAGTTAATTCAAATTCTAAATATAACAAAGATTTAAACTAAATTTTTCTATATATATATATATATATATATATGATTTGGTTCAAATGAGACCACCCTCCCTAGGTGAGACAATGTGGACTCATCTTACCCATTGATCTTAAAAAATGAAGGGATGTGATTAATTCAGTTTTTTTAATTATTTCCTAATTTTCTGATTTTAAGGGTAAGATTGTAATTTTGTAATTCAAATTAGTGGTCCTGGCGATTTTATGGGTCAAATAGACACTCAGGATTTTGTAGCGGAATTTAAGGAACTGTTTTCTTTCCAAATATTTTTATTTTACAGCATAGGTAGGGTTCTTCTACTGCATAATTAAACATCAAATAATGCATATTTAGTTATTTTGTTGACACTATTTTACGAAAACAAGACATAATTGAATATAACGTACTTTATATGTAGTTATACTACACTGCATAAATAGGTTCAATATAATGTATATTTAGTTATGAAAATGGGATGTTGCTTTTGGAAATTATAAAAATGGGATGTTACATAATGTACTGCATATTTAGTTATTCCACAATGCATAGATAATTTCTAGATAATACATAATTAGTTGATTTTGTTGCATAGTTTATGATGTCTTGCATAGTTGGATATACTATACTACATATTAGTTTTTTTACGCCACATAGATAGTCTTCAGATAATGCATGTTTAGTTGAGTTTTGTTGCATATTTAGTTTTCGAACTCACTGTTCGTTATTTCTCTGTAATATTGCACCGATTTTTCTTATTTTTTCTCTGTAATATTTAAGAACTGTAATTTTCGAGTTCTTCACAGTTTTCTTTATTTGCGTTAATGGAGGAATGAGAGAGAGAGAGAGAGAGAGAGAGAGAGAGAGAGAGAGAGAGAGACGTGAGATTGGGGAAATTGGGAGATGTATGAGAGAGAAAGAGATTTGATTCCATTTTTGTAACTAACTTGTTATGTTATTTTACCCGACTATCCTTATATTTATTAAATTAATATTTTAATATATTTTTTATCCATTAAATCATACCCATTGATTAATAGTGAGGGATGGTTGAGATTGATCCATTGTGCCTCACCTAGAGACATGGTCTCACTTTATCCTCCCCTTATATATATATATATATATATATATATATCCGTGTAAGTAAGAAACTAAAAGTCTATGATGAATAGATGTAAAAAATAATATATTTGAAACAAAAGAACTATTTGAAATAAAAACTTATGAAATAAGATATACAATAAGTTTCATTAAAGTCGTATTAACTCCATATTTTGTCTTTAAAACGATATTAGATTTTTGTTGCAACAAATTTTTCCGGTTCTACTTCTTTTTCTTCTTTGTTGAAACTTTTTTGTCTTTTCATCCTATTAGTAAGCCCATTGAAAACAAAATATATAACAAAATAATCAAAATATAACAAAAATTACTCTTATTTAATTCACTTTACCGTGAAATTTAAAATCTTTTTTCATTAATTTCATACATATAACTCTCTGCCAAGTTTATTTTATTTTATATACTTATAATATGTTTGTTTTCAAATTTATCTTTACATTATCACATTTTGATTGAATGTATTTAATCAAAATAATATACGAATTAAATAAATTAATAATTGAATCTAAGTCATGTTAAATTGTATATCCATTATTACAGGAAAACATGGATAAAGATTAATGAACTTGGACAATAAATAGTTCATTTCAAAATTTTAGTAATAATTTATATTTCATTAATCTTAAAACTAAATATTTTTTATGGGAAAATGCATAAAGTTTTCTGAAATTCTAAATGGTTGCAAACTCCCATCTTCCCGTACCTAAATAACAAATCATATACTCCACTGCAAATAAAATATTATCCCATAATTTAGTGAGGGTGATAGATGATACATTTATTATTTTATATTTGCAATCAAGAATGAAGTTTAGAAAATATATATTTGTCTTGCTATTTATTTAGAATCAAACTAAATGAATTAATTTTATTTATTTATTTTTCCCTTCATTCCGCTATAAATTTATACTCTCTTTTCTTTTAATGTAGATGTATTTGGTTATTGAGAAAACTAAAAGAAAAATATTAAAATGGTACATTTTCGCATAATACTCATCTCTCATATTGACGAAGCTAAGGGGGGCCAAGGGGGTCATTGGGCCCCCCTAAATTTTGAAAACTACATATGGTATTTTGGTAATTTCCTATATAACATTTAAAAAAATTAAAAAATGGGAAAAATAGAATCAATCTTCAATTTATTCATTATTCCCTCTCTTTCCCATTTGTGAATTTAGAAACATCTTTGAGCCTTGATCATTTTTTCACTTTTTCAAAATTTTGTACATTTTCTTTTGCTCCATAAAGTTTGAATATTTTCTTTTAGCTCCACCAAATTTTTGAAATTTTTTCCCCATATTTGTTTTTTTGAAATATTAGCAATGCAACTATTATGCAACAATTTTAATTTTCAAAATGTTATGGTACATTAATGTAATTGTATTATGTTATTTCATTTTGAATATTAATATGTAATACATTGGCTTCATCAAAATTGATATTTATTTATAGTTTTATTTTTAGAGATGATATATTGCATTGTATTTTATTATTAATGTTAGTTGGCTTCCCTACACGATGTTTCTGGCTTCGTCACTGAGTCCGTATATATGCTTATAGCATATGGTTCAAAAATTCTCGATATCTAGTTTAATATGAAACAAATATTTTCTAAAAATTCAAAGGATTCTAAGAATTGCAATTGAAATAATGTATATAAGAAGAGTTTGGAATACAAAGAGACACTTATCATATTATTAAATAAATAAAAACAAAATCAATAAATAAAACTACTTAATTGTCCTTAAAGATAATTTTACCATAAGGATATTTTTGGCAAATCAAAATTTTCAAGAAACCTTAAAAGACATTCACACTTTTAATAGAAGAAAAAAAGTATAGATAAAAAAATAGTTTATTATATCTTGGCAAAAAGAATTTTAATTTGCTATCTCAAATAAGTAGATGAAGACATTTTCCTTTGGTTTTATCATATCAATTATACGGGATAACTTCAGTCTTAGTATCTACATTATAGTTTATTTTTACTTTGGGACCACACATTTAGGATATATATCAATTTTCATACCCGGCCCATGTTTTTTTTAATCACTTTGATCACCACATTTCGTCAATTTCGGTACACTATGTTTTAATTTTTAATAACTTATGACATACCTGAATTGACGGATGGATGATGAGAAGGTTTTGTCCAAGCCTTTAAGCAACTAAGCTAGATTTGTTCATCTACTATTCTGTTTGTATATACATGCTTGATAATTAATATGACTAATGAACTAGCTAGTTAAATTGCGGAAAGCAGATATCATAATGAAATTAGAACTGATCAGAAGCTCATTAAATATTGTAGTATATACATTATTAAGGGATCAATACAAAGGTCTAAACTGACTCCAAACGGCCAGGTGTAAGTGAATACTATTACCTGAAGTGGAAAGAATCAGAAACATAGGCCTTGTTTGTTTATGTTTCCAATGGCCTCTTTCCAGTTTCCAACTATACATAAAAGTGAAATAATGTTTGTTCATAAAATTTCCAATGGAAATCATCATTTTCATTTTCTATTTTTCACATAAAACAACATCTCAAACCTATAATTTCTATTCTCAAACTTATACACTACCCTACATCACTCATCATTACTTATCAATCACTATTCTCATATTTTAACCAAATTATATATGTGGGACCCACCATTATCAACTTTATCTACTTAAAATATTACTATTTTTAAATTATAACTATCTAATGGGACCCACTAACTTAATCTTACAAATATAATATTATATATTCAAATTAAAATATTGAAGTGGACCCCCCCACTACCAACTTTTCAATTATTATATACATAAAATAATATTTCAAAACTACTCAAACCAAACACAATCTCATATACAACCCTACATAAAACACATTTCAATTCATTCATCCAAACACAATCTCAATTTCCACACGAAAACCAATAAATTCTCAAAATTCTATTTCCAACTCCAGAAACTGGAAATGGACCATGGAAACATAAACAAACAGGCCCATAAGTACTAATCATTTATTTGTACATAAATATACTGTAATGCTTCTTTATTTAGGGGGCCAAGAGAATATCATAATTGGCAAACAAGATTCTTATCAGCTTCGTATTTAATTGTTATCCGATCAAAACTGTGCTTGAAATTGGTCAATCACGTTTTTCTCAACTTGGAATGCCTTAGTCAAAACATCTACATTAATTGGTGGATTCGAACCAAAAACTGCGTTTGCGATAGTTATGACACCCGGGTTTTGGCTGCTTAGACCAGCAAACGCGACAGCGTTGGTCTTTCCCACGTTAAATTGAAAATGTATCAAACCCTCTGGGAACACGAATACGTCTCCGGGGTACAGGTACTTTGTGAACAACTTGTTTTTCAAGTTGGGGTTCGCGGGATTGGAGGTGACGAAGCCAACATACAGAGTTCCTTCAACAACAACAAGAATCTCAGTGGCACGGGGGTGAGTGTGGGGTGGGTTGAGACCGTATGCGGCATAGTCTATACGGACTAAAGAGATGCCGAGAGTGTTGAGCCCTGCTATTTGGTTCACATTCACAGCAGTGACTCTTGATCCAACTGCGTTTGATGTATTTCCAGCCTTATTCAGACCCGAGAAAAAGAAATCCTCGGCAACAACCTTGTTTGGATTCTTGCAGATCTTCCCATTCACAAAAACTACATGCAAATCAATGATGGTAAGACAAAGAATGTACCAAAGCAAGCGGTTTATGAAATGTTCAATATTTATGCCTCCTTGACAGAGAAATTATAGGCTTATTACAAAATTGGTCCCGTAATTATTAGAGAGCTAGCAATTTTGGTCCTGTAAATATTGTAGGTAGCAATTTTGATCCCGGAGGATTTTGATTCTTTGTTATTTGATCCCATGTGTTCTAATTCGTGATATTTTAATTTGGTCCTACAAGTTATTATTTTGTGTGATTTTGGTCTCAACTGGGTGTTTTAATATTTCATTGGTTCTCTCAATACCCTTTTCTTTTAACCAAAATATCCAAAATACCCGTTAAAAGTTATTGGACTGAAATTGCTATTTTTACTAAATAGTAAAATCGTCAATGACCGAAACTATTAAATCAAGAAGTTATAGGACAAACCGACCACTAAGAATTATAGGACTAAAATTGCCAGTAAGCTTAAATTATATTACCAGCTGCGTCGGCGTCATTAACAGAACACAAAAATCTTGAAGAGGATCTGGGATCCGATGCATATGCAAATGTAGCCAAAGACGCAATAAGAATGGCATTGAGGAAAAGAAAAGCCATCTTCATTTTTTATGCGCTACTACTGGATAATTGATAATATTGCTTATATGTTGTGCCTGAGGTGGTGAGCTTAGCATAAATCTGGTGCCTATTTATAGAGCATACAATATGAAATAGTCATCTCCATTTCTCTTACAATATCAAATAATTTACAAAGACTTGAAAAGTCTCTAACACTTGGCTATAGTATATCTGGATATGTTACAACTAACATTCCCAAGTGACTAATTTTTTGTCTTCAAGAGGTACATGATCATTGAGGTTGCCTCATGGAAAAGGACGTCTTACTTGCATAGCAATTAACTAATAATATATTTATGATTGAATAACTCCTTTTGGCCATTTCAATTCCTAGTTTATGTTTTGGTTAACCAGCCCAATGTCAACGTTTTAGAGATTTTTTATGTACAACAAGCGATAGAAGAATTTGAATCAGTGAATTCGTCCAAGTTTGTTTTAGTCCGAGACAATTGTTAGTTATTAGACATACATGTTGTGACACGTCGTCGCCTTATGTTCTTTCTAGCAACGATCGACTTCTGTCATCGCAGAAGCTCCGGTTGGCACCTATGACTTCTTTTACAACCAAATTTGGCCACCATCCGAGGGCTTTTTGACAAATTATTGCAAAACTAATTCAAAATTGTCAAAATACTTTGGGTTTAAATCTCTTGTTATTTTAAGTGTAAGCACAACAATGTCTTGAATTTGATGCTTTTTACAAAGACCCTTTTACATGCACCCCAGTAAGAAGTAGTGGGTTCATGAAGAAACTGACTCAATATGTTGACAATAAAAGAGATTTTTGCCCTGGTAAGTGTAAGATATTGCAACGCCCCAATGGTGCTTCGATAGAGTGTCAGATTATCAAACAGTGAACTATCCTGGAGATATAACTTCTGGTTGATGCAATGAGGAGTGGGACAAGGATTGCAAGATTCCATATGTCTTTTTCAAGAGGTCCAGGATATATTTTGATTGATTTAGTAAAATACCATCATGAGTGTAATGCACCCGCAACCCCAGAAAATAAGAAACCTTGCCAAAGTATTTGAGAGAGAAAGCAATTTGGATTCCACCAATAACTTGTTCATCAATTTGGTATCCGATGTTTTAATTTTTAATCAACCCATATGGCCCATAAAGTGATTGAATAGTAAAACATGGGATATCAAAATTGACATATATATATGTACAATGGAATGTGGCGAAAGTGATTAAACAATAAAATACAGGTACGATAAATCATATGGCCTGAAAGTGGGGTACTAAAAGTGAAAATAGGGCATAGTTTGGGTAATAAAATTAAGATGATCCATTTTAGAAAATAAAAGCTGACTTGATCTGCCACTATTACGGAGCACCTGCCAGTATGTTTTAGTAGACATTAGTACAATTGTAGGATGTTATAACTCATAATGCAATGATATGGGGAGTATTATTAGCAACCATCTCGCTCGCTGGTCTTTTCGACTGTATTATATTAAATCTCGCCTGCATTCGAGATCGAGCAGAGGCCAAAGGGTAATAACTTAGCTATTATTGACCTGATTCTATTACTTAAGCCTACTAATTTGATAAACTCATTTAGTTTTGGGAGAAATGTTGATATACCTCGATAGGAGAGACAAACTTCTTTTTTGCTCAAATTTATAAGAAATATTTTTCTATCTTGGATGACGAAAGTGCACCCTTAATATAGGGATGACAATTTGGGTTGTGTTCGTTTTCAACTTTCGATCAGTTTTATGTTATATTTAAAATACATAAAAAATTAAGTAAAATATAAGATAATTATGTTTTAATTAAGACAAATGGCATCATGTTGTTCGCCAAAAATATTTGGATCTCTATACTGCAAGTGTACAATGTAGTTTATAGGATAATGTCAAACAAGGTCATATTCCTCAGGGATTGAATACGAAACACTTAGCCTATAATAAAATTGTATTCCAATTTTATTGAAGCGACCAAAAATCAAGAAATAATTATCTAAGCTAAACAAATAAAAATAAAAGAAATAATTTTGTGAAAACCCGAACACTACAAGTCTTTTCAACAAATACGGAAGCAACCATATGTAAGTCCAAGCGGCTACGATAATCTAGAGGGGGGTGAATAGATTATCTCCATCTTTTCGATTTCGCCCTCTTTTTCGAATCAATTACGCCAAGACAATAATAAATATGCAGAATGTAAACAACACGCGTCGATTTATAGAGGTTCAACCCACCTAGGGCCTAATCTTCTACCACCCCAGTATCTCCGGGATGGATTTCAAAAAGAAAAAAGATTGTAGTAATTACCACAATTAATACAACATCTTACAACATCACCTTGAAAAGCACCACACTCTTCTTCAACACCACCTTTGAGATTACCACAATCTCTCTTGAAGATTACCACAATCTCCAACGGCACCTTGTGAAGATTACCACAATCTTCAACCTTGAAGAATACCAAATTCTTCAATACCTCAAGAGCACCACACTCTTGAAACACCAATAACTTAGATCACCCAAGTGTATTATTTCCACAAGAATACTCACAAGGATGTCTTGTGTTGAATGATGACAAAAATCAAGATTACAACTCAATAATGAATATTACAATTTGAGTGCAAGTGTAATCAAGAAATAAAGCCTAGACCTCAAGATGTGAAAGTGAAATACTTAGGCTATAAATACAACAAAAGTGTTGAATATGAAAGCTTGGAAATTTGCTTCAGCCGGTCGACGCTTTGGGCGACCGGTCGACTTCCAATTTTAAGTTGTCCGATTTTTATCAAAAATAAACTTCAAGAAATACTCCAAAAAATTAGTAAAAACATTTTAAATCACTTGGGAGTATTTTGACAACATTTATAAACATAGTTTTGGTGTAAAAACCAATTTAAATAAAACCAACAAAAGTGTTGTCCATTTTTATCGAAAAATAAATTCTAAGAAATACTCCAAAAATTAGCTAAAACATTTTAAATCATTTAGGAGTATTTCGACAACATTTATTAATATTGTTTTGGTATAAAAACTCATTTAAACATAATCATCAAAATCTTGATAAAAACATTTATCTAACAAACTCCCCCTTTTTGATGATTACAAACCAAAACAATTTTAGAAAGTTGATTTTAAAACAAAACAAATTTTCTGGTCTAAAACATCAATCCATTATAAGCAAGTTTCATCATAAGTACAAACACACAAGGATAGGAGCAAAGATTTTTCAAAATCATTTTTGCACAAGCTCCCCCTATCAATATGCATATCAAGAACAAGTATACAAGCAACAACTAAAAGCGTAAAGCTTAGCTTTTACAACTTAAGCTTGAATATCATGAGCTTATAAGCTCCCCCTGTCACAAGACATCATTAGTCCAGCATAAAAGTCCACAATACATCAAATGGACTAAGTAATTTGGCTTTTGATAGCCATACCTTGTAGCTTTTATTGCAAGCTTATTTGCAAGCCTATTTCCGCTTCTTTGAGCGTTTATGCGTTTTTCCTGTTTCTCCCCCTTTGGAATCATCAAAAAGAATGGTAGCACGATAAAAACATCATATAATTATATCAAAGTGTGCAACTTAATCGATTTATCGGCATATTGATTATTGAAGCATAAATTCCAAATAATAAGGGAGAAGTCAATCATGTGATTTGCAAAAGCTTATTTGATTGATAAAACATGATCTCTATAAACTTAGAAGACTTTTCAAATCCAGAGAATCATGTAGGTGATGAATTTTTCATTGAAACATTTTGTCGAACACTTGGTGTGCGTCGAATAAAACAAGAGAAATATAGCGCCTTTGTAATTCGTTTAAGCCAAAACAATTCATCACTATTTGCAATACAACAATATTCATCCATCAACAATCATCATATACAACATATTAATACAAAAATTTCATCAAAGTAGCAAGATATAAGCACATTCTTAAGGGTTCAACCCAATTGAAATAAAAAAGAGAAATTCTTACCATTTAATCGGTAAAGATGAGCAATGATGATGATAATTGAGCCTCATGAGATCCAAAATATAAAATGTATGCAACAAAACAAATTTGAAGTGAAATTTGTGTGCAAAGTGCGAATGGGACGAAAAATGAACCCAAACGACCAAAATGGCAAATGCTGAGAACATAAACATTTTTAACCAAATTGTTTCTATGGTCGACCGGTTGGGGGCATGGGCGACCGGTCGACCTTGCCCCAGTCAGACCAGTTTTTCATTCTGTTTTCCAAAATCCGAGGTTTGAACCAAAAATCCGATTTTTCGCCCCTAAGTTTTAAAAACGTGCAAAATGCAAATGTAGACCTCATTCAATATACATTATGTCAAAGTCAAGCTCAAAATGAGGTAAAATACTCGGCGATTAAAAAATATCCGCGAGTTATCTTTGAGACAGAATTAAACACATCTCAAGTTTTCGTTTTATAAACGCAATCCCTTAGAAAAATATATCGAATCTCAATATGTTTAGTTTGAATATGACGAACCATATTTTGAGAAATTGTAATCACCGGACTTGTTATCCCGAAAAATAATAATGTTTTAAAACTTTGAATAAACAAGTCATAAGAAGAAGTGACTTACACATATTTGAAAATTTCTTTTAACGGCACTTTAAAGAGATTCGTTGGGATTGTTTTAAGTCGAGCATATAGACATAAGGCATATAGAATGTCGAGTCTAAGGAATAATAAACGAATGAACATACCTCGAATTGCTTTCATCAACCTACTTCAACCTTTTGTCAATTTTCGCATTTGTAGCCATATAGGTTGAAATAGTTCTTTTTTTTTTCAATGTATCACTTCTTCTTTTGGGTGTGGAATATAATCACCTTCTTGACATTCCAATGATCAAATTTGTGCTTCCCTCATCATGATCATCTTAGGTTCACCTTGCATTGACTTGGAAAAATATCTTGCACAAATATTCATTAGTAGCACCAAAAATATTATCAACATAAATTTGCACAAGTAAACAACCTTGCCTTTTTTTTAAAACATGAAGTGTAGTATCAACTTTACCTTTTGTAAAATTATTTTGCAAAAATAGCTAAGTCTATCAAACCATATACGGGGTACTTGTATCAACCGTAGGCCTTTTATAAAAATCATTTGCTTAAAATTTTAAACTCCGATAGACTTCTATTTGAATAAAACCATTTAGAAAATTGGATTTAACATCCATTTGGTAAAGCTTGAAATTTTCTCAAAATAAGAATGGGCAAGTAAAGTGCAAATAACTTCTAAATGTGCTATGAGTGCAAATATTACATCAAAATCATTACCTTCTTCTTGACAATATCATTGAGCTACTAACCTTGTCTTGTTCATCAAACTTGTTGCGAAATATCATAAATTTCTGCAAAATCTTAACAAGATATTTTGCACACGAGCATAGTAATATCGAATAATAGATACACTATTGCAAGTAACACATACTATGCTTAAAGAAAATCATCAAGAATATACTACACCATGTAAGTTCAAATAAGCTTATAGAAAGCTATATAAGGTCTCTTTTGAAATATGAAAATACGAGAGCACATAGTTGAGACCTCAATCACAAGAATCATATGAACAAGAGCTTTGACATAAGCATCCAAGAATAATGGTATTTATATGTGCAATAAAATGCATAACTAGAAGATCAATTTTTTTTTTATAGAAACAAAATATAATCCTTTAAAAATCTTGGATAAAACAAGCTATGTTAAATAATGCCTTCTCAAAAATCAAAACATCCTCTTAATGGCACTTGTATAAAATAAGCACATAGGCATGTGGCACAACATGTATCGAGTCTATGAGATGAATAACAATAATGAGTGTACCTCGATAGTTCATGTTTCTCTTGATATATTACGAGTAGATAACCATATGTAAATCCTACATAATTCTTCAACCAAATTTTGCACAAACACAATAATACATGTTTAGGCTAAGCAATAAGGGATATCTTAAGCCCGCTTGTGCTATATAACTACATAGGAGATAATAAACCACATAAGTCTAATTAAATGCACAAGAGTTTTAGAAACATCATGCAAGGTCTTCTTTTCAAAAATATTTTGAAACTCACAAATATATTGAAGACCTAAATTTTAAAAATATGAAAACTCATATTGCAATAAAGACACAAATAAAAACATGCAAAGAAGATAAAATGCATATTTAAATAGGGAGATACGGTTTACCAATTTCGCCATTTCCATGGGTTGTGCCGTTCCCATTGTTGGTGGTATCTTCCCTTTTGAAAATCTTCTTGTTGATGATGGTTTCTCCAATTGCTCCATTTCCAAGCATTGCGGCTTTCCCATTTTTGAAAGTGTCTTTCTCTTGGAAAATCATCTTGTTGATGATGTCTTTGCCACTTCCAATGATTTTGTTCATCCCATTTTTGATTATTTCCTCTTCTTGGAAAATGACTTTGTTGAAAATGTTTTCTCCTTTGATCAAATGAAATGGTCATTTGATGTTTTATTGGCGACAGATGAATTTTCTTCGATTATTATTTCACCGGGTACCTAATATGACATTATTTTGTGGTACCCTCAAGTGTTTGGGTCCTTTGGAATTAGCTTTGAAACTTTTAGGTCTCCAATAATAATTAGAGCTATTTCTAGCCCGACAAGTATTAACCGTGTGACCCGTTTTACCACAATAAAAGAAAGTAGTAATTTTAGGAGCATAATGACCAACATGTATAGGGACTTGATTTCTTTTCACATAATTAACAACACTAGGCTTATGATCAAGTCCTTGTTTCAATTTATCACAACTATGAACATCAATAATATCGGTCATTTTATCGGTACTCAAGTTGGATTTTGATAAATCATTTTTCATGCAATTAATATCCTCAACAATAGTACTATTTTCTTTCTCAAGGTTTCTAACCTTGTCAAGTGTGGTGGTGTGATCACATTAAAGTGATTCATAAGAGGAAAATAAATTATCCTTATCAATTTTCAAAATATTGAATTCCTTTTTCAAATTTTTGTATTTAACAAGTAAGCTTTGGAATTCATTTTGAAGTTCATCAAAATCATTTTGCAAATCACTATAATCATTTTGTAATTCATTATCATAAGAAGTGGAGGGTTTTGAACTTACCTCATTTTCTTCTTCGAAGCCCATAAGACATCGTTCATTTTCATCGACGTTGGAAGTTGTAGGAAGCTCATCCCAAGTTGGGTTTGTATCCATTTGAGAAGTAGATGCTTTTGAGTGGCTCCTTTCATTTGCATATACTTCTTCTAATTTTCTCCATACTTCATGTGCCGATTTAATTCCTACAATATGATCATATTCCAAAATGGTAAGTGAACAATATAAAATATTAAGAGCTTTACCATTTAAGGAGATGATTTTCTTGTCTTCATCATTGAGCTCTTTGAGGCCTTTGGAGGTGTGTGGTGTGTCCATTATCGGAATGGATTCTTCATTTACGACCGTGTTCCAAATATCGAACCCGCAACTTTGTAAATAGCATTCCATTCTTTCTTTCCAAGATATATAATTTTTGGAATCAAATAGTGGTGGCTTGGTGGTGGAGGCGCCGGTAAGGTAGACTTCATTCGTAGTCGGTGATCGTTCATCTTTACTCGCAATGTGGAATGAGCTTGCCAAAGAGTTTGGCTTTGATACCACTTGTAAGTCCAAACGGCTACGATAATCTAGAGGGGGGTGAATAGATTATCTCCATCTTTTCGTTTTCACCCTCTTTTTCGAATCAATTCCGCCAAGACAATAATAAAGGTGCGGAATGTAACAACACGCGTCGATTTATAGAGGTTCAACCCACCTAGGGCCTAATCCTCTACCACCCCAGTATCTCCGGGATGGATTTCAAAAAGAAAAAAGATTTTATTAATTACCACAATTAATACAACATCTTACAACATCACCTTGAAGAGCACCACACTCTTCTTCAACACCACCTTTGAGATTACCACAATCTCTCTTGAAGATTACCACAATCTCCAACGGCACCTTGTGAAGATTACCACAATCTTCAACCTTGAAGAATACCAAATTCTTCAATACCTCAAGAGCACCACACTCTTGAAACACCAATAACTTAGATCACCCAAGTGTATTATTTCCACAAGAATACTCACAAGGATGTCTTGTGTTGAATGATGACAAAAATCAAGATTACAACTCAATAATGAATATTACAATTTGAGTGCAAGTGTAATCAAGAAATAAAGCCTAGACCTCAAGATGTGAAAGTGAAATACTTAGGCTATAAATACAACAAAAGTGTTGAATATGAAAGCTTGGAAATTTGCAGATTTCTTGTTGTGTATTTGCTTGTATTTGTTGTATCTTGTGTTTTCAATTCATCCTCTATTTATAGGGAAGTCTTCACCAACATAGGCTCCCAACATAGGCTCATTCTTCTTCATTTTTGTCTACAAAAAGAGGATCACAAGATGTAGAAATATTGTACAAAAATGAAAAGTAAATCTTGTTGATAAGGATTGCAACGGTTGGAATTTTTGCTGTCAAAAATACCATAGTGCGATCCAGGTACGGGTCGAAGGAGGGGTCGACCGGTCGACAGGAGGGTGCGACCGGTCGCCCTAGGGTGCGTGACCGGTCGGCCCCCTGCTTGACCGGTCCCCCTCTTCGTTTTTATGAGTACAGAGTGTTTTGTTTCAATATTATTTGCTTCAGCCGGTCGACGCTTTAGGCGACCGGTCGATCTCCAATTTTAAATGTTGTCCGATTTTTATCAAAAATAAACTTCAAGAAATACTCCAAAAAATTAGTAGAAACATTTTAAATCACTTGGGAGTATTTTGACAACATCTATAAACATAGTTTTGGTGTAAAAACCAATTTAAACAAAACCAACAAAAGTGTTGTCCATTTTTATCAAAAATTAAATTCTAAGAAATACTCCAAAAATTAGCAAAAATATTTTAAATCATTTAGGAGTATTTGGACAACATTTATTAACATTGTTTTCGTATAAAAACTCATTTAAACATAATCATCAAAATCTTGATAAAAATATTTATCTAACACCCTAGCCACATAATCTCAACATGCTTCTTCGATATTAAATCCAATCAATGTTTCAAAACTAATTCATGTGTTTCTATGGGTTCAAGAGCGGAGGGAGGGGGCCACTCTGGGTCCTGGCCCCCCTCCTCTCATTTTAAAAAAAATTTACACTAGAAGTTTTTTTAATTATAATTGATATGATTTTCTTATCCGACCCACCCCATTTTCATGTATCGGCCCACCCCAAATTTATTCCTAGCTCCGCCCTTGTGGGTTCAATTTCTAAGTCTATTCCCCTCCCGGGTGGCGCATACACAGTAGATTAATAAAAATTGTAGATCTCTCGATATGTTACAACTATTATTAACTCCCAAAAGATCTTTGAATTGAATGACTCCTCACAAACAGTTGTAGGTCTCCCAACTCGTTACACCCGTTTATGTCTGAGTTCAATTTCCGTCTTTATTAGAACTCATCTCCCAAATTTTGCACTAACAAATATAAAATGTGTAGAACCCCATATTTTTACCTATCTAAATATTGTAATTATATTATATTGAATATAGATTTTTCTATGTGAATAAATGAGTGATTTTTTTTATTTGAATCTTTTATTATTTCATGATCGTTAATATATATTTCTCTAAACTTAAATATAATCAATTGTGCACAAACTAATTATATACACTAAAATATATATTGATATCCCATATAGTTGGGAATAGTGTTTAATTAAACCTAAATTACGTACATTGGAATTATAATTAGTGTTTTTTTTCCTTGATTGAATTTAATCTTGTATTTGAAATCAAAGCCTAATTCATTTTTGAACTAAATTCTTAACCAAAGTGTTCAGGCTGGCTTAATTAGCCTATTTATCTAGTAGTTTCTTTCTCAAATTACTTAATGTAATAAATCATGAGCTGACTAATCATATATATATATATGTATATAGAATTGTATTTATACATAAATAATAAAAGGATGAGAAATCTTATAAATAATCTAGGCAAAACCCTACACCTGTCCAAGCCTAATCAATTAGGATATACACGTATAGTATTCTTCCACAAACCAGAAACACACACACACATACATATCTACTAATAATGATAAAAAAGTGTGATCTATATCTAATATTCAGATAACTGATATGTATGTATGTATATATAACTAAAAGGTATACTATATATATTTAATACATACACCACCGCCTCAATCAAATTGGGTTGATATATCTGCAAATACACATACTCATAAGCAAAATGTAACAGGAATAAGCAGCGGAAACGAGGGAAGAAAAGAGGAAACAAAAGAAAAAGTGGGGGTAAGTGCTTTCATCATTTCGTAATTTTGAGTTAAAATTCTATTGTCTTAATTTTATCCTTTATAATTTTGTATATAAATAGTATTTAATGAAATGAAATTAAGTTGACTTCAATTGGTTATCAATTATAATCTATTCATATTAACCTTGTTAATTAGAGTTGCAGCAATATAGAGCTAACAAAAGTTGCAAACCAAGGATTCAATTCTAATATATTCGCCCAGCTTCTTTAAGTTATTATGCCTAATCATTTTCCAAAAAAAAATAAGATTGTTAAATTCCTAGAACAAACAATTTTTATGCTTTGGCATTTGGACTCTGTTTTCTCTTGATTTAGTTGTTTAACCTACGAATCAGGAAGTGCTTATATATAAGTGTATTATACATTTAAAATCGAAATAGTACTTTATATTTGAGACATGTCCCTATTTGTGTTAGGATTTACATGTAATTGTAATAGAATGAAAACGAGAAGGAATGAGCGAGAAATAAAAGAGGATTACGACACTCGGCAGAATGAGAAGAATAAAAGTAGTACTAATTAAAATAATAGTAATAACCATAATAATAAAAGTAGATAATTTATAATAGTTGTTGGGTTTTATTGTAGGAATCCTTGCAAACTTGGTTGATGAATTCATTGGAGGAATTTGGTGATCAAAGTGAAGGTGGCAAAATTATTATATTTCTAAAGAAAAATTGGGTTTGCTTGTAATTTCACAAATTTCACGACATCAATTATTTCATAAACTTCTTGACAATAAGCAATTGCATAATTTCACGATATACATCATTTTCATAAAGTTCACGATATAAGGTATTTCTATGATTATATTTTGCGTTTCTTCCAGAATAATTTTTTTTTATTAAAGAAAACATAAAGTATATCATTCATGATCATATTCGTTTGCATTTTAACTACTGTAACTGCTTGACTCAGCCTTTGATCAAATAAATGTCATTTTGACAAAAACATTGACTTTTTGAATCTATTGCGGTGTGAGTAGGTTAGACAATGGATCGAACATGTTGCTTGTGGTCCTTGTTTGACTACCCATATACCTAATCCCATTTTCGGCCGTAGGAGACAAATGGCTTAACTTGGGTCGTAGAGAACGGTATATTCATGAATATGACGATCTCTGGGCAAAAGCCCATGCCAAAGAGACGTCGAGCCTAGTGGGAGGGATAAGGTGACAGGGCTTCGGCCAAATATTATTGGAAGTAACAAGGAGAACGGATAGGATCAGTGTCCGATCAACACTGATCCTACGTTTCTTATTTCGGGCTAACGAACTAATTGACTAACTGTTTATATTAAAATAACTTTGTTTTTAAAATAAGATATCCACTATTTGTTTTAAAAAAATTGGGATATCTATTGGCAGTTTTAAAAGTAAAATATTTACCGTATTTGACTAACTGTTGCACCATGTGCATTGCATCACTGATAGCATCAGAAATTTATATATCATTATTGAATTGTGATATGTTCTTGATCATTACGGCAAATAATTCTTATGTGCACCATTATCATGCATACATAAATATTTTTAGATACACTAAGTACTTTTCACAAAGAAACACTTCATCTTTCATTAAACAAATATTGCATTCCTCTACCCCAACCCATTGAGCTCGTTTAGCTCACCCCACGATTTTCATAAAAACTTTTCAGAGACCAATTATTTTGAGATCGATGAGATCGATACAAGGCTTTCGGATCGAGAGTGACTCTACATAGCAGTTTATGTTTGAAGAGCGTATCCGTCCATGTCTGATCAATATAACTATTTTATCTTGTAATAGTTAGGTGAGTTATAACTCTATTATAATTATATATTATGAGTCATAGACTTCCGCTTTATTTATTATTATTTTTAGGTGTTGTACTTAGATAATAGTTCTTGACGAGCCTAAGTTTGAATATTTGGGTTGTACCTTATTGGATGTGCTTCTATTTTATTGGCTATGTAAATTAGGGCGTGACAAAATGCAAATTATTGATCAGATAATAAGCAAGAAAATAAGCACTAGAATTCATAAAATAGGACTCATAAATCAATTAAGAAAACAATCAATCAAGATTTAACATGATTCCACAATTTTGATTATGCCCTATGATCCAAAAGATTAGTCTAACATTGATAAAAAATTCATAGACAAACTTGAAATGAACATTGTGACATCGTTTAAGTACATACAAGAGATCTAAACTAAGAAAGAAAACTCGTTCCTGTCTGGGTGGAACCTCCTTCCAAGTCTTCGAAACTCTTGTGCTTCCATAGATGCGAAAGGCCTTGTGGTGCTCTTTGTAACCTAGCCCTCCTCTCTCAGAAGACCTTTGATTTGTGTAATCTTGTATATTGTATTGTATTTTGTGGTGTAATATCATATATTTTCATGCAGAGCCTTGGTCCTTCTTATATAGGTGCTTTGAGAGATCACTTGTAGAGTTTTGATAGGAAAATGACTCAAAATCAGACGCAGACACAACGCACTGGCCGTGTCAATTCACACGGCCACCTCACATGGTCGTGTGGTCCCACACGTGCAGATCGTGTAAGATGTCTCTGTCTCTATTTTCTCCCGAACACTTCACATGGTCGTGTAACCTTCACAAGGGAGCTCACACGGTCGTGTTACCCCACACGGGCTGATCGTGTGACTTGCTTTTGTTCGTTTTCTTCGTCTTTTTGAACTTCTCTTTGCACTCGCGATCTTGTGTGGGCCTTTCAACTGATATTTTTCCATTTAAGCTTTGTTTCCTGTAAAAAGTTACAAGAATACGTAGTATCATGCCGTTCTAAGAAAACCAAGTAAAATACACTGAATGTACGTGCAAAATGCATCAATTATGTAGTAAAATAAGCCCTAAAATGCACGTATATTTTACACGAATCAAAATCCTCCAAACTAAGAAAAATAAAATCACGGGGTACAAAGAACACACAACAACACTATAAACATTCAATCTCATTCGACTCCATATCTAATGCAATTTATTATCAAGAAGTCATCAATCACAAGTTTGGCATAATCAATACTCTTTCGGGTACTTGACATCGAGACTCACAAAAAAGTGGTGTATCACTCATCTATCAAAGTGTATGGAAAATATTTACTCTCAACTCAATTCAATGAATGTAGAACTACCATAGGCTTGCAAATCGTCTAACATCTCTACCACTTTTTTGTGCACAATTTAAGAATCAAAAAGGACTTTCATTTGGTTGTAATGTAGGCTCTTTGGTTAGGGTAGGGAAAATTTGGATCAACTGACTTGACTTGAGCAAATAGAATTTAAGCACACAGACTTGCAACTCACCAACCCAATTTCATCTAAAACCATTCTTTCAAGATATTTTCTTTTTCAACTCAATTTCACTCTTTTTTTTTCTCCTTTTTCATTCTTAGGCTTTTTTGCCTTTTTTTTTTTCTTTTCTTCTTTAGCCTCAAACTCTCAATTTCTCATACTATACATAAATTTTCTTTCTTTTCTTTCTTTTGCTCGATTTTTCTCTTTTTTTTCCAGAGATTTTTCTTTCTTTTTCGAGCTTCATTATTTTTTCATTTACCTAAGCACTGCTCATCCCTCATTTTTTTTTCAACTTTCTCTCTTTTTCCACAATGTCACCACATCTCCCCAAAACTATTGATCTTCTATTTGCTCAAGTAATTTTAGGGATAATAATTATTTTTCAATCTTTAAAGATCAAAATGTGGCTAACAATAAAAATTTAAGGCTCAAAGTGGCTAACTAGGGAATCATGAGTTCATAGATAGGATTTTTAGGCTAAGTAGGCTAAACGACTATGGCCTTAAATCATTTTCAAAATTGCACACACACACATGGCTTCAATGAAGATACCAAGACAAGTTCTAGAGTTCTAACAAACATAAATGACACACTAAAAAACAATAAGACCGCATAATATGAAAGTTGTTAAAGGCTCAAAAACTCACAGACTTATTTTTCGCAACATGCTCAAATACCTAATTTTCCCAATCAATGCCAAACAAGTAAAAGATATCTCCTCAACAATTCATCACATTATTCCCAAAAATATTTCATGTCATGAAACCAAATGCTCATAGTAAAATCATACGGAAGCTTTTTGTACTTTGTCGAATATTTGGATCCTAAATCACACAAAAGCAATTAAATGTGCTAAAACGACAAACATGCTAAAATTAAAAACAAAAAAATCAAATTTTTTTGAAAAATTTTATGCAAATTTTATGCTCTACATTAAATCTTAAATGCAATGCAAACATGCAACATTACTTATATTCACATTCTTGACAACCCCCCCAAATATAAAATATACTTCGTCCGGAACATATGAGGAAATTATCAAAAGAAAGAGGAATGCGTAAAAAAATACTTACAATGGTTCGTTCACACGGCCCGTGTGCATTTCACATGGCCGGCCGTGTAGCCCTGGGGCGATCTATGTTCTCTCTGTCTCCAGCCACACGGCCATGTGCGACTCACACGGCCAGCCCGTGTGGCTCGTCTATGTGATACAATTCGCACAGTCCGTGTGAATTTTTCACACGGTCGTGTGAAGTAATTTTTCCCCTTTTTTTTAAAACCGGATTTTATTGCGACACCTCTTGGGTTGCCTCCCACAAAGCGCTAAATTTTACGTCTTCAACCGGACGTTAGATTTCTAACATCACCGCTCGTTGAAGAATCGTGGTTTCGGTTGAAATCCTTGAGCCCTCATATCCTATACCATCCATCGAGGCGAATGGCGGTGCACTTGGTTTCTCGGATTAAGTTCAGTATCGCTTGGGAATTTTCCATTTTGATGTTGGCCTCCTACTCCATTAGCGATTTGGGCTACTTGTATCTCCAAAGATTTCAGTCTCGCATTCAACAAAAACAATGTTAGAAACAAAGCAATAAAAAAAATATTTACAAAAGAAGGAAAAAATTTAAAATACTAAAAATTATATTTACAAAGTTTGAAAAAAATAAAAAATATTTAAAAAAAAAATCGAAAAAATATTTACAAATTTTTTGCTTCAATTAAGATTGAACTACTTATCACTATATCTAAGTAAAATCTTTCAATCCCCGGCAATAGCACCAAAAACATGTTCGCCAAAATTTGTTAGCGCAACTGCAAGTGTACATTATAGTTTATAGGGAAATGACAAGCAAGATCGTATTTCTCAGGGATTGAATATAAAACACTTAGGCTATAATAACATCGTATTTCAATTTTATTGAAGCGACCGAAAATCAAGAAATAATTATCTAAGCTAAACAAAAAAATAAAAGAAATGATTTTGTAAATACTCGAACTCCATAAGTCATTTCAACAAATACGAAAGCAACCCTAGGCACATAATCTCAACATGCTTCTTCAATATTAGATCCAATCAATGTTTCAAAACCAATTCATGTGTTTTTATGGGTTCCCCCGCCCGAGTGGCGCATAAATAGTAGATTAATAACAATTGTGGATCTCCCGATATGTTACAACTATTATTAACTCCCAAAAGATCTTTGAATTGAATGACTCCCCACAAACAATTGTAGGTCTCCCGACTCGTTACACCTGTTTATGTCGGAATTCGATTTACGTCTTTGTTAGAACTCATCTCCCGAATTTTGCACTAAAAATTATGACATGCCAATTATTGAGAGATAATAAAAAGAAAATAAGCACTCGTATTCATAAAATAGAACACATAAATCAATTAGAAAACAATCAATCGATATTTAACATGATTCCACAGTTTTGATTATGCCCTACAATCCGAAAGATTAGTCTAATATTGATAACAAATTTATAGTCAAACTTGAAATCAACATTGTGACATCGTTTAAGTACAGACAAGAGATCTAAACTAAGAAAGATACCCCGTTCTTGTCAGAATGAATCCTCCTTCCAAGTCTTCGAAACTCTTGTGCTTCCGTAGATGCGAAATGCCTTGTGGTGCCTTTCGTAACCTACCCTCCTCTCTCATAAGACCTTTGATTTGTGTAATCATGTGTATTGTATTATATTTTGTGGTGTAATATCTTATATTTTCGTGCTAAGCTTTGGTCCTTCTTATATAGGTGCTTTGAGAGATCACTTATAGATTTCTGTCGGGAAATGGACTCAAAATCATACGCAGACACATTGCAAGGGCCATGTCAATTCACACGGCCACCCCACACGGTCGTGTGGTCCCACACGGGCAGACCGTGTAACATGTCTCTGTCTCTATTTTCTCCCAAACACTTTACATGGTCTGCAACCTTCACACGGGAGCTCACACTGTCGTATCACCCCACACGGGCTTACCGTGTGATTTGCTTTCGTCCATTTTCTTCGTCTTTTCGATCTTCTATTTGCGCTCGTTGATCTTGTCCAGGCCTTCCAACTGATATCTTTCCATTTAAGCTCCGTTTCCTGTAAAAAGTTAGTAGAACACGCAGTATCATGCCCTTCTAAGGAAACCACGTAAAATACACTGAATATACGTGCAAAATGCATCAATTATGTAGTAAAATAAGCCCTTAAATGAACCTACATTTTACACGTATCACATGTCAGATTCATATTAGTGTTAGTTGTGTTCGTGTTCGTGTTTGTCAGAGATTGCCACCTCTACCTTAATGAATGGGCTTCAATCTTGACCATCCCATACTCCAATTCACGATATGTATGTCGTGAAATATGTACAAACATTAATATTTATTTTGTCATGAAATTATAATATATCAATTATTAATTTCACGAATTCATAAATTAAATATAATTTAATAATTATTTATATCCCAAATAAAAATTTCACGTATTATTTTATTTAATATTTATTTTAATTTATCGTGAATTATTTGTGTTTGTGTTTGTGTTTGTGTGTTCAATAGTGGCACGAATTTTGATTTGTTTTACGATCAAAACCTTTAATCTCCATAACAGGCGCTCTTGTTATATGTTATAGATGTATTATATATCAAATTAAGTACCAGTTTGACATCAATAACTTGACACCAATATTGCATATGTAAAAATAAAAGTATAGATTCAAAAGGTTAGACGAAAATATTTACCAAGCAACAAACGAACTATAAGTGTTTTTGTCCTCACACTCTTTTTAGGTGTATTAGTAAGGTGTATGTGCGTTGCACGTGAACCATATAATTTTGTTCATTTAATTAAAATTAAATCTTAAAATTAGAATCATTTTTGATTAAATTATTTTTATTCATAGTAAATTTTGCTCACGTATTTAATTTGATCCTAAAATAAAATTTATTAGATTAAAATTAAACTTCTTAGTATGTGAAATATGGTTAAGATATTTTGAACCCAAAAACGCTATACTTAAATGACGTCATCACAAGAAGTACGATGGATATTGAAAAACTCAAGAGAAATATAAGTTAAAAAATGATGTTCCAAGAAGTCATTTTGTAACAATTTATCTCTTCTCCATACTCGACTTTGAGATTTTTTTGTAAATTCATTTTTTAATGCATTTTAAGCCCAAACATGATTGGTTGACATATAGATGTTTTCCTCTTTTTCTCCATCTTTGATGTGTGTAAAATATACGTGCATTTTGGGGCTTAAAAGGATATATATTTGATACATTTTTACGCATATTTAGTATGTTTTACTGGATTTCCTTAAAAGGGCATGATACTGCGTATTCTTGTAATTTTTATAGGAAACGGAGCTTAAAACAAAGAAATATCAGTTGGAATGCCCGGCTAAGATTGACAAATGCAAAGAGAAGATCAAAACGACGAATAAAATGGACAAAAACACTTCACACGGCCGGACCGTGTGGTGTCACATGGTCGTGTGGAAATGCCGATGTGAAATCATACAATCGTGTGAAGTTGGGGCAAAATAGGGGACGAATCTAGGGCCACACGGCCAGGCCGTGTGAACCCACACATGCGTGTGAGAAAAGGCATCACATTGCACAACCAGGCCGTGTGAGCTCACATAACCGTGTGAAGAAGGGCTGAAGAACAAACCACACGGCCGTGTGGGACTCTGCCACGATGCATTTTTCGGAGGTCTTTTCCCGTTCCAACTCTACAAGTGATCTCTCCACGCATCTATAAAAGGGACCCAAGGCGTGCATGAAAATATATCACTTCATATAGAGAAAACACATCAAAATACATAGGAACGCAAGAATCGAAGATCTTCTAAGAGAGGAAGGCTAGGTCGCGAAGACCACCACAAGGTTTTTCCATCTACGGGAGCACAGGAGCTTCGAAGGCTTGGAAGGAGAATCCATCCTGACAAGGAGGGATTTTCTTTCTATGTCTAAGATCTCTTCTCTGTGCTTAAACGATGTCATAATGGTGATTCAAATTTGTCTATGAGTTTGTAATCAATATTTGGCATATCTTTCAGATCTTAGGGGCATAATCGAAACTGTGGATTCATGTTAAATATGATTATTTATTTTCTTAATTAATTCATGCTTTTTATTTTATGAATTCGAGTGCTTATTCTTAATTGCTTTTTATCTGATCAATAATTAGCATGTCATATTTGTTAGTGCAAAATTCGAAAGAGGTGTTCTAACAAAGATAGAAATCAAATTCAGATATAAACAGGTGTATCGAGTCGGGAGACCTACAATTGTTATTAATCTACTGTTTATGCACCGCCCGGGATGGAGAATAAACTATTTTAGGAATTGAACCTATAGAATTGCATGAATTGGTTTTTAAAACTTTACTTGGATTTAATATTGAAAAAAATGTTGAGATTATGTGCCTAAGGTTGCTCATGTCGTTAAAAATACTTGTGGGGTTCACGCATTTATTTATTTTTTCTTTTCAATTTTCGATTTTTACTTAACTCAATATTCGGTCGCTTCAATAAAATTGGAATGCGATGTTATTATAGCCTAAGTGTTTCACAAATCAATCCCTGAGGAATACGACCTTGCTTGCCATTATTCTATAAACTACACTGTACACTTGCAGTTGTATGAACCAAATATTTTTGGCGACGAAGTTTTTGGCGCCGTTGCCGGGGATTGATTAGATTCTACTTAGATATAGTAATAAGTAGTTAAATCATAATTGAAGCATAATTTTTTAGTTTTTTTTTTAATTTTTTCGAAAATAGTTCGAAAATAATTTTTATTTTTTTTATTTGTTCGGTTCTAACATTGTTTTTGTTAAATGCAGTTAGTGCATGATCATGCGTTCCAGATCAACCCAACTAGTACCCATTTATTTGGAAATCGGAAAGATAACAAAGCAACTAAGGAAAAGAGCCATAGTAATGGCGGATGGGACAAATCCAAACGTAGTGTAGAACAGAAACAATGAGGAGCGCCCACCAGGGGCCGGCGTTCAAGACCGAATTGTGGAAAAGGCCCGCGAGAAGAGCAGTTAGAGACTACTTCCAGCCGGAGGTAAGTCAAACTTATGGGGTTGTGGCCCGTCTGCCGATCAATGCAAACAATTTTGAACTAAAACCGGCATTGATCCAGATAGTGTCACAAAACTAGTTTGGGGGTAGAGCCGTTGAGGATCCAAATGCGCATCTGGCGCACTTTTTAGAAATTTGCGATAGTGTAACAATGAATGGTGTTTCTGAGGATATCATTCGATGCCGCCTTTTTGCATTCTCTCTACGCGATAAGGCTAATGGATGGTTATGATCTCTAACACCACCAGCAGCAAATTGGGCAGAACTAAGTCAACGATTTCTAGCCAAACACTTTTCCCCCAGTAAAACGCTGCAACTGAAATCTGAGATCGCCCAGTTTAGGCAATTAGATGCTGAGCCACTATATGAAGCATGGGATACATTCAAGGAATTGCTAAGGAAGTGCCCTCAACACGAATATTCCGACTACCAACAGGTCCAGTATTTCTATAATGGTTTGAGTGGCAACACAAGAACAATTATAGGTGCTGCATCTGGGAGTGCACTACTAGGGAAATATCCTGAGGAGGCACTAGACTTGTTAGAGGAGATGGCAAACAACAGTTACCAATAGCCATCCGAGAGGTCTACTGTCCGAAAATGTATGTTCATGCAACTTATCAAAAGCGAAAATGTATGTTCATGCAACTTTGAAATAAAAATCAAATTTTCACGGAAACCAAGAATATAATAAACATCGTTTAAAACCATTTTTATATCTCTAATATTAAGCCTAATTACTCTGTTTGTTTTTGCCGAAACCATTGTACCATTGCCAACTCGCACTATAAAAGACCCATCGACAAGCTCTTCATTAGAGCTAAACATTTGTAAAGAAGAACAAACATGATTAGTAGCTCCAGAGCCAACTACCCAAGTAGAATAATCTCTAGCTATCAAACAACTTTCAAGAACTAGTAGATTATATTTACGTTTCTTGTTTTCCTTTACTTTGGAGAGAAACTTGGTGTAATTTCTCTTCCAATGTCCATCTTCTCCAAAGTGGAAACAATTTCTCTTTGGTTTAGAGGAGCCTTTCTTCTTGCCTTCGAGGTTTTCACATACGAGTGCAATGTTCATGTTACTATTCCACTTGGTAAAATCTTCTCCAGTTCATGAATCGCTCAACAGTGCAAGCATACGACAAGACATGATTGCTGAAAATTAAATAAAGCGACATAAATAAGTGAACAAAAATCATAGAGCATGCAATTTTGGAATTATAAACGTGATGCATGAATGCAATAACGTTTATCCTACTAATTCCAAGGTAATTTCATCTCACATTTGAAAAGCCACCGTAGGGTAGGTCAAATCAAATGACGATAAAATCGAGACCATCTCAGATTAATAAAAAAATAATCAAGACATCTCATAGCTTCATTTATTCATTAACCACCTTTTTAATTTAGCCTAGATATATCCAAACTATTTGATTGTATCCTCATGAGTGTTTCCCATTATTTCGGATTTTAAATTAACTCAAAATCGCCGCCGCAGGGTAGGAAAATTAAGAGCTAAATTTAAATTCATATCCTTACGGAGATTAAGCATTGGTTATTGATTTAAGTAAAAACCATCCGTAGGGGGGACGAATCTAAGCATCACGAGGCGTAACTTAAATCTGACGTTACTTTGACCAATAATGGAGGTCATAGTATTTATTGATACAAAACCTTCTCCCACTCATTATTTTATAATAAATATTTTAATAAGCCAAGTCCAATCTTGTTGGTCGTTTGATTAAAATTCTCTAATTTAATAATCTAACGTTTAGAAATTAAAACATAATTTTAATCAACTTTAAAAAACCATTAAATTATCAAAATAATTAAGAGAATATAAATAAAATGGAACATTTTCATGAAAGATCGAAGGAAACGATGTGCCAACTGAAAATGGAAGCTGCCCGAGTCCCGCTGCAGCCGCCTGCATCGCTCAAGCCGCTCGCTCTGCCGAGGTCGCCAAACATGAACCCCAATTTATTTATTTCAAAAACATGCAATTCGGTAATTTTTCATAAAAATGAATCCATTTTTCACACAAAACTAAATCCAAACAATTATTCCAACTTTAAAATTATATAAAACATTTTTATATGAATTTTAAAAGCATATAAAATATTTTTGTATCAACTTCAATCCATCTCATAGATCTGTCATAACAATTAAATAATTTAAATATTATGATGCTTGTCATGCTTCGGAGTTGGTTCTATGAATGTCATATCAATATGCATAACACATATATATCACATATATACACCACATAAATATTAATTCGCGAAAAAATAAATATGACGATTTGGATCGATGCCTTGAATTACACCCTAAATCAAATCAGAAAATTAAATAATACAAAACTGGGAAAAATGGGAGTTATGATTTACATCAACCCTATACCCATATAAGGATGTACAATCGAATCTACAATAGAATATTACAACTTTCTATACCCTTTAAATTTTGGGTGTATATTGATCATATCAAAAACCAATTCAAGGCATCGATTAAAAAAGGCCCACACATCCATATATAAAAACATGCAAGATCAAATCCTAAACCCACTCCAAGATAAATTTAATAAAGCAAATCAAGTTCTTATATCAAAAACCAAATGGCTCAGACACCATTTTTTGGAAATTATTCGGGCCCCTGGATCAAATCCGGGTCAAATAATATTCGGATTTTTGAACTAATCGAACGGAAGCGGAAGTAAGGGATTTCAAAAATAAGGTTTTAGATATAAGAACACAAGATCATGCAAATTAAATTTATTTAAACTAAGGAAGAAAAGATAATTTACCTCTTTTGACAATTTTTTTGTTAATCCTCTGAATCCCTAAAGATCATAGACACCACGATCTTCCAATTCGATCCTCCCTATCAACGGCAGTGTGTGGGCACCTAAATAAAATTCAAAATTCCTAACTTTAATTTTCATATGATGTACTCAACCCAAGAATAAAACTAGCTCATAACTAAACCACAAATCTATACTTTGAAAACAACACAAAATCGTCCCTTAAGAAAAGTGAGCTGGTCGTGATTCTGAATTCTATTGATTTGCCAAATCAATTCAGTAGGCTATAAAAGTAACTTTTCAATTGAAAGAGTGCCTAATCAATTGAAATATGACAGAACAAATTTTCCTCAAAAATAGGTTAATGCATGGCTATTGCTTTTAATGAAAAAGATGATTTGTCTTTCAAGAAACTTTTTTCAGACACCAAACATAATGGGCGGCTGACTTCCAAAATAATTAGGCGAAAAAATTATTCGCCCAAATTGTGGGATGTAATCTCCTTTTGATAGACCTAGTTCAATCAATTTCCCACTTCAACTCAAGATCATATCTAATGTATAATTCATAATTCTAGATAAACTCAAACTCTAATAGATAATTATATAATATAATTATCAACTTAATCATTATATTAATGCCATAAATATCTTATATTTATTTAATTCACAATACAGTCAAATCTATAGAATATCAGATATTCTTGGAATTAATTGATATTAATATATTAGCCCAAAAATTATGAAAAATATTATTTCTAACCCGTTTACTCTAGGAAGGCGAACCAGGGACAATTGACCTATAATTATAATCTCCAATAAATTGAATAATAATTAAACTCTTTAATTTATTTAATCAACCTATTAATTCTTATATTACTCCACTACAAATTAGGAATTGCACTCTTATAATTATATAATATCTTACTTTTGAAAGCTTGAGAGATATTTTCAGGTTATTGCTTGAATGCTTGTGTTAAACTCGGTTAAGTTCATGACCTTCTCTCAAATCACGCCTCAGCCTTTTATAGTGCACGTACATTTGACAATATATCCGTTTAAGACATAGGCACAATTTTCAAACAGTTCTTCATAGGTTGTTGGCTTGTCTTTTCTGCAGCTTGATGTAGACTGTACCTCGTATTAAATGCTCTGCAGCCTTTCCTTAATCTCAGCAGATTTTCAGGCACATCTCATTGGTTCCTTGCTTTTTGCACTCTTTCAGCAACATAACTTAATTGTTGGCATTCTGACGCTTGCTTATTTCCAGCAAAACTTTTACTTGTCTTGACAACAAATCTCTTTCAGATTTCTCGAGTCCTGTCTGCTGCATACCCCTTTGACATTCGTCTCCAATTATTTTGGAATGACTTTGTTGTTAGTCAGATGACTGAAACAACTTTTCTATCGCTTGGCTGATTGTTTATTTCACTTCACTCAGCTGCCACACAATTGGTTTTTCTCTTCAATCTTTAGTGGAGTATTGTAATCTTCAACTTGGCTGACTTCAACTCAGCTCATACAACCCTATCTATTGCAAGTTGAATACCATTTTAAATGAGGTGCCAACTTCCTAATCTAAGTTTTACATGGTATCATCAAAATCTATACATAAATTTTCCCAACAATTTTCCCCTTTTTGATGATGCCAAAACTTAAATAAACATAGCAAAGTAAATAGTGCAGTAACAAGGAATGAGTGTATAGAACATGTCATTTTATTGAACATATCATTCTTACACTTTGCAATCGCACTTCACAAAGCTTTTACAATGTATAAACCTATACAAGGTATCAAAGCTATACAAATGTATCAGAGAATCAACTAGTATCAGAGAATTACATATATAACAAGACAAATACATTGTACTTACAAGTATGTGCATTTACAGTTAAGTAAAATACAACATGAAGGGGTTCAGCCGTCTTCAATGTCTCGGCTGCTTCCTTCTTCTCTCAGTATCCTCTTAAGCTCTTCTGCGATCCTCTTCTTCTCTTTTTATCTTCTTCCTCCCTTTCCTTTCATTCATAGGCTCTTCTTACATCAGGGTCATCCCTTCTCTACCTTTCTTCCCATTCATGGTTGAGCCTAATATTTTCCTCTTCTTGTTTTCTCCTCACTTCTTCATTCTTTCTTTCCACCTCTATGATGGGAAGTTCATCTAGCCCAGCTCAGTAGATCAGCCCTTTCTTTGGGGGATCCACATAACAAAAATCTTTAGGCCTTGGCTGTGATGGAGTACCTCTGCCTCTTCCACCACTGCCATGCCTTCCCCTTTCCCTTTGTGACTCAACCTCCTCCTCTTTGAGTGTACTATACGGGCGCCTTAGTAGTCTGATGACTACTTGAATTTTTCTGCATCCCAGCTGATTTGAAATTCCTCTATTGATCTCGGCTCAGATCCTCCGTCAGGAATAGCTAACTCTCTTGGGGGCTTCACATCAGGGTAATCTTTCAAAAATCCAGCTGGGGGGCCTTCGAACTTTGCTTTAAGATTTTCAATCCTTCATTGCTGTTTCTCAGCTACTTTCTCAAAATCAGCTTCCATGGCTTCTTGAGACTTCTTGAATGCCAAAGTAGCTTTCTCTTCAATTGACAGTTCTTGAGGCAGAAAAATGAGGATAGAGGCTGTAACATTTCCTTACTGAGGGGTTTGGGCAAGCATAATTTTCAAGGGTGGGTTCTTCATCTTACTTCCTTCCCCCTTACTTCCTTCACCTTTGCTTTCATCTTCCCCCTTTTTGGCATCATCACCAAGGGGTAGAGTCGACTGAGATGATACTCCTTCCAGGGTTAGATCCAGTTTCGGTTAGTCATGTCCATTTTTTCATAACTCGCAGAGTGTGCTGCTCTGAATTCAAACCGCAGTGCCTTCATCTCAGCTGCCATCAGCTTCATCTCAGTTTGGAGCATCAAGATTTCTGTACGCATGTTGGCCTCTGTTTTTAGAAGGTTTTCCTTATGTTGTTCCTTCAGCAAATCCATGTCTGACTTGTGCGACTGGTCTATCCGGAAGATGTGATCCCTTTGTCTCTGCTGGAATTGGGCATTCTCTGCCATATTACCATCTTGTCAAATAGAGATTTGGAGTACGTAACATGCTCACGTCTCAGTGCTTTTGTCTGTGCTGTCCATTCCATTATTCTCAGAATTGTGCCTCGGATGTCTCATGTGATGGTAGTATCTCTGTTATCTAACCCTTGGTTGAGTGCTATGAATCCTCTTTCCATATTTTATATTTCAGTGCAAATGGCCTTGAAGGCTTTTCTAAAGTCGGGTCCGCATCATCGATCGCTTTGCCACACAACATCAAAGTCGAAACAAACAGTACCATTGAATAATCATCGAAACAAACAGTACCAATCTCTTCAGCTGGGACCTGGAAATGATATAACACTCTCAGCAGTTGACTCTGCTTCCAAGGGGAAATTTTCCTTAAATGGGAAGTATTCAACAAATAAATCCTCAGAAAAATAGAAATCCCTCCCCCTTCTGCTTCGGGAGCCTTACCCTTTTCCTTCAAAAATTCTTGACTCTGTGTCCCACTTTGTCTCAATCATCGGTAGTTTCCACACCGTGGGGTAGTCTCATTGAGCCGATCGACCTCAACCTGTCTTCACAACTTCATTGGCATCATTTGATTATTCCTGTTGAGCAGACGGTTCCTCAGCTGATTGATCAGCGTCATGGGAAGGTGATATCACCATGGAAGGTGGGCCATCAACCAAAGTGAAATTCACAGGGGCAGCTTTTTCACTAACATGCCTTCTTTTTGCCAAATCCTCCTTAGCAGATGGGTCCTCTACAAATTTTTCTTTAGGATTGGACTCAGCTTCATCGTTTGTTTCCAAGAACTCTACATCGATATGTTCTTGAGGTCATGAAGGGCACTTATATCTTTTTCTTCCACTGATTCTTCCAGAGGGGCATGCACTTCTTCTTCGCTTTTATTACTCATGGAAGTCTCAACCTCCACTGGGCCTTCTTTACCCTCAACAGTCTCATCCGCTGATGGGCCTTGTCTCAACTACAACAGGGTATTCTGCAATCCCTTCAGCAGACACAGCTGCTTTAGGGTCTTCAGTGGAATCCTTTGGAGTCTCAACCCCTAGGATTGCACTTTCAGAGCTATAGAGTCTCAACTCCTGTGGCTTCACTTCCATTCTTTGTCTTGGCTGCATCAACAGCTTTATCGGCCTGCAGGGCAGCTGGGATTTGAGCTGAGATAGTCGAAACCGTCAAAGCCTTGTCAACCCCACTCTGATGTACATTGATAGTCTCACCTTCACCTCCAAACCTCTTTTGAATGGTATCTCCACAGCCTACTCCGACCCGGCTATGGTGGTTTTAGTTTCCCCCTCAGCTGGCATACCAGCTGAGTCTCGAGCAGTAGGGTCACTTGAAACCTGAGACTCAACTTTTTGTCCAAATGAGTGAGCAGACAATAGGGCAGGTGTCTCAACACCTTCTTTAAGGATAGGCTTGGCTAAGGTGCCCTCTTTTACTCCTTCCTTAGCTTCATCGCCAATTATCCTCGTTTCTTGGTCCTCTGAGTGCACTGGTGAAGTGGTGACATCAATCATCCTCACCATTTCCATAGTATCTAGGCTAGGAGAGATCATAATTGAAGAATACTCTCATGGACCCGTTTGCATTCTCTTCTTGTGCCACTCTTTGGATTCTTGAATTGCTTGCTTCAATTCAGCCCTCTCCACGACATCAACAATGTCCATCTCATCATCATCACTGCTGTTGGATAACTGAATTGCACTTTCAGGCACTCCTTCAAATGGGCAGGGTTGAGGTTTCTTTGATTCCTCAGTTGCCTTTGCCTTCGCCTTATGCTTCTCCTCCTCCTTCTTTTGGAATATGATGGTGGAACAGAAATCTGGGTCCAACGCCGAAAGGAGCGGTGTGTTTCCTAGAAAGCTCAGGAGTTCTTCTTCCTCATCAATGAACTCTGGTCTTTGGAATCGATGCCTGGCGTAGCTCAACTTCTAGTTCCTCCAGACATAAAGCCTCTCATGTACATCCGGGTATGCAGGAGATAGCACGACAAGGTCATCATCCTCGTCATCATCATTCATTGGCTTAAGAGGAGCCCTTTACTCCTCGGCTGTTCTGGCATCCATCTGAAAGGAGTGTACAACTAACTCCTCTCCATGGTCAGTTGTTTCAATTTCTTTTTCCTTAGTTGTCTCCCGGACAACTATCTCCTCCAAATTCTGCTGATCTCCACCAGTATTCTCTTTTTCTTTTGCAGTGGTCTCCACACAACTTTCCTCTTGCACAAACTATTATTCTTCTTCAGTAGCCTCACTCACAACATCCGTGCCAAACTCGACTGGCTTAACCATGGTGGACTGTTTCACCAATCGCCTTCTCTTCGTTCTTACTAGAGGAATTTATTCCTCTTCTTCTTCCTCTTCTATAGCAGTAGGCTCTGCCATCTTTATCTTTTTTGTTGCAGTTGGCTTCTACAGTGCAGTTGAGCGCTTCTTCTTCACGGCTGGAGAAGGTGTAGGGGATACCTTCTCAGTCTCGGATGTTGGGGAAGGTGCAGGGTCTTCCATGGCTGCAGGGGCAAGTGGTCGATGCATGAGTTTTTTTCTTCTTCTGCACAGGCTTTGGAGATAGAGCCTTAGCAATTGCAGCTCTGTCTTTCGGGAGAGGGTCAGCTGACTCTCCTTCACTCGTATCAGGTTTTCTTGCATGGGCTTGCCTCTAAGCAGCTGATAGGTTGGCCCTAAACATTTTCTTGTTCACGTGGAAGGGTTTCCAATTCCTGAGAGGAATTCCCTTCACCTCCATCAGATGGCCAATCACCAGGCCATATCCCAGCGAGCTCACAAACAGACTAGCATCACTTATGGTCCTGTTCATCACATTCTAGCAAATTCTGCTGAAGATGAACTCAGCCCAATTCACCTTCTTCTCCTCCGTAATATCAACCATCACTGTCAGCTTAGTCCTTGATAGCTGATTGAAACTGCCAAACTTCATGTCCACGCTCTTGGCAACCACATCCATGAGCTTGTGGTAATCCTCCTTTATCAAAGACTTCTTGGCTGTATAGACAACCTTAGCAACAAACTCTGGCTTAGAAATCTCCTTCCACGCCGCAGCCAGGTTAATATCTTTCTCAGTAATATCTTTAAGCCCAGACGAAGGTAGATGACAGTATGTAGCTAGGTCCTTAGCAGTTATCTTGATGTCCTTGTTGTGAACCAAAGAATGGATTTCATTATCGTAAACCTCAGCGTTCACTTAAAATATCGCCACCTCATCCAAGTAGGTGTGTGAGAACTTCATAGAGAGAAACTCTTTCACACTAGATTTCTCTAGCTTTTCAGCGATCTTTCGAGCAAAGGATTTGTCAACCCCTTGCTTGACCATTCTTTCAAAATCTACCGTTGCTCCTTAGTGGATGCTCTCAGCCATCTTCAAGAAATCGAACTTAGGTGCCATTTCAGAAATTGGAACTTGAACTTGAACGAGAAAAGAAACTAGGGTTTTGCTTCTGGTTGCAGAGAAAACTTTTGCCTTTTGCTTGAGAGAGACGATTGCTTTGTGAGGAGAGAGAAAATGGATTTTGAGTATATATGAGACGTGAGAGGACGATTTTTGGAATTCAAAAAGTTTGAAACATATCAACAGTTGAGATTAAGTCTTGAAACCGCATTAATTTCCCCGCATTACAGGCCTTTTAGTGATACCATCATTACTGCTAACGTCAAGCCCAAAACATTCCCGCTCGCAGAAAACGACTACGTTTTGTCACTTAGATCTTAAATAACTCAGCTACCTTCCAAAAGTGACTTAACTCTACTTCTCTCTTCACATAATAAACACTCAGTTGTCCAGCTAACTCGATACAACTCACTAGCCATCTTGACTGTTTCACTTTGCTAACAGATCAAACTTTGCTGATTTCCAATACTCTCTTCCTTGACTCTGCTGATTGAGTCTTTTGAACCTCCTAACTCAGCCTAATCAATCCAATTTCATTTTTAAGATCTTCAAATCTTGATTCACATAATGTCTTAGTGAATACATCATTTAACTGCCTATCAGTTGATATGTATTCCAAAGTGATGTCTTTCTTTTCAACATGATCTCTTATAAAATGGTATCTGACATCAATGTGCTTGGTTCTTGAATGCAATACTGGATTTTGAGTAATTGCAATGGCACTTGTGTTATCACACATAATTGGAATTTCATTTTCTTCCATATCATAGTCTCTCAGTTGTTATCTCATCCACAAGATTTGGGCACAACAGCTGCCTGTAGATATGTACTCTGCTTCAGCTGTGGATGTAGCTATTGAATTTTGTTTCTTACTGAACTAAGAAACTAATCTATTTCCAAGCATTTGACAGGTACCTGGTGTACTTTTCCTTTCCACTCTACATCCATCATAGTCTGAGTCTGAGTAGCCAACTAATTTGAATCCTCCATCCTTTAGATACCATAAGCCAACTTTTTGGCATCCCTTTAAATACCTTAGGATTCTTTTGATTGCAGTCATGTGACTCTCTTTTGGTGCAGATTAAAATCTGGCATATACACCTACAACAAAGGTGATGTTTGGCCTACATGCTGTTAAATAGAGAAATGATCCAATAAGGGCTTCGTATCTGGTTTGATCCACAACTTTGCCATCTGCATCTATATCCATCTTGACTAATGTATTCATGGGAATCTTCACAGACGACTTCTCTTCCATACCAAACTTTTTCATTAAATCTCTGGTATACTTGGTTTGACTTATGAAGGTTCCATCCTTCATTTGCTTGACTTGAAGACCTAGGAAGAAGGTCAGTTCTCCCATCATGCTCATTTCATACTTCCCTTGCATGTGGTTTCAAAATTGTTTATACAACTCTTTGTTTGTGGATCCAAAAATGATGTCATCCACATAAATTTGAACAAGCAATATACTCTCCCCATCTTTAATTTTGAAGAGTGATCTATCAACCTTGCCTTTGGTGAATCCATTGTCAATAAGAAACTGGGACAATGTATCATATCAGGCTCTTGGTGCTTGTTTCAATCCATTCAATGCCTTCTTGAGCTTGTAGACTTTATCTCCAATAGTTTTCTGCTCAAAACCTGGAGGTTGTTCCACGTAGACTTCTTCTTCCAAAAGTCCATTCAAAAATGCACTCATCACATCCATTTGATAAAAAGTGAAGTTCTTGTGTGCAACATAAGCAAGAAACATCCTAATTGTTTCTAATCTATCAACATGAGCAAAGGTTTCATCAAAATCTATATCTTCCTCTTGGCAATACCCTTTGACTACCAATCTTGCTTTGTTTCTCACTACAGATCATTCTTTATTCATCTTGTTTCTATATATTCACTTAGTACCAATAACATTTTGGTGGGTAGGCCTTTGAACTAATTCCCAAACCTTGTTTCTCTCAAACTGATTTAGCTCTTCCTTCATAGCTAGAATCCAAAGTGTGTCATCCAATGCTGGTGACACATCCTTAAGTTTAATCTAGGAAATGAAACAAGTGAACATAACTTCATGTTGAGTTCTGGATCTGGTTCTTACTCCTTCTCTAACATCTCCAATGATAAGCTCTAGAGAATGGTCTCTCAGCCATCTCATATCTGGTTGGAGTAAGTCTGTTGTATTTAGTTGTCTTGCAGCTAAGTTGTCTTGAACAATTTCCTCATCATCATTCAGCTGCAGACCTTCCACCTGTCTTTGGGATTCAGCTATCTCATCTTCATCAGGGTTGAGTCCTCTTATATCAGCTTCACATAAAGACTCTTCTGAATAGTTGACTGATTCATCTTGTCAGCTAACTCATCTATGTCTTCTCCATTGACATTAGGTTCATCGAAAACTGCATGGAAAGACTCTTCTGTGACCATTGTCCTCTTGTTCAGCACTCTATAAGCTTTACTAGAGCTGAGTACTCTGAGTCACATAGCTGATGAGAACACAAAGCTGAAGGCTGAAAATGCCAAGATCATAGCAGAGTTAGCTGCTATAGAAAAGAGGGAAAAATATCTCAAAAATGTGATTGCCTCATTTAGAAAGGCAACCAAATCATTGTATGATCTTATCATGAGTCAAATAGAATGTGGAGATAAGACAAGCATAGGATTTAACTCCTTTGTGCACAGTCAAACTCCAAGAGTGATTTTGGAAAAAGGATCTTCAAGCAATGAAGCATCTCAAAAATCCAAAACACCAAATGTTGCACCCACATTCACTCCTAAGCACAATCACAAACAAACTGACCTTGGATATAAAGGGAAACAACAACCAGTTGAATATGCTGAGAGGACAACTGAGAAGAAATCCAGCCGAGTTCCTCAACAAACTTCAAACAGAAAGTACTCTGTGAAGAACAAACAGAGCTACCAAAAACCCCAGAAGTTTCATCAGAGAGACACACATGTTGGGAATGGTAGAAACTATCCAAGCCAAGTTGATTTGAACAATGTGAGATGTCAGCAAAGACCAATGGAATACAAGCCTAAATGGAAAAGACCTAAATCTCAGTAGAGGTCATTCCAAAGGCAAAAGAGCTATTATCAGCACACATATGCACCCAAGCACTACACTCAGAAACATCACAACTATCCCAAGAAAGCAATTGCTAAAACACACACACAGGCATACAGACAAAAAGAGACAACTGTATGAACCTAAAACCCCCAAGCAATTTGTTAATGTGCACTATGATTATGGAACTGATAGATGACAACCTCTTAGAGTCAAGTCCTTTGGCTATAGGTTGGTTGGATCATCTTATAGCACTAACCCCTTAGGACCCAGGCAAGTATGGGTACCTAAAAACTAATTTCCTTGATTGGAGGTTCTAGGAACAGCTGAGTGCCAAGGATCCTGGTACATGGATAGTGGTTGTTCCCGACATATGACAGGAAACAAGAAAAACCTATCAAGATTCAAGGAGATTAGAGGTGCAAAAGACATATTTGGAGAAAATGAAGCTCCAGTGGAAATCAAAGGCACAGGGTCTATCAAGAAGAATGGACTAGAAATCATAGATGTTGCTTATGTAGAAGGCCTCAACTTCAACCTATTAAGCATCAGCAAACTCTGTGACAAGGGTGACAATGTTGGATTCAATATGGGAGTGTGCCAGATCAAAGATGTTGAATCAAATGAAATAGTGCTGCAAGGATCAAGATAGAAGAATATGTAAGTAGTAGATTGGTGTACTGCTACACCAAACACTTGTCTTCTAGCAAAGAGTAGAGCCGAATCAAGTTGGCTGTGGCACAAGAAACTGAGTCATCTGAACTTCAAGACAATCAACAAGCTTGCAAGGAGTCACCTTGTGGAAGGATTGCCAGAATCAGTATACAAGAAGGAAAGTGTATGTGATGCATGACAGATGGGAAAGCAAATAAAATCTTCATTCAAGGACAAGCCAAGTCCTTCTTCAACAAGGATATTACATCTGTTGCCATATGGATCTATTTGGTCCAGTTGAACCAGCCAGCATAAGTGGAAAGAAATACACCTTAGTGGTGGTAGATGATTATTCAAGATATAAATGGACAATCTTCATGTGTAAAAAGAAGGAAACTTTGCAGAAGTTACTTCAGCTGATGAAAAGAGTTCAAAATGAAAAGAGCCAAACCATTATAAAAATAAGTTTTGGCAGAGGAACTGAATTTGTCAATGGGATAATAACTCAGTATTGTGTTGAAAATGGTATTGCTCATGAGTTATCTGCAGCAAGAACTCCACAGCAGAATGGAGTAGCTGAAAGAAGGAACATAACTCTCAAGGAAGCTGCAAGGACCATGTTAGCTGAAGCTGGATTGCCTAAGAGATTTTGGCTGAAGGCATCAACACAACATGCTATACTCAAAATAGATGCATGATCAACAGACAATTAACCAAGACTTCCTATGAGATTTGGACAGGGAGAAAGCCAAATGTTGGATACTTCAGGATATTTAGATGTAAATGCTTCATCCATAACAATGGTAAGGATAATTTGAAGGCTTTTGATGCTAAAGCTGATGAAGGTATCTTTTTGGGATACTCAACTGAGGGCAAAGCCTATAGAGTGCTGAATAAGAGGACTATGGTCACAGAAGAGTCTATCCATGTGGTTTCTGATGAACCTAATATGAATGGAGAAGACATTGAAGAGTTAGCTGATAAGCTGAATCAGCCAACTATATAGAAGAGTCCATATGTTGAAGCTGAAGTGAGAAATCAACCCAGATGAATATGAGATAGCCGAATCTCAAAGACAGCCGGAAACTCTACAGCTGAATGAAGATGAAAGAGCTGTTCAAGACAACTTAATCTGAGAGCGGGCAAATCCAAATAGACTTACTCCAACCTCGATGTGAGATGGCCGAGAGACCATCCACCAGAGTTAGTTATTGGAGATGTTAGAGATGGCATAAGAACCAGATCAGAGCACAGCATGAAGCAATGTTCACTTGTTTTATTTCTCAAATAGAGCCTAAAGATGTGTCTCAAGCATTGGATGACACACATTGGATTCAAGCCATGCAAGAAGAGCTGAATCAATTTGAAAGAAACATATGGGAATTGGTGCAAAGGCCAACCCATCAAAATGTTATTGGCACAAAATGGGTTTTCAGGAACAAGATGAATGAGAAAGGATCTGCGGTGAGAAACAAAGCAAGACTGGTAGCAAAAGGATATTGCTAAGAAGAGGGTATATATTTTGATGAAACCTTTGCTCCTGTTGCAAGATTAGAAGCAATAAGGATGTTTCTTGCCTATGTTGAACATAAGAATTTCACTGTATATCAAATGGATGTGAAGAGTGCATTTCTAAATGGACTATTAGAGGAAGAAGTCTATGTTGAACAACCTCCAGGTTTTGAGCAGAAAACTATTGGAGATAAAGTATATAAGCTCAAGAAAGCACTGTATGGATTGAAACAAGCATCGAGAGCATGGTATGATACATTGTCCCAATTTCTAACTGACAATGGATTCACCAAAGGCAAAGTGTGTAGAACACTCTTCAGAATTCAAGATGGAGAGAGTATACTGCTTGTTCAAATATATGTGGATGACATCATTTTTGGATCCACAAACAAAGAGCTATGTGATAAGTTTTCAAACCTCATGCAAGGTAAATTTGAGATGAGCATGATGGGAGAGCTGGCTTTCTTCCTAGGACTTCAAGTTAAGCAATTGAAGGATGGAACCTTCATAAGTCAAACAAAATATACCAGAGATTTAATGAAGAATTTTGGTATGGAAGAGAAGTCTTCTATGAAAATTCCAATGAACACATCAGTCAAGATGGACATGGATGCAGATGGCAAGGTTGTAGATCAAACCAGACATAGAGCACTCATTGGATCATTGCTCTATTTAACAGCAAGCAGGCCAAACATCACCTTTGCAGTAGGTGTATGTGCAAGATTTCAATCTGCACCGAAGGAGAGCCACATGACTACAGCTAAGAGAATCCTAAGGTATTTGAAGGGATGCCAGGAAGTTGGCTTATGGTATCCAAAGGAAGGTGGATTCAAGCTTATTGGTTACTCATACTCAGACTATGCTGGATGTAGAGTTGACAGGAAGAGTACTTCAGGTACATGTCAAATGCTTGGAAATAGATTGGTTTTCGGGTTTAACAAGAAGCAAAATTCAATAGCCACATCCCCAGCTGAAGCAGAGTACATAGGCGGGCAGCTGTTGTGCCCAAGTCTTATGGATGAGACAGCAGCTGAGAGACTATGAGATTAAAGAAAAATAGATTCCAATTATGTGTGATAACACTAGTGCTATTGCAATCACACAAAATCCTGTTTTGCATTTAAGAACAAAGCACATTAATGTCAGATATCATTTTATAAGAGATCATGTTGAAAAGAAAGACATCACTTTGGAATATATCTCAACTGATAAGCAGTTAGCTGACATATTCACTAAGCCTCTATGTGAATCAAGATTTGAAGAGCTTAAGAATGAGCTAGGGTTAATTGAGCTGAGTTGACACTTAGAAGACTCAATCAACAGAGATAAAAGATGAGAAAATGAGAAAAGAGAAAGTTTCACACATCAGCCAAGTGAAACAGCCACATCGGGAAGTCAGTTGTATCGAATTAGCTGACAACTGAGTCACTTAATGAGAAGAGAGAAGCAGAGTTAAGTCATATTTGATATAAGTTGAGTCATTTATGAACTAAGTGAAAAAAATGCAGTCATTTTAAATGAGCGGGAATGTTTTTAAGGATGATGTCAGCGTAATAATGACGGGTACAGTAAAAAGCTACATAGTAAGCATATGATTGGATATAAATGCTGCTGCATTTAATGCGGGGAATTAAATGTTGTTTGGCGTCTTAATTTGAACCGTTGATCTCGATCAAAAATTCAAAATTCATAGAACTATCCTTTCATAACACTTATATACGGTTTTCAGTCTTCTCTCTCACTTACTGAAACTGTTCATCTTCAAAGAAAAAGCAAAGCAAGTTCTATTCTCTCTCGGAAACCCTAAGTATACTCAAGCAAGTTCTTTAGTTTTTAATCAGTAAAACTCTATGAAAATGGCACCAAAGATCGACTACGTTAAGCTCTCAAAGCAAATCCACTCAGGATCATCTGTAGACTTCGAATGAATGGTGAAACAGGGTTCTGATGAAACCCTTGTTAAGAAGATCGCTGAAATGATAGAAAAGTCAGGTCTCAAAGCTTTTCTAACCATGGAAAACTCTCACACTTACCTAGAAGAGGTTGCAATGTTCTATGTCAATGCGGAGGTGCAGGACGAAGAAATCAAGTGTTCTGTCCACAGCAAGGACATCAAAATAAGTTCTTAGGACCTTGCTGAGCACTACTTATTGCCTTTTAAAGGGCTAAAGGAGATTCATGAAGCTGATGTAGACTTGGCTGATGCGTGGAAAGATACAGGGCAAAAAGGTTAACTAGGCTGAGTTCATCTACAACAGACTCTGCCAGAATGTTTTGAACAGGACCTTCAAGGAAGATGGTTCCTTTGGATGTTCTCTCAGATATGGTCTTGTGATTGGCCATCTGCTGGAAGTGAAGGTTATTGCCCTTCGACATGGCAAACCCTTCCATGTCAACAAAAAGATGTTTAGGGCAAACCTCTCAGGTGCCCAAAAGAGAGCCCATGCCAAGAGGACAGATACAAGTGAGGGCGAATCAGCTGACCCCGAATACACAGCTGCTACCCTTCCTCCAAAGAAGAAAGCTGCCCCTGCAACTCAGAAGAAGAAAGTTGCCCCTGCAGCTAAGAAAATGGATGCACCTACCCCTGCAGCAGTCCCCGCCTGTGCGGTAGAAAGTCACCACCCCAGCCCGTAGTCAGTCACCCCCCTGCAGCGAGATTGTGAAGGAACCCTTAATTCCTTCCACGATCGTGAAAAAGAAGAGAATCGCCAAGCCCATGGGCGCTTTTCTTCTAAGAAAGGTACTCAAGCCACAGATGAGTCCACTGAATCAAAACCAGAAGTCCCTCTGGTTCGTCCAAGGAAGAGATGATTATTTAGGCGGTCTGAGTTGGGAAAGACAACTGAGTCTGCCACTCAGCTGGAGAAAGAAGACGAGACTGCTGGAAATCAAGAAGAGCAGTCTACATAAGTTATTGATGAAACCACCAAGTCTGCTGATGATGATCGGAGATCGTCCGAAGACCAAGACCACTATGCGAAAAACAATCAAGTAAAAGGTGAGACAATCGAGCCTTCTGTTGAAAAAGCTGTCTCTCCTCCTGAAACTGATGCTGCTGAAGGCGAGGAGGAGCAGAGTCTCTTGCCTTCAATTCGTGAAACAAGAGGAGAAGAAGGTGAGGATGATGATGATGATATAATCATGTACTCTCCACTGTATCCAGACATCCAGCAACGTCTACGAGAGTGGAGGGTATGGAAACTTGATCACTCAAGGGTCCTGAGTTTATTGATGAAGAAGAGGAATTGTTAAGATTCCACAGCGTAGAGACTGTGCGACAGGCCCCTGATGAAGAAAATTGCATGGATATTCTTCAAATCATATGGAGAAAGAAAAAGAAAAAGCAGCCAAGGAAGCTCGAACACTTGAGAAAGCCAGGATGTGTGAGTTTACTGGTTCTCATGATCACACTCATACACATCTCGATGTGTTCTCTGAAAGTGATGAGGATCTCACTGCTGCAGCAGAGAAGCCAGATATGCAGCAGGCTCTGAGGGAATCCAGGCAAATGCAAGAGCAGCAATTGTTTGAAGGACCAGGAGAGTAGTCTCAATCTCTCCTACAGACCGATCCTCTGGGAGTGGCACAACACATTGCCTTAGTTGTCGCTGCAGCCACGTCCCCTGTACAATCGGAGGGTGGATCCAAGGGCACTGGCGATGACACTGGGATCTTGGGCACCCAAATTGATCTAATCCCTGAAGAAGGTGTTTTACTACCTGCCCCAGCGGCTGAGCACTCAAAGGAAAAGGCCGCCAGCTGGTGCGCCAGCTGAGGGGGAAGCTCTCTCCACCACAGCAGGGTTGGAGGATGATATGGAAGACTCAAACCTGCAGAAAGGAGGCAAAGTGGAAACAGAAAAAAACCGCAATAGAATGACATTGACGAATCTCGGATAGTTGAGTCTGTCCCAGCTGAGGTGTCAGCTACTTTGAAGGCCAATGACATTGTTCTTACATTAGAGTCACAGGATGGTGATGCCCTAGGAGTTAACACTCTGGGAAGTGAAAGTACAATCCAAGGAGTTGAGACTCCTTTGGATGCCATGATAGAAGACCCTAAGACAACTACGACTCTCGAAGGGAATATAGAAGACCCTAAGACAGTTGAAACTGTCGAAGGGAACACTGAAGGCCTCGCAGCAGTTGAGTCCGCTGGGGGTATTGAAGGCCCGATGGAGGTTGAGTCTTCCCTGGGTACTAGTCAAGAAACTCATAACATTCCTCTTTTGGGAAAGTCTTTGAAGCAAAAAAATCAAATCAAGCACTTCACGATTCACAAGACAATCTTGACACATCCTTCTTGGGATCTGAAGACGAAGCTGAGTCCACTCCAATTGCAAATCCTACAGACCCAGCTGAGGATGTTCTCAAAACTAAGAGCCAGGTAAGTGACAAAGCGGCTAGTACAAAATTTAACTTCGATGATGAGCCAAGCCTACAGGTCTCATCATCATCCAATGACACTGTGATGCAACATAGGAATAGGTTCTTCATTTACAAAAATCAACTGAGACCGAGGACGTTGTTAAGACAGTTGAGGCTCGGTCACCAAGCAAAATGTCTCAATCGCCCACTGAGACCCGATCAATCACAAGCAGCTCCCAAACAGCAAAGAAAGAACGACTACACCAACTCCGTTGCAGGCTCCCACAGATGCGACACATGCCGATGAAACTACTGCGGCTAAGGCAAATAGAGCTGACTCATCGCAGGCACAAACCTCACAAACCATCCCATACGTGTGCGATGATGCCTTTCAGGAGATGTTTCCTTTCACAAAGATCTTAATAAAGTTAGAAGAAGAGACCGCTGCTGAACAAGAAGATTCACTATAAGAGAAGATCAAATCATCCCCACTGACACCATTGTTCCAGCAGATTTTGACTTTGATGTAGAGTGGCTTGCAGCTGAATCAAGAGAGACAGCTAGTTTATGAGGTCTTCAAGAAAATCTGTGAAGAGATTGAGAAGATTGAAAGACATCAGGCTTCACTAGACTTAAGACTAGATAACAAGGATGCTACCCACACAGCCGACTTGAGAGGGATAGTAGTACGGATTAGGGAATGGTCTCAACAGCAAACTGCCATGCGACTCGAAGAAGTTCGTTATTTCAAAGCATTATATGGCAGAATGCTCATCTGTATTGCTGACAACGTTGATATCAAGCAAAGGATGCAGGAATACATCAAAAGGCTACACGAGTCTCATAAGACTGAAATAGAGCTGCTGCAAGAATTCCAGAGAAAAGAAATTATGCGCCTTGAGAACACAATGAATGAAAAATTCAGCCTGCTCATGGCTGAAATGAAGTTGGTGACAGCCGAATCCAAGGCAACTCGCTCAGAATTTCGCACAGCTTATGCAACAGCTGACTTCAAACAAAATTCAGCACTAAGCAGACTCGATTTCATGCTCACAGGCATGTTACCTGGGAAGAGGAGCTCCTCAAGGGATTCAAAGAAGAACAGCTGAAGAGAAGCGCAACTGAGAAGATTGCAGCTGAGAAGAAGGGAAAAGCAGCTGAGGGGGAAAGTTCGAAAGATCTTACTTTAATGATAGCTGAAACCTCGCAGCAAGATCATGTCATTGTACCCATTGAGCACTGTGTTGTGCCAATGTCGGAGAAAAGGAAAATCATTGAAGCAGGGATTGAGAAGTTCTCTAAAAAGCAGGATGCCCGTGTTCAGGAAGTACTGAAATAGTATGGTGGACTTCCAGTTGGCAAAGATCAAGATACGATTCCTGATAGTGGATCTGAGCCTAGATCGGTTGAAGAGTTCAAAACCCTTGAGTCAGAAGGCTATTTCCAAGAAATGTCACTAGCCCAAACCTGGGATTTGTATTGGGAGAAAGGTCTAGCATTGTGTGAAGAAGCTGAAAAGCAGCAGTCTTCCAGCAGTCACTTAGCTGGTAAGCAGAAGACTCCCATGCAGTACACACCCAAAGGAAGAGGAAGAGGTTTTCAACCTCGACCAAAACCCAAGGATGTTGAATATGTAGATCCTGATAAGAAAGAGATGATCTACTGGGCTGGGTATGATGAATTGGCCAATCTGGAAGTGGCAAGAAAGAACACGGAAGCGGTAAGAAGGCAGGAAGATGAAACGAAAGACAAACACATCAATGGCTCGAGAGGAAGCGAAGGGATGATGCTTCCAAACGAGCCTATGAAAAGAAGAAGAAAGATGAAGAAGAAGAGAGAAAAAGAAAGAGAGCTGATGACGATAAGAGAGCTGAAGAAGAATGAAGGAGGCAACGAAGGCGCTGAAGTGTTGCTGTGAACCCCTTCATGTATATTACTTATGTAAATACATTCATGTAAGTCATCTGTAATACTTAGTGAATTTTTCTGTAAACTTTTCACATTGTATTTATTCTTGTATCTTAGCATAGATGTATCTCTTGCTTTGATAAAGAATGCTCTAATACCAAATGTAAACAGCTGTGTAATGGACAAGAATGTTATGATCAGTAAATCGATCTATTCTAAGCATACATTCTTTGTTACTGCATTGTCTGTATGTATCTTTGCTGTTTATATTTTGTTGAATGTTTTTAAGTTTTGGCATCATCAAAAAGGGGGAAATTGTTAGGAAATTTATTTTATAGATTTTGACTGATGCCATGTAAAACATAAACTAGAAAGTTGGCACTCCATTTTCCTTATAATTTGTATTGTAATAGATATGGCTGGAAAAGCTGAGTCAAGTCAGCTACGCCAAGAAATACAAGAAGTCAACTCAAGATCGAAGTGAAGACTCCGCTACTAGACAGCTGAGTATGGCAAAAAAAAGAAAAGTCAAGAACTCGACTGAAGGTGTATCAGCTGTGAAACAGCTGTGTGAAAAGTCAGTCAATTCAACTCAAGAAGCCAAGTCTCAAGTTGAAGTGGCAGATGAGTCATCCAAAGATTGGAAGCTAACTTAAGTCACTTGGGGAATAAAAGACTGCAGTCCAGTCAAGACAACTGAACGAGATTCGTTGATGAAAGTCAAGAATGTTACTCAGAAAGGTAACATGTTAAAGTTGTCAGAGATAAAGTGTTAGTTCCAGTTGTGTGCAAAAGGAACAAACCAATGGGAAGAACTGCACCAAGTGTCAGATATGCTGCAATGCTGCAAGCCATTAAATACGAGGAAATATCAACATCAAGGACTGCAAAAAGATAAGCCAACGAACACAAGTGACTTTTGAAATTAGCCTATCTCTTCAACGAACAAAATTTCAAAAGTGCACTATAAAAGGCTGAGGAATTTACTGAGAAAAGGTTACCTGAACCTCGAACAAACAAGCAACATTCAAGCAATTAACCTACAAAATTCTCAAGTATATTCAAGCAAATCCTCAAGCCTGAAACTGGAAGGAAATCGATCCAACACAAAGCTGTGAAGGAAAGACAACTTCAAATCTGTTGAAGAGAAAACTTTTGAAGAATCAAAAGGGGTCTACTTTCCAAGGAGGATTGTCGGAAGGTTCAAGGTCGAATCAATATCAAGTTATTGGAGGGCTTCGTGATCAAATCCAAGAGCTTGTGAAGTGAGCTAAAGTAGCAAGGCAGCTGCCCTATGAAGAAGCTGAGTCGCAAGAGAAGCCAACTGTGTGACCAAGGTTGTCTCTAGACTGTTCACCACGTTGTAAACTAATCTGTTACATAGTAAATTCCTCCAGGAGTTAGAGAAGAGAGGAGTAGAAGAATTACACCATCTTCGAACCTCTATAAAAATTATCTGTGTCATTTATTTTTCCACACATTTACACTTCTTGCATACTTACATCATATCTGCTGATAAAAACTCATATTTGCTATCCAACTTATTATTAACTGAGTTCTTAAAAATCAAGTGTTAAAACAAACTTAAGACAAATCAAGGGTTTTAAGTCTTCCGCTGATAAAACCAATACAACCAGTTAAAGTTCAAGTTAAACAGTCGAGTTATTCTATCAACAGCTCTATCGAGTGTGTTGAGTTGCTAACTCAGTTGAATAACCAACTTAGTTGTCCCTCAAGGACAAAGCTGTTTGAGTAAACTCTGTTATAATTTTAAAAGGACTAAAATCGAAAAGTTGGTAAGGTTTATTCAAACCCCCTTTCTAAACCTTACTCACACCCCTTAGGACCTACAACTTTATTAAACATGGCCTTATCAAGAGTTTTATATAATATATCCTTGGCAATATTGTCCAAGTTGTATCTCTTTCGATCATCATTTGTCCACTCACAGCGTGGTTGGTCAACCATAGCAGTCTAGCTCTGCCCGCTTAAACATCTTCTCCTTCAGCAGGAGCAACCCTTCTTACAATTGTATTGACTTAGAATTTGTAGTGGCCCATCTTCAATCAAATTCTTCCACAGTGGACATTGGAATACAAGTTAGATTTGCTTCCATGATAATAACTTTGTTTTCGAAATAAAAGCTTTAAAAACTCAAATGTTGATTCTTTGAAAAAGAATGAGATCTAGTTCAGTAACCAGTGCAGAAGGCTCAATGAACCAACCACTCGGATACCACTTGTAGGTCCCAAAGAGTGATGTGTAAGGTTTAGAAGGGGGGGTTGAATAAACCTTACCAACTTTTCGATTTTAGTCGTTTTAAACAATTTCAGACTAACTTAAGTGAGCTAAGTCCTTGATGGACAACTAGGTTGGCTTACAAAATAAAGTTACCACTCAACAGACTCGACTCAGCTGTTGATAGTATAACATAGTTGTTTTCAGCTAACACTTAGAAATGCAATTGACTTAGTTTTACCAGCGGAAGACATTCACCCTTAGAGTTTTTAGTACGTTTTTCAACACATGTTTTAGCAATGTTATTATCAGCAGACTTAAGTAATTTAACTTATCAGCAAATATGAAATAATGTAAGAAATAAAGTGCGCTGAAAAGTAAATAGACACAAGCAGTTTTTATAGTGGGTCGAGGATGGGGTAATTCCTGTAGTCCACTCTTATCCAACTCTTGGACGAATCCACTAGGTAACTTGACTTGGTTACAAAGTAGTTAATAGTCTGAGTCAGCTTTGATCATACAGTCTGCTGCTCCTGGGACTCAACTTCTTCACAAGACAGTTGTCTTGCTACTTCAGCTTCCTTTAAACCATTCGACTAGATCATGTAGCCCTCCAACAGGTTCAAATCACTGGTTCGATCTGGAACCTCACTACACCTTCTTCAACCTCGGAGAGTAGACCCTTTATTCTTGCAAACAATTTTTCCTCTTCAACTGATGAAGTTGTCCTTTTCTTCACTGAGTGTGTTGGATCGATTTTCTTCGAACTTGGGCTTGAGGATTTCTTTGAAAGCTTGAGAGATATTTGCAGGTTATTGCTTGAATGCTTGTATGCTTGTGTTAAACTCGGTTAAGTTCGTGACCTGCTCTCAAATGACTCCTCAACCTTTTATCGTGCACATTTGAAAATATGTCCATTGATGAGAGAGACACAATTTTCAAACAGCTCTTCGTAGGTTGTTGGCTTGTCTTTTCTGTAGCTTGATGTAGAATGTACCTCGTATTAATTACTCTGCAGCCTTTCCTTAATCTCTGTAGAATTTCAGGCATATATCATTGGTTCCCTACTTTTTGCACTCTTTCAGCAAAACAACTTTATTACTGGCAGTCTGACACTTGATCTCTTTCAGCTTTCTCGAGTCCTATCTGCTACATACCCCTTTGACATTCGATTTCATTTATTTTGGAATGACTTTGCTTTTAGTCAGCTGACTGAAACAGCTTTTCAATCACTTAATTGATTCTTCACTTCACTTCACTCAACTACCATACAGTTGGGTCGTCACTTCAATCTTCGGCAGAGTCTTGTAATCTTCAACTTGGTTGACTTTAACTCAGCTCATACAACCCTATCTATTAGAAGTTGAATTTTATTTTAAATGGAGTGCCAACTTCCTAATCTAAGTTTTACATGTTATCATCAAAATCTATACATAAATTTTTCCAACAATAATAAAGAATAATTGAAAGTTGACGATATTGCTTCCAAAGATGAAATGACTTATGTCTTTTGTGTTAGTGATTTTGTGTAGTAGCATCACTAACACAAAAGCACATTCGAACTAAAAAGCGCTCAATACTGGTTGCTGGACTAAAATGTAGAATACAAAAATAGAAGTGTATGATTTATATGACGTAAGAATGAGTGTAAACTTCTATAATGCACAACCATGTATATATAGCCAGCAATCCATCACTTGCAGGAGATAAAACAGGGTAATGGGCATTATACCAGATGTAACAGTCAGGTGTTACATCCTACTTCAGATGACTACCAGTAATGTCCAGATTCATCGGGCTCCAACAAACAAACATTAACTTGAGTTTGGGCCAAGCCCATTTTCAAGTGGTTTCCAACACTCAGTCACTTGAATCTGGGCCGAGCCTATTTTCGAATGGCAAAGCTAACTAAACCAAAATCCGGAATCAAAGGGCCGGGCTGTAGCCCAACTCGATGCTGGGCTTGGCCAGCGCGCGGACGCGCGCATGTGGCCTACTTGTGATCTACCACTTATGTTTATAGTATATCCAACTAATAACATCTTTTAGTATATATAATAGGAAAACAAGACTTTATTTTCTATGTGGGATAAGGCTTTAAACCTTTAAATTCCTTTTACATAATGTCCATTCATGTGACCAACTTCATGTATTAATTTCTCACTCACTGAAATTCAATTTTGAGAAATACTATATACTACGATCATCTACTCGGAATGTAGATTAACAATATATGTATTTAGCCACCAAAAATTTGGTTAAAGTTTGATCGACGCTCACGTTCTCAAAACCAAATTCCCAATATCTCAGCACATCAATAATTTAAGAACAAGTGATATGGGAGGTTTTGCAGACTGTGATATCAGCACTCTGTGCAACACCTTTAGAATAGTTAAGCACAGTCCGTTCTTGGATTATTTGTTGCATTTTCCTTTAAAGACTCTCTCTAATTTGGCTTTAGCCCAACTCTCAAAATTCCTCAGCAAACAACCTCCTTAAATAGAGTCCAAATAACTCCAAAACCTATAAAAAGAAACTGCAAAGAACATGCCAAATAAGTAATCTTCATGTAATGGGTTAGTCGGTTAATTAGTACAAAATCTGTCAAGCAAAAACTGAATATAAACATAAATTACAACTATGTACAACAGGTTGATAATTTTAGAAGTGACAAAACTTAAATAGAGTTTGACTTAGCACAAGTCAACTCTAACAATCTCCCTCGTTTTGGTATTTTCTGTACAAAATTTGCACAATGACAATCTAATATAAAAGTATCCCTCTAAGACACACAACTTAACACAATTCAAATAATCCACAGAACACTATTGAATACAAAAATGCACACACACTCAAGATTTACACAACAGAAGAAAACTCCCCTTAAATCAAAGATCCAATAAATACAGACCAGTTCAAATAATAACAAGCAAACCAAATTAGTGTTCAAAGTATAGAAGTAATTAAACTATTGTTATGAAAACTAAAACATTTTCAGAAAGCAACCCATAGTTAAAATTGGTCAGTCCACCACTAGTGTTGACACATGTACTACCATCACTTCAAGCATCACGTAGCAAGTCAGCATACGTAAAGTAATAGTTTATGTACTACTTTCTTCTCCTCCTTTTTGTACAGAAAGGAGCTTAAAATCTCCCCTTCAAATAAGTACAACACTCAAATCAAAGTAAATCAAGGGATAAATCAAAGGAAATATTGTGAAGGTGAAATAAAAAAAAAAGGATTGTGAAAGAACTTGAGCAGTATGTTTATCATCTATTAAAAAAATAGTGAACGTGTGTATATATGTGTGAGTAGATATGGGCAATTTAATAAATCATGCACCTAGTCAAAACTTCTCATAATCACCCCACTAAAATTAATCATCATTATCAACTGAACTGAAAACTTCTAAGGAAAAATTGCTGTGCACAAACGAATCAACTTATATAAGCCAAAAATTCAGTATTTCGGGGAATCAAATAGTTGTCCAGTAGCTACAGACTCTCATACCCAAGCCAAATGTTTGGGATTCGATTTTCATCACCTCTTTCACTTCATGCATGCACATAGGCATGCTACTTTAGTTTAGTGAATTTTTAGGATTCTCGTCTGATTTTCGTGTCCAATTTTCATATCAATGTTCTTTCTAGGTGTTTGAGGTCATATATGGTTATATTTTCATGGATAATTTCCAGTTTCTATTGTTCAAAAATGAATTTTAAGAATTAATTGATTTTCGTGTGAAATGTTCAATTATGTTTTGATGAATGAAGGATATTGAATTTTATGTAGATTTGGAAATGAAATTAAATTTGGTTGAGTAGTTTTGAAATAGTATTAATTTTATGTATATAATAATTTGAAAAGTTGATAATAGTGGGTCCACTTTCAATATTTTAATTTGAATATATAATATTATATTTGGGCGGTAGACCCCATTAGATATATATAATTTTAAAAAGAGTAATCACTACAAGAAAATATTGAAAATACAACGGGAAAAATTCCATTGGAATTTGACAAATTTCCGCTGGAATTATCGATTCCAACGGAAATTCCAACAGAAAATGAGTCGTGGGTAAAATGGTCGTTGGAATGCCAAAATTCCAACGAAAATTCCAATAAAAAAATATTTCAACGGTATTTCTCCGTTGGAATATTCAATTGTTGGAAAAAAAAATTCAATGAATATTCCAACAGTAATTCCAATAGAATTATACCGTTGGAATGTACTCCGACGACGATTCCAATGGTATTAATCTGTTGGAATATATAATCGTTGGAATGGACTCCAACGATTATTCCAACGCTATTTCCAACGACATTATATTATTGGAATTAATTCCAATGATAATTCCAACAGTATATTTCCATTGAAAGTTAAGAAAAAAAATCCAACGTTTTTTTTTTGTTGGAAAATATTCCAACAATAATTCCAACGGATTTTTTCCATTGGACTTAAAAATATTCCAATTGTTGGAATGCTTCTATAGATACTTTTAACTCTCTAAAATAGTTAATATATTTGGAATAATGTGCAAATTTAATATCATAAAAAGTCGATATCAAATATTTCCAAATGTATGATATAATTTGTCCGTCACAAAAGAAACAAATCAACAATCCTAAAAGTAATAATATCGTCACAATGACTCCCAAATTCTTCAACAAAAAATAAAGCCAACACAAACAAATTAATAGTCTCCATAATCAACACCATTCCCCACATCTTCATCAACCCCAAAATCCGCATTAACATCATTAAGCATACCATTTGGTCCATTTCCAAAATTTTTATCATGAACGGTGAGTTTCACCCTTGAAGAAGAGGCATCATGGCTAGAGGAAAGGCGTGATATGCCCGTGAGCTTCTCCAGAAGACTACGGATGGAGGCCAATTCAAAAAATTGAGTGGCATATGTTTTTAATATAAATAGATTGAGTGGCATTAGACTTCAAACCCGAAGAACAATTGAAAGTCACCTCAGATCAAAATCCACAAGATTTGCCTCTCTTATTGTTCCCTCGATTGGTCTCATAAAAAAGAGCAGATTCATCCAGTTCAGTTTCACCTTGTGATATTTTACTTTTCTCAACTTCTCATAAGTACCCTACACACAAAATACAAAATGCACAAGAGATAAAATTAAATAATATGAAACCAAACAGAGATACTTACGTAAAAGATTTCAGCTTTAGAATTCGTCCACTTGCCAGTTTTCTCATCATAGTTTAGCTTATGATACACCTCGGGAATGGTGGCTTCCCTCCCCAACTCCATTCCCTAAAAGAAACACGAAATGTAGACACCATATATTCCTAATAAATATAATATGTCTGCGAATTTTAGAGATTATTTTTAAGGCAACAAGAATAATTATTGTACCAGCTATAAAATTACAAAAGATGCAGCAGATTGTTAAACCATCTTTGAAGAAAATTAATATCACATACAAGAACAACTAATAATTTAGTTGTGTTTAGAACTGTACCACTGATTTTTGAAATTTCAACATTGAAGGGTAAATTTGGCACCTTTTGGAATTAAGTTTCCACTGTGCAGCAGGCTCACCAACTTAATAAATAGGGAAAATTACAAAAACAATCCCCAAAGTTTGAGCTAATAACATAAAAAAACTCAGAGGTTTTAGAAAATTACAAAAATCCTCTTAAGGTTTGATTCTATATTACACTTTATCCACCACTTTATAAGCAAAAACATTTCAAACATTTCCTGACATTTGTAAAAATATTACAGTTACCCTTTTATATACATTTAAGTCGGAGTGCTGTAATTTGGAAACTTATGTGGGCTTTTTTGTAATTACCCCAAATAATAATTCACTCAGAAGTAAAATCCAATGGTCACTGATCAAGAAAAAAAATAGGTTTTACTTGCATTGCTAGAATACCAAAAACCAGGCAACAAAAATTTATAAATTAAATGAAACCTCAGATAGTTTTATTTGATAAAAAAAGTGAACCTTTGATACAAGTATACAAGCATTTTCATGTACAAAGATAATTCCCATCTCCACCAACAAAAATCCAAATATTTAGATCTATGTTGTAAATACCAAGTTAATATACTGCCAAAAAATTGATCAGCTACCATAAAAAAAATCTTATTGCCTTTATATTTCTAACTTGCCTCAAATCTCAAAAAGAAAAGAACAAAAAAGTAATATAAATTGCATTCGTTTATTAGTTCACATCTCCGTACACATCTTCTGTTTTCTTTTCTTTTTGGCTATAAAATTATTGTACCAGCTAAGTCTGAATATATGTATAACATCTTTTATCAGCAAAAATGTGAAAAAGTACAACCAAATATGTGTATTTTTCTCTCATGTTGTTTGTTTTGTTGTCTTGTTCCTTTTTTCGTTTATTTTTTCCAGATATGTGCAAAAAATGATTGAAAGACAAATCCATGTGATTCCTCATGTACTTATGTCTCCCAAGTTTCATAACCCACTACATATCCCACTTGCTATGTTCACCTATAAATACAACACATTTCTGGATTTGAAAACCATCAACAAGTCCTCAAATACATTAGCTTTCTCTAGCTTTCACTTATTCCAATACACTTCCTTCTGAGTATATCAATTTCTGTGGATCCCTTCTCATAAGGATTTTATAAATTGGACATTTGTGTATATTATTCCACAACTTACTTTGTTATATCTGTTTTCCTCAATTATATCTAGATTAATGACAGATTACTGAATTTCCTCAAAAAAAAATGACAGATTACTGAAACTTATATGCAGTGTAAGTAATATGGTAGCTAATACAGATATGTGAAAGAGACTTACATGTCTTCTCTTATGCTCAGAAATAGAGATTGCGTCGCCTCGATTGACAAAGTCATCCTTGTCGGTGGCTATGTTCTTCTTGTTCTGCTCAGATAGCTGTTATGGATGAACACTCAGTTGCTTAGTGATTATTTAGGCAGTCAGACAACGGCCTTTTGCCTGAATGAACGCCCATGATTATCACATAATAGAAGAGGAGCACATATAATTTAGCATACTATTCTTTTTAGTACTTCGATTATGTGGCAAGGACTATGGACTCTTTTTTGGTTTCCTCAAATATGGGGTAATAAGTTATTCCAAACTAATGAAGAGGTCAGCTTCTCCTGCACCGCGAAGCTGTTACCAGGTAATTTTGCATTATAAAATTACTGGGTACCTCATTCCACTGGGATATTTGACTATTTGTCCTACCAACTTCTAATTGTTGGGAGGCAAACTAGTATGAAACCGTAAAAATTTAATATCATACGAAGTAAAAATTTAATCAAGTAGTTTCTGAAGGAATAAATACCTTGTAACAAGAATTGCCCAGAGAAGGGTCATTAGATTGTGTATGAGACCATTCAAAACATTAGGAGGATCGTTTGGTAAACCAAAAAATCCTAAAGTAGTCTTTAGAAAATGTAACATATTCAAAAGCAGGAAATTTTGTTTCCACTAACGAATAATTGTACTAAGTCACATCTTTCACCTTCAAAACAAGGTTCCTCATTTCAATAGTCAATTTTGGCTCCACAGAAACGAAAGTAGTACAAGCACTCAAAGCAAGGGACTGCAAGATGTATCCAGATTCAGGAAACAGAAAGGTAAAGCTAGTGCAATAGGGTAATTTGTAGAATGAAAACACAACATGAAGACATCATCAGCTAGTAAAATAGTAGTACAAACACGTCGATTTGTCATAAATCATATTCGGCCATCAAATATAACACTATTTTTGTCCTTTACTTAAAAAGATAAATACACAAATATATGTATACCACTTACTTCAAATCCTACTGCATCTATCTCATAAGTGCTCATCCGTCATTTATATATACAGAAAACCATAACCATGGTACTCAAAACCACATAATGGACATTCACCATGTTAATTCATTGCCTACAGCTCATATGCATTATAGCATTCTCTTCAGTCACTCACAAGAGACTTCTAAGGATTTAGATAAAGATTTTAAGGGCAGTGTGCTATAATAGGAAACGGCCCTAAAGCTTGAAACATTCATGTCACGCAGAGGCAACAATACAATTTGCCCCATATCATATTAGATTTTTTTTTTAGGCTGAAAGGCACTTGTCTGAAAGCCTGCAGGTAGCACAGCCAACTGCGATCGTAACAGGAGTGAAGCAAACAATTTATTTATTTGAGATTAAAGACAGGATACAATAAAATTTTTCAATATTCATAGAACTTTTACAGGCAGAGAAGAAAAGTACAAAGCAATGTAATCTATCAACAACTTTACAATATACCTGAACTGAACGACTTAGTAATCAAATGACAGAGCAATCCGATGAACAAAATCGTGGTTGCAGTTAACTATATTACCTCCAGTAGGAGATAATCAATTGCATCTAAAACAAATGACGTAAATCTTAAGAAAAGGTCACTAGTGAACTACAGATTTAACTGGTTGTGCCTAAACATTGAATGCTAATAGAATACAATACTCAACATCAAATTTTGACCCTAACATAAGTATCTTCAGAATTTAGGGCCCTAATCTACTTGAAGCATTAAGGTCTTCCAGAGTTCATAAAGACCGAAATTCCGAAACAAATGTTAAGATTCCAATTGTTTCACTGTTTAATTAAGTTTCAATGGTAGAATCCTAGAGATCTCACATCATATGATATAACTCCGATAAAATAGCATATCATCTAGGAGTGAAAGAAAAACTGGAATACCAAGAAATTTTAAGAAAAACTAGAGTACCAACCGAGAATATGATGGTGCGAGCGGGGGCGACGAAAATCTCGAGTTGGGGGCGGCGATGGGCGGTGTGACCGAAATGAGAAACAGTTTTGACAAAATGAATCACAGTTTCATTTTGGGAATTTTCTACAAAATTATATTTCATAAAAAAACCCGTTGGAATAAACGGTATGTGGAAAAAACCTGACTTCAGAAATTGTTTGCATATATAGAAGCAGAAGTTGTTCGCAAAATCACTTTTTTTGGGAGAGAGTGGAGACTTTTAGTCTCTGTTTTTTGTTTGGTGTCTGTCAATGTGTTTGCAAATCTAGAAAAAATGGCTTTAGTTTTTTAACTAAAGTTTCCATTGAACCTAAAGTTGCTGCTTTCTAACTTGCTATTGAAGTAGTTGCTATTGAACCTAATTTTATTAAAAAAATATATATTTTGGTTATTTGGTTCGATTAACCGAAATTTTAGAGGGCAACCGAACTGAATAACCAAAATTATAAAAAGTAAAAACCAAAAATCGAACCGAAATTTTTGGCTCGGTTTTGGTTCGAACCGATTTTTCGATTTTGGTTCGGTTCGGCCAGTTAACCGAATTGTGCACAACCCTATTTATTCCAACGATTTTATTTACCATTTCTAGTGTTGCAAATTTCCCAATGATTTATTGTGATATTGGAATTTCTGTTGGAATTTAATATTCCAACGAAAATTCCAACCGTTTATTACAATAGTCTTGTCTACTGTTGGAATTTATGTTGGAATTTTTTCAACGGTATGCTGCAGCGTTGGAATCTCCATTGAAATTGTAAAAATTTCAATAGTATTTCCAATGGTTTATTCTAACTATTTTGTTTACCATTGGAATTACTAATATTAGAATTTTCCAACAGTTTATTTTGGTGTTGGAATTTTCGTTGGAATTTTAATTCCAACGGACATTCCAATAGTTTATTCCAATGGTTTTTTACACTGTTGGAATTACTGTTGGAATTTTCAAATGATTTGTTGTGGTGTTGGAATTTTCGTTGAAATTTCTAAAATTCCAACAGTTTTTTATTTTGTTGCAATTATTCGTTGGAATTTGATTGTTTTCTTCTAGTAAATATTTTAAGTAGATAGTTGGTGGATCCCACATGTATAATTGAATGAAAATATAATAATAGTGATTCATAAGTTATATATATAGGGTAGTGTATAGGGTTAAAAATTGAAATTATAGGTATGAGACATTATTTTATGTGGAAAAATAAAAAGTGAAAATGATGATATTTATTGAAAATTTATAAATAAATATGATTCTATTTTCATGAATATATAGTTGAAAAATGGAAATAGGCACTTGTGAAAAAAAAAGGGCCTTAAGATTTCACCAAATGAGAATGATAGATTAACAGCTTTCTAATAATGTTCAAATCAAGCGTGCTTTCTCACTTTTGATTATAGCCCTTTATAGTTTATTTTCTTTTAAAGATAATGAGTATTATATACTACTGTTTAACAAATTAGGTAAAAATATTTACATGATCAAATTAAGAAGTTCATTCAACTCTTTATCCACGTTATATATATTATAGCTTCCAACCAACGTATATATTTTACTAATTTTGTAGATCAATTCAAATTGGTGATGTCGACGTAGATGAGGTAACATATAATTGCCTAGATGTACGTGAATTTTTTGTGATTATAAATTAATAAAGTGGAAGCAATTAAAAAAATATTGAAGAACCCGTACTTAAGATTTAAAAAATGAACAAATCTCCAAATCATGCAAAATGCAATAATATTATATTATTCTGGAATTTTAAATAATTGAATAAAGCAGCTCGTTACCTAAGTTACATAGGCCTAAAAGTTGGTCTTTTCAAACCAACTCAGAATTAAAAAACTTCCCCCAAAATATCCTATTATGATATAACTAAAAAGAACGGGCAGAATATCAGTCCCAATGACAGCCACACGAAAAAAAATGAATTCACAAGCTAATAACCTAAAGGGATATAATTACTAAAAAAAACTGACGTTCGGGCTAAGCACAAAAAACTCAAGAGATTTATGAAAATTACAAAAAAAAAAATATATGTATATATTAAAGTTTGATTTCGTCTTATATTTTTCCCCCTTCATAAGGAAAATACATTTCAAAACCTCCCTTGATATTTATAGAAATAATACGGTTCCCCCTCAAATTTTAAAAATAATCAAACATGAGGGGTCTTTTTGTAATTTTGAAATATTTCTGGATTTTTTTGTAATTAGCCCAAACCTGAGAGGTTTTTTTATAATTATCCCTAATTTAAATTAGAAAGAGGTCGGATGGAGCCCAAATATGGCTACAAAAGAAGCCCCAACCGGAGCTTTTGCGATGACAAAATCGTCGCTAGACAGCACATAAGGCGGGTCACAACGTATATGCTGTTTTATAGACGTAGATCGTTTCATAACTAATTGTCTCGGGGTACAAGCTATTGACAAACTTGGACGAATTCTCTTTTTCAAATACTTCTATCTCTCTTGTACTACATCAAAAATCTCTGAAAACGTACGACATTGGGCAGGTTAACTGAAAACATAAGCTAGCCATTGAAATGGCAAAAAAGAGTTATTCAATCATGAATATATTATTAGTTAATTGCAATGCAAGCAAAACCTCTAGAAGACATAAAATTAGTCACTAATTGGGCATGTTAGTTGTAAAATATTAATCCAAGTGTTAGAGACCTTTCAAGTCTTTGTATGACTATTTCACATTGTATTCTCTATAAATAGCACCATTTTAATGCTAGGCTCATCACCTCATACACAAAGTTATAAGCAATATTATCACTATATAGTATCTGAAAAATGAAGATGGCTTTTCTTTTCATCAATGCCATTCTTATTGCGTCTTTGGCTACATTGGCATATGCATCGATCCCGTCCTCTCCAAGATTTACGTGTTCTTTATTACGACGCCAACACAACTGGTAATATAATTTAAGCTTAATCGCAATTTTAGTCCTGTAATTCTTAGGGGTCGGCAATCTTTATCATGTAACCTATGGATTTGATAGTTTCGATTCTTGACAATTTTACTCTTCTCCACCCAATAACTTTTAACAACATAGGTATTATGGATATTTTGACTAAAAGACTAAGTTATTGTGGGAAACAAATGAAATATTGAAATATTCATTGGGATCAAAAATCCACAAGAAATCGAACTTGTACGGCCAAAATTGTACAAATTAGAATACATGGGATCAAATTACATAGAATCAAAATCCTACGGGATCAAAAGTGCTACCTACAATATTACAGGAGCAAAATTGCTATTCCTCTGTAATTTTGCAATTAGGCCAATAATTTATGTGTCAAGGAGGCATAAATTGAACATTTCATAAAGTGCTTGTTTTATTGAGTTGGTACATTCTTTGTCTAATCATCATTGATGAAATAACTTTTGCATCTATTTTATACATGCAGTTTTTGTGAATGGGAAGATATGCAAGAATCCCAACAAGGTTGTTGCCGAGGATTTCTTTTTCTCGGGTCTAAATAAACCTGGAAATACATCAAACGCAGTTGGATCAAGGGTCACTGCTGTGAATGTGAACCAAATACCAGGACTCAATACTCTCGGCATCTCTTTAGTCCGTATAGACTATGGTCCATACGGTCTCAACCCGCCCCACACTCACCCGCGCGCCACTGAGATTCTTGTTGTAATTGAAGGCACACTATACGTTGGCTTCGTGACCTCCAATCCCGCGAACCCCAACTTGAGAAACAAGCTTTTCACCAAGTACCTGTATCCGGGAGACGTATTCGTCTTCCCAGAGGGTTTGATACATTTTCAGCTTAATGTGGAAAAGACCAACGCTGTCGCTTTCGCTGGTCTAAGCAGCCAAAACCCGGGTGTCATAACTATCGCAAACGCAGTTTTTGGTTCATATCCACCAATTAATCCAGCTGTTTTGACTAAGGCATTCCAAGTTGAGAAGAACGTGATTGACCAACTTCAAGCACAATTTTGATCGGATAACATTTAAATACGAAGCTGATAAAAATCCGGTTGCCAATTATGATATTCTCTTGGCCCACGAAATAAAGAAACATTGCTATATATTAGTACTAATAAATGATTAGTACTTAAGTTTCTGATTCTTTCCTCTTCAGGTGATATTATTCACTTGGAAGTTGGAACTGTTTTGGAGTCAGTTTGCACCTTTGTAATAAAATCCCATGATATTGTACCGCAATAACATAATAATGAGCTTCTGAGTTTCTTTCCTTCATGATATGTGCCTTTCAATTCAACTGGTGTCGCAATTTGGTTTGATAAAATGGGTGTTGCTCCGATTTTGACCATAAATTTAAGTGAGTAGATGAGATTGGCATTTGGAATTTCTCAAAACCAATTCCGAATGAATGAGAAATTAATGCAAGAATTTCTTTCCTTCATGATATGTGCCTTTCAATTCAACTGGTGTCGCAATTTGGTTTGATAAAATGGGTGTTGCTCGATTTTGACCATAAATTTAAGTGAGTAGATGAGATTGACATTTGGAATTTCTCAAAACCAATTCCGAGTGAATGAGAAATTAATGCAAGAAGTTAGTTAAAACTAGAAAATAGTATGGAAACTGGAAAATATGGGGAGGGAGAAAAGATCCATCCCACATAGAGTAGAAAATCAAAGTTTGCTCAATTTATAAATTCCAAGTTGGATAATTGGGTTTGGGCCCTTGGGGCACCAATTTTTTTAAAGGGGTGAGGATCTACATGCTTGTGGGTTTGGTTCAAAACACACACGCTCAATTTGCATGTATCAACTATAAGAATAAAATATAAAGGTTTGGTGTAATTTTTAGTATTAAAAAAACATCATATCTACAAGAACTTAATTCTTCTTTCTAGTATTGGAAACATGAATATTCCAACATCTCCAGCTTTGTCTTCTTAATCATTTGTTTCATCTGCTTTCTTAAATCATTTGTTAGCTAAAATTACATTAAAATTACAACTTTTAAGTTCAAATAAGTATTATAATCTAATTTATAATTTTAATAAATATATTAATAAATATTTTTTAATAAAAAATATTGAATTTCGGGCCAAAATGAAATCCAGGCTGAAACGAGAAAATAGAGGCCCGCAAAGATATTGAGTCGCCCCAGCTTGGCCCGAAAATCACTATAGGCCCATTGGGCCAATACCAGGCTGACAAGATGACAGCTCTATCTGCAGGTTCTTCAACATAGCATCCTCTTCTCATCATGAGGGTTTGAGGGTTCCCCATCAAAATTGTCGTTAGGAGTTGAGGAGGGTCCCGCTTAGTTACCTAAGGGATTCCTTGTCTCTTTCCCCTGACTTGCAACTCTTTGTGCCTTAGTTGGGTTAGCTTCATTGGCACGAACAACTGCGTTAGCCTACCTAACTGACTGTTTCGGGTAAAATTCCAACATGCCATTTCAATGCAGCATTTAAATTTTGGACTGTCGGCGGAAAGATGTTGCCTTCACAAAATCCCTTGCTTTCGATGGGGTGTTCATCACCATCGACAACATTGCATTAGAAAAGTCCCAAGTAATGCTCCGTGATCATGTAAAACAAGCATTGTCGTCGTCATGTATCCTCTCAGTCTCAAATAATCATTTTCTACTCTTCTCTATTTGAGCTTTTCTAGTTCTGCCCTGCCTAATTGCTCCCAGTTTGTAATATTTCAATTGGCTTTGTGATTGATTTGTGGATTACATTTGGTTTAAAACGTATCTCATGTAGTTTCGAATATAAAACATCATAATAAATATTTAATATTTCTTCTAATATATTTTTACCAAAATAAAAATTATTAGTTTTAACCTTGAAACCATCGATTTTAACCCGGTTCCTCCACGGTTCTATAGTTATTGAGACCAAGGAACTGAAACCAAAACTGGCCTACACGGTTGTGGTTCCAGTTTTAGAACCATTGACCGGTCAATAGTTCTCGCAACCATTGACCACGGTTTCGGTTTGGAATCCGATTCCGATTCCATTTGGCCACATCTATTTATGTGGATTATTAGAATTGTGTTAAGTTGTGGGTCTTAGAGGTATATTTTTGTATTAGATTGTCTTTGTGCAAGTTTTGCACAGAAAGTACCAAAATGGGGGATATTGTTAGAGTTGACTTGTTTTAAGTCAAACTCTATTTAAGTTTTGCCACTTCTAAAATTATTGACCTATTGTGCATAGTTGTAATTTATGGTTATATTTAGTTTTTGTTTGACAGATTATATACTAATTAACAGACTAACCCATTACACGGAGATTGCTTATAATTTGGCATGTTTTTTGCAGTTTCTTTTCTACAGGTTTTGAAGTTATTTTTAGACTCTATTTAGACAGGTTGTTTGTTGAGGAATTTCGAGAGCTGGGCTAAAGCCAAATTAGAGCCAGTCTTTAAAGGAAAATGTAAGAATAATTCAAGAACGGACTGTGCTTAACTGTTCTAAAGGTGTCACACAGAGTGCTGACATCACAGTCTGCAACACCTCTCCATATCACATGTTCTTAAATTATTGATGTGTTGAGATGTTGGGAATTTGGTTTTGAGAAAGTGGGCATCGATCTAATTTTGACCAAACTTCTGGTGACTAAATATTTAGTTCTGGAGGAATTAAATTATATATTATTAATCTATGTTCCGAATAGATGATCGTAGTATATTTTATTTCTCCATATCGAATTTCGCTGAATGAGATATTAATATACGAAGTTGGCCACACGAATGGGCATTATGTAAAAGGGAGTTGGAAAGTTTAAAGCCTTATCCCACATAGAAAATAAAGTCTTGTTTGTCCTAGTATATATACTAGAAGATGTTATTAGTTGGATATACTATAACATAAATGGTTGATCACAAGTAGGCCACATGCACGCGCGCCCTCGCTGGCCCAACCCAGCCTCGACTTAGGCTACGCCTCGACCCTTTGGGCCAGAGTTTTCATTCAGTTAGCTTTCCCACTCGAAAATAGGGTCGACCCAAATTCAAGTGACTGACTATTGGAGCCCACTCGAAAAGGGGCTTGGTCCTGGTTCAAGTTAATGTTTGTCTGTTGGAGCCCAATATTTATCTGGACATTACCGGTAGTCAGCTGAAGTGGGATGTAACACCTGATTTTTACATCTGGTTCAATGCCCACTATCCTGTTTTATCTCCTGCAGGTGATGAACTATTGGCTATATATACATGGTTGTGCATTGTAGAAGTTCACATTCATTCTTACTTCATAAAAAACATACACTTCTGATTCTGCATTCTACATTTTAGTCCAGTAACCAGCCTTGAGCTCCTTTTAGTTTGAAGGTGCTTTTGTATTAGTGATGCTACTACACAAAAGACGTAAGTCATTTCATCTTTGGAAGCAATATCGTGAGCACTAGCAGGGACGTAATTGCTTTGCGGGCAGAGATATAGTCTCGACTCGGCTATTCAAATTCTAAGTATTACAGTAATACAATTGTAGTAGTTAGTAATCGTGAAAATCTTTTCACTAAACTGCAAGTGTACAGTGTAGCTAGCAGATACATCAAGCAAGGTTGTATTCCTGAATACGAAACACATAAATTACAGTAAATCTCGTGCTTCAGTTTTATTGAGACAATCAAAAATTAGAAAGTTATTATCTAAACTAATACTAAATTATCAAATAAATATTTAATTAATTTTATAAATCCGAACTTCACAAAGACTTAAAAAATACAAATAGCAACCCTAGGAACAAAATCTCAACATGTTTCATCAATATTTATTCCAAAATGTTTCTTCAAAATCAGTTTCTGTGTATCTATGGGTTCAATTACAAAAGTAGTTTATTTGTCTCTTCTCATTCGACATTCTTATCCAGGCCGTCCTACTGATATCTTTGCAAATAAAGCTCCATTTCCTTTCAAAATCACAAGAATACGCAGCATTATGCCCAACAAAGGAAACCAATTAAAACATATTAAATATACATGGAAATGTATCAAAAAATTACCAAAATATGCCCCTAAATGCACGTGTAATTTACATGTATCAAATCCCCCCCCCCCAAACTTAAACCATTGCTCTTCCTCAAGTAAACTAAGTAAAATAACCACATATAATGGGATGGATGAAATAACACAAGAACACTACAAACACATAATCTCAAATAAATCAACACTTTAGCAAATAAGTAACTTATTTTCAAAAAGTCATCAATTACAAATTTAGCACAATCAATACTCGTTTCCGTATTCGACATCACGACTCACAGGATAAAGTGTATCACTCAACTCTCAAAGTAAATATGAAGTGTATACTCTCAAATCAATTCAATGAAGTAGAACTACAATATGATTGCAAATCGTCTAACATCTCTACCACTCAAGTGTGCACAATTCAAGAATCAAAAAGGACTTTTTCTTTGTTCGTAATGTAGGCTCTTTGGTAATGGTAGGAAAATATGGATTAAGTGACTCGACTTGAGCAAATAGTATTTAAGTACATATACTTTCACTGACCAGGCCCTCACTTCCCTTATCTCTTTTTTGGACTCTTATTGCACTATTTCTGGCCAATCTATCAACAAGGGTAAGAGCTCCTTCATTGTGGGCAATAATATGCCTCAACACAAGATTGATAGGATTGCCTCTGTTACTCAATTTCAAAATCACCCTTTGCCTATTGATTATCTTGGAGCCCCTTTACATAAAGGGCATAAAAAAGGTCTCCTCTTTAATACTCTGATTGATAAAATGCATAAGAGGATTAAGAGCTGGGAATGGAAGGCCCTGACTTTTGGAGGAAGGCTCATGTTAATCAAGAGCACTCTCAATTCCATGTTCTTACATTTGTTGCAAGTCATTAAACCCCCTAAATTTATTATTCACATTCTTGAACAAATCATGGTCAGATTTTTCTGGGGTTCTAATGATAATCAAACAAGAACTCATTGGGTTTCTTGGCAAAAAATTTGCTCCCCCACTGATAAAGGTGGTTTAGGTATTAGGAACATCAATCATCTCATTCATGCTTTTTCTATGAAACTTTGGTGGAGGCTTAGGCTTAATAATTCCTTATGGGCCAGGTTCATGCATAGCAAGTATGTTGGGGGTATGCCAATTGGTATTGCCCCTGTCTCCCCTAGTTATAGCTTAGTCTGGAAGAGATTGTATAAGATCAGGGACACCATGCAGGGTAATATTGTGTGGTCCTTGGAGATGGTAATATTAGCTTTTGGTATGATATTTTACTTGGTAATTCCCCTTTATTCAATCTTATTCCCTGTGACAAATTTGGCTTTGAAAATCTCCCCTTGCAATTTTTTTAGCATGATCATAATTGGAATTTTGAAAAATTGAGCATTGTGGTTGGTCTTGAATGGGTTAACAAAATATGCTAAATTCCCATTGCTTCTCAAGACTCTGACGAAATGAATTGGAAAAAATCTCCTAGTGGGCAATTCTCCTTATCCTATGCCATCTCCACCATCACACAACCACCACAAAACACTTTCCCATTCCACCTCATTTGGTCTAAACTTCCCACTCCCTCTGTGTCTATATTTATTTGGAGGCTCTTCCAAGATAGGTTACCTGTTGATTGCAAACTCCAAGCCAGACACATTGCCTTAGCCTCCAAATGTTATTGTTGTCCTGGTAACACTTTTTCTTCTACTTATGCTTCTGCTTGTCCCACTGCTGAATCTCTTACTCATTTATTTATGGGGAATAATCAAGTGCAGCAAGTCTGGGGTCGTTTTGCTAATTGGTTGAGATGGTCTCCACCACACACTGAGCACATACACATGTTTTTGTTTAATTGGTTTCATCTAACACCTTTTGCACACACATCATATATTTGTCATTTCGCCTTGCCTAATCTTTTGGTTTATTTGGAAAGAGAGAAACTCATGCAAATATGAAGATGTTACATTTTGGCATAGAAGGATTATTAGAAATGTTGAATCTCAGTTGTATCTTCTGTCTAAGTCTCAGCGTTTTCTAAATATCATTGGAAAGGCTTCTTGGATATTACAAACATTGTTGGTTTTGCTCTTAGAAATAGGCCTCATCTCCAACATTTGCCTGTCTTATGGAAAAAACCTCCCCCTCAATCGCTTAAACTAAACATTGATGGAGCCTGCAACTCCAACAATGGTTTAGCTGGGCTTGGAGGGATCCTAGGGACAATCAAGGAGAAATTATTTGGGGATTCTCAGCACCATACCACAACTTGCCCAGTCTATTATTTGTTGAATGCAAGGAATTAGAGTTAGCTCTTTCATTGATTCAATCAAGACAACTGCACCAAATTTGCATTGAGATTGATTCTAGCATCACATCCTCTACAACACAGTTTTGAAACATCTCCCAGGCCACTGGACTATCAAAGATTGCCTTGTTAAGAGTCATAATTCTTTAAACTGTACATCATTTTCCATGTCCCATGTATATAGAGAGGGTAAAAAAGTAGCTGATCGCCTTGCTTCTATGGGCTTATCTTGTAATAATTGTATAGAATTTTCTCTTACCACTATTCCCTTGCCTGTCATGGATTAGCTAGAATAGATCAATTAGAATTGCCTTCATTTACATACACTAGAAACAATGTTGTACAATGAATTTGTTAATATTCATGGTAATAAATAGGTTGGGGATGTCTCCTTAATCCCCCATTCCTCTTTTTGAGGATGTTCCAAAAAAAAGCACATGTACTTTCAACTCACCAACCCAATTTCATCTTAAAAAGCATTCACTCAAATTGTTTTCTTCTTTTTCAATTTATACTTCTTATTCCACCCATTTTATTCTTTTTTCACACTTAGGCCATTGTTTTTTTTCTCTTTTGCCTTAAGCTCAATTTTCTTAATTTTTTTAGGATTTTTTCTTTTCTTCTTTTTTTTTGCTCGATTTGTTTCTTTTCTTTTCATGCTTGATTTCAAATTTGCTTTCTTTTCAAGCTTCATCATTCATTCACTTATTCACTGCTAATCCTTCTTTGGCAACATTCTTTTTCAAAATTAAACCACATCTCCCTCAATTATAAACTTCTATAAGCTCAAGTTTTGGAATAAAGAATGCATAGTTAAAAGCTCAAAATGTGGCTAACAATAAATAAAGCTAAGGCTCAAATTGGTTAACTAGAAAATCATGAGTTCATAGGCAGACTTTTTAGGCTAAGTAGGCTTAAATAAAAAAGAGCTTAAATCATCTTCAAAAATTGCACACACGTGTGTTTTCAATAAAGATACTATTGCAAGTTCTAGAGTTCTATCTACAAGAATGACACACTCAACAAAAAATAAGACTGCATATGATAAAAGCAGTTAAAGGCACAAAAGCTCACAGGCTTATTTTTCGCATCATGTTCAAATACCCAACTTTATCAATCAACCAAATAAGCAAAAGACATCTTTTCACAAATTCATCACTTATTCACCAATCATTTATTTTCATGAAACCAAGTATTTGTAGTAAAATCATATGAAGGCTTCTTATACTAATTCACACTTCTAAATCTAACTCACACAAAGTCAATAAACATGTTAAAGCAATAAACATTCTAAAAAAATCAATTTTTTTTAAAAATTTATCCAATTTTTATATGCTTCTACATGCAACCTAAATGCAATGCAAACATGCAACAGTACAAAATCACGCATTCTTGACAATCCCCCAAACTTAAATCATGTTTCGTCCGAAACACATAAGGAAGTTATAAAAAGAAAAAGGAATGCATGATAATTACTTATGTGGATCATTGTGGTGGAGAAGGCGGAGGATAGTGGCATTGCTGGATATGCCATTGATCCATACGAGAAATCATCTCGTACATCTGTTGTTGTTGTTGGGTGATTGTACCAAAAGTGTTGCAAGTATTCGGTGTAATACTCATCCACCGTAGCCGACAATTGGTATGTATCGTCCATCAAAAAGCCCACATGGACCTCCAACTGCTCAATCCTATCACTCAAATCCCCCTGCCGCCTACCTCCTTGCCTAGAAGATTCTGGCTTATCCATCTCAACTTGTGGCTCATCTTGTATGGTAACGGCTTGTTCTCCCTTCATAAGCCAATTATCTCTATCACGAATTCAGGTAGCATCTGGATTTGGAGTTTAAGTCTAGTCATATTCGCATGAACAAGCCAATAGTTGTGCCCATCATACTGTATCATTTTCATAGCAGTCATGACATTCAAATCGATCTTTCTCCTACCATCCGCATGTGCATTGCCGCTAAAATTAACGTTAAAGTGCTCTGTGATAAGTGTAATCAACCATCCAAGACAAATTCCCCCTTTCTGCTGATTCTTTACCCTATCAAACTGGCGAGCGATGAATGCCCCAACATTGGTAACCACCTCAGTTCCCGAGGCCATACACCATAAAATAAACAACTCAAACGTATGAATAACCCCCTTACTATCTTCTCTAGCGAATACCGTTTCCGCCAATGTGTATTGCACATATTGGAAAATAGGGTTCTTAATATTCGAAGCCTTCGAGGTACCCGGTGTATATATTCTAAGCCCCGTTACCTCTTTCAAATCCGCCAATGTGTATTGCATATATCGGAAAATAGGGTTCATAATATTCGAAGTCTTCGAGGTACCCGGTGTATATATTCTACGCCCCGTTATCTCCTTCCAAAAATCAAGCATATCAAACTTCTCATGCTCTTCTACCCCATAAGCCGGTGTTTAATATATTGCATTTAATTAATCAATTGAAAGCTCTTTTGGCTCATTTGCCAACCTAAACCTTATCTCCATCAAATTTCTTTTTCTAATGAACAATTCAAAACTACTCAAACATTCGAGAGTAAATATGACATATGTTGGCTAATTTCCATTCAACATGCATCCCAATCAATTCGCCCACATAAAGCACGAAAATCATTCAAAAATCCCAAAGTAATGAGACAATGTTCATCGGGATACCTTGTTGAAATCAAATTCTTTGTGAAGAGATTCTCCCAAAGGGTTCGGTTGTTTCGTCCGTGAGAACAACGTTGGAGTATTCTGGTAGGTTCATCTCGTATTCTGGCTGGTTCATCTCGTATTATGGCTCGGGTTCCAGAGTTGGCCCCCTCATTCTTCTTGTGTTTCTCCTTGAGCCGCCTTCTCCTCCTCTTGAAGCCATGGATATGGGTATGAAGCTTTTGAAAATCTGATTTTTTTTGAAAACACCCCTCCCCCTAAACTTCAAGAAGAACAAGTAAAGATGGAATTGAAAGAAATTAATGGTGGGTTTCTTGAAAGAGTGAAGTATATGAACTCTTGCTTGAAGATTTGAAGTTTAGATTGAAGAGTTTTGAAGTGGGAAGGGTGTATTTGTAGGAGAATTTCGGATCAAGGGTTTGGTAGGAAAAGAAGTGGGATAAATTTGGAGTGTTTGGAGTTAAAAAAGGGAAGAAAATTTGCAACGGCCAAAGTACATGGATCATGTATTTTTACACGTTTTTCCCGTGTTTTTCGCCTGCGCTCTCGTTCTCTGTTGAACAGAATACATGGCCATATATTAATAAACGACCCGTGTGAAATTGTTTTCCACTTTTTTAAGAAAAGCCCAGAGTATATCGTGACGCCTCCTACACAACAACTCACAAAAACAAATAAAACTAAAAATTTAGTTAGTTAAAATGAAAATCAAATTGAATAAAGGCGATTAAAAACTTCGGTTGCCTCCCAAAAGCGCTAAGTTTTACGTCTTCAACTAGATACCTAATTCTCTGACTGCTTCCGCTGAATTGTATTGGTTGTTGTCTATGGGCCCTCGTATTCTGCACCATTCCACATATGAATGATATTGCATTGTTCTCACGGGTTAAGTTCTGTATCACTTGGGAATTTGCCTTTTTGATGTTGGCATCCCACTGCTGTAGCGATTTGGGCAACTTGCGTCTCCAAGGGTTTCAATCTTGTGTTGATGTTCATGTTCAGTTGAGCCACATGTTCCATTATTCTGTCTATCTTAGCTTCGTCTTTATTTAGTCCAGCTCTTATCTCTTCGATAAATGAGGCGAACATCTCTTCAACAAACACTTTCTTTTCACTTGACTCCACCTTAACTTGATTTCCCATATTAAAACCCGAGGGTGGTTGCAAAATATTTCTATTATTAGCATATATAAGAAAAGTTCTCGTGGTTTTGCAGCCCCAGATGATAATGTGTGGGTGCCTAATTGTTTCTATAAATGTTGTTGAATCTCTTTTGTCCCACAACAATTGCTTCTACCTCAATAATTGCGGGCTCTCTCGGAGTCACTTGCTGGATCGTATTCAGTTTCCTATTTAGCACGGACTTGCTTGATTAGCATGGAAATTTTATCCTCATTCGGGACCTCTGCTAGACGTTTGATATTGGATCTCTCGGATGGCCATTGGTAACTATTACTTGCCATCTCCTCAAGTAGTTCTAGTGCCTCATCCAGATATTTCCCTAGTAGTGCACCCCCAGATGCAGTATCTATAATAGTTCTCGTGTTTCCACTCAAATCATTTAGAAGTACTGTACCTATTGGTAATCAAGATATCCGTGTTAAGAGCACTTTCTCAACAACTCCCTAAACGTGTCCCATGCCTCATATAATGGCTCTCCATCTAATTACCTAAACTGAGCGATGTCGCTTTTTAATTGCAGTATCTTACTTGGGGGAAAGTACTTAGCAAGAAATCTCTGACTTAATTTAGCCCAATTTGTTGCGGGTGGTGTTAATGAAGATAACCATCCCTTAGCCTTATCGCGTAGAGAGAATGCGAAAAGGCGGCATTGAATGATAACCTCATAAACGCCATGCATCTTTACTGTATCGCAGATTTCTAAAAATTGCGCCAGATGCACATTTGGATCCTCTACGGCTCTCCCCCCAAGTTAGTTTTGTGACACCATCTGGATCAACGCAAGTTTTAGTTCAAAATTATTTGCGTTGATCAGTAGACGAGCCACTCCCCCATACCTCTGATTAACTTCTGGCTTGAAGTAATCCCTAGCGGCCCTTCACACACGCCTTTTCTCTCTCTGATTCTGTCAATTAGCACCCGGTGGTACCAATGGACGCTCCTTGTTGTTTCTGTTATTCACCCCATTCCCATTATTTCCTTCTGCCATCGTTTTCGATCTTTTCCTTAACTGTTTCTTGGTCTTTTCGATCTCCAAGTCAATGGGTATCGACTCAACTGATCGGGAACATGTGATCAAGTACTACCTGCGCTCAACAAAAATAATATGAAAAACAAAAACAAAAATAAATAAAAATAGTGCTTCAATTAAGATTGAACTACTTAATACTATATTTATGTAGAATCTTTCAATCCCCGGCAACAGCGCCAAAAACTTGATCGTGAAAATCTTTTCACTAAACTGCAAGTGTATAGTGTAGCTAGAAGATAGTAGGGAGCAAGGTCGTATTCATCAGGGATTGAATATGAAACACATAAATTATAGTAAACCTCGTACTTTAATTTTATTGAAACGATAAGAAATCAGAAAGTTGTTATCTAAACTAATCCTAAATTATCAAGTAAAGTATTTAAGTAATTTTGTAAACATGATCTTCACAAAGACTTAAAGAAATACAAAAAGTAACCATAGGAACTTAATCTCAACATGCTTCATCAATATTAATTCGAATTAATGTTTCGTCAAAATTAGTTTCTGTGTATCTATGGGTTCGATTCTTAAAGTAGTTTATTCCCTCTCCCAAAGTAAACAAACCATTGATTAATAAGAAGTGCAAGTATCTCTACTAAACAATTAATACTAACTCCCAAATGATCTTAGAATTAAAGTAAACTCCCACAAATAGTTAAAAGCCTCCCGACTGTATACCCGTTTATGTTACAAATTCGTTTTTCATAAGTTAGAACTCATCTCTTGAATTATGAACTAACAAATAAGACATGCAAATTATTGTCCAGATAATCTACAAGAAATAAGCACTCAAATTCATAAATAGAACACAAGAAACAAATTTGGAAGAAATAATCAAAATAGAATTAACATGAGTCCACAGTTTCGATATGCCGTAGGATCAAGAAGTTTAGCCTAACATATTTGAAATAAAATTAATAGACAAACTTGAAATCAAATAAGTTGACATTGAATTAAGTATAAAAAAAAAGATCTAAAGTGTGATGATAGAACTCTTCTTGTAAGGATGGATTATTCTTCAAAGTCTTCAACCCTTGGCCCTTTTTAGATGTGAAAGGTCTTATGTCATTCTTCGTTGTAATGTGTTTTCCTCTCTTTGATGTGTGTAATTGTGTTTTTCCATCTCTAATTTTGTGTCTTGTGATATATGAATTGTGTCTCCAGCTTTAGGGCTTAGTCTTCCTTTTATAGATGCTTTGAGAGATCTCCAGTAGAGTCCCGACGAAATTAGGAAATGAATTCGGCCGCAGGATAAACTACACGACCGTGTAAAAATACACAGACAGGTCGTGTAAGTTGTTTTCTTCTCTATTTTTGTTAGGATCAAAGTACACGATCGTGTATTAATACACGGGTGGGTCATGTATTATGTCTCTGAAATTTTCCCTCAACAAGTCACACGAACGTGTAAAATGACACGAGTACATAATACACGGTCGTGTATTATTACGCGGCTGGACCATGTTTTCTGTTCTTCGTCTTTCTTCGTTTATATGACCGTCTCTTCACATTTGATATTCTTGTCCGGGCCGTCCTACTGATATATTTGCAACTAAAGCTCTATTTCCTGTCAAAATCACAATAATACGCAGTATCATGCCTAACAAAGGAAACAAACTAAAACACATTATATATACATGCAAATGTATCAAAAATGTGCCAAAATAAGCCTTTAAATGCACATATGTTTTACATATATCAGTTAGGTTCTGATTTGTAATTTTATATTTCTGTTTTTACTTTGCTATTTTAAAGCTATACCTGATTATAGTACCATTGTGACAACATGAGATTTGTTGACAGTCAAATCCATAAAAAGAGAGTTGGTTTGAGTTTTTATATTATCAGGATTTTTAGGAACGTGTGGTTAGAGATAGTGTCCTTAAAGCAATTATGAATTACCTTTTATTATTAATAAAGACGACATTTAGTTTCAAGCACTTATGCTTATTGAATGCATTTTATTGAACATCATGAAAATCCCCAGTTTATTTAATGTAACCATAATCTTAGTATATAAGTTTTATATACAAGAGGATTAAACTTATGAATAATAAACTAAAATTGTCCGCGATGAAATTAATTAAAGTATGTGATCTTTAATTAAAACATCACTAATGCTGCCAAAATATTATCAATGCGATTGTCTTATCCGAACCATCGATGTGGACACATCTTACTGGGGGTATTTATATATGATTTGATCATATAGGACTTGGACCGATTCAATTTGAATTTTTCATGCAAATTCCATCGTAGAAATGAAATTCAAATTAAATCACTAGATGGTTATATATGGATAAATCTTAATCCTGAATGATTATAGACTCCTGTTTATTTTAATGTGATTCATAATTTATTTATTTAAGTTTGTCCTACGACATTCCAAACACTTGCATTTTAGATTCACATTTGAATTAAAAAGCTAGGAATATAAATTCACAGATATGGAATCCATTCCTTCTTGCGAGAAGTAGAAAGACGATTCTCTCATTTCTTCATTCTAGAACTGAATGGTTTGAGATCTCTAATTTATAATCTGATTATAAATTAACCATTCGCTAGTGAATTAATAGTAAATGGGGATAAGAAGTAATTTAAAAGATTTAACGGATACTACCTAGCTTCAATTATGAATTGTCCATGGAGGATTAATCTATATGTAATGATTATATAAATGGACTGCTTAATTCGTAGAGTAAGATATTCTATAATTATAAGAGTGCAATTCCGAATTAATAGTGGAGTAATATCAAAATTAATAGGTCGATTAAATTAATTAAAGAGTTTAATTATTTATTCAATTTATTGGAGCTTATAATTATAGGTCCATGGTGCTTGATTCACCTTCCTAGAGTAAACAGGTTAGAAATAATATTTTATATTCTTACGTATTTATGGAAAATAGTTTTTCATAATTTTTGGCTAATATATTTATATCAGTTAATTCCGAGAATATCTGATATTCTACAGTTTTGACTATATTGTGAATTAAATAAATATAAGATATTTATGATATTAATATAATTATTAAATTTATAATTGTGTTGGAGAATTATGAATTAGAGTTTGAGTTTACATGGAATTATGAATTTTAGATTAGAAATGAGACTGAGTTGGAACGAAAAACTGATTGAACTAGGCGTATAAAAAGGAGACCACATCTCAAAATTTGGGAGAATAATTTTCCCGCCCAATTATTTTGGAATTTTCCCGCCCTTTTTGTTTGGTGTTTGAAAAACTTTTCTTGAAAAACAAATCATCTTCTCAGCTTTCTTCCATTGATCGGAGTGTAGGAGGAGAACATCTCCTTATCGGCACAAATGTGACGAGTAGCCCCGATATCTATCCACCACTCCTTTAGGTTATCCACTATATTGGCTTCAAACACAACGACGGTTAGATCGAGCTCTGACATTTCTATTGGAACAGAGTTGTCCTCCATCACATTGGCTTGTTGTTGGTTGCCATTTTGATTGCCCTTTTTTGGATGTCGGCAATCCTTGGCCATGTGGTTTGGTTTGCCACAGTTGTAGCAATTCTCTTTAGAATTTCTTCGCCTTTCCCTTGTCTTTTTCGGAATGCTTCTGTTTCTTGCTAGTGCTCCATTCAGCAATATTGGCCTTGGCCTCCATTCCAGACTTACTGGACTTTACTTCAGATTTTCGGTTATCTTCCTCAATCCAAAGTCGAACTATTAGATCCTCAAGCCCCATTTCTTTGCGCTTGTGCTTGAGGTAGTTCTTAAAATCCTTCCACAATGGCGACAACTTCTCGATTATTGCAGCAACTTGGAAAGACTCGTTCAGAATTATCTCTTCAGACACCAAGTCATGAAGTATGATCTGAATTTCTTGAACTTTATTGATCACCGTCTTGGTGTCAACCATCTTGAAATCTAGAAATTTACCGACAACAAATTTCTTTGCGACGGCATCTTCTGTTATGTACTTTTTCTCCAAAGAATCCCACAACTCTTTGGACATTTTGAATGAACTATAGACGTTATAGAGGGTGTCGTCTACCCCGTTCAAAACATAGTTGCGACAGAGAAAATCGCTGCTATGCCAAACATCCACATCGATTCTCCGTTGGTTGTTGGACTCTTCATCGCCAACGGTAGGGGGTCCTCCTTCAGGAAACGGGACAGACCCAAGGTAGTGAGGTAAAAAAGCATCTAGTGTTACCAGCATTTGAAGTCAAAGTCGGAGAACTTCGCCGGTTTTTTGCTGTGTGCAGGAGCAGCAACCATCAGAGTGAATGAAACAAATACCATTATCTTGGAAACAACAGAAATAGATTTCGTCTTGCGATTGATGATAGGGTGGTTAACTGTTTACCTGAAAATGGCTAGAAGTGTTTGGAAAAAAAATCTCCCCGTATACGAAGTGCTTACGGTTTCGGCGATCGTCCCTAAGATGCAACGACTTAAACGAGTTCGATTTAGCAGCACTTGCAAAAATCGAACTATCAACGAACTATATAGTGATTGAAACTTTCAAGCTTTTAAAGGGAGTAATATAATATGCAGATGCAAATGGTTCAATTTTATTATCTGAATTTCATATCTTATTTCATCTGTAGGGGCCTTGTGTTTATAGACATCAAGGTGCGCGATGGAAAGGATATGTATTTTAGATCAAAAAGATATGTCTACAGCCAAAAAAATATAACTGGTTACTCGAACAGGTGCATCAATTCGAACGTGCGCGTCCGTGCAAACCTACACGCGCGTCTAATTATGCTCACTGTCTGTGCCTGTGTGCGGCGCGCACGCTGGCTTGACAGCGCACGGCGCGCTCCGCGCACACCCTCGCATCCGCGCACCACCCATTGTTGGAATTAATTAATTAATATTTTTAAAAATTTTAAACAAATTTGGTCCAAAAAGTATAAGGGCCTTGAAGCCCAAACCCAAGCCCACGGCCCGGACTCGGACCAGGCTGAGTTGGCCGGCGGGCGGGTGGAGGCGACACGTGTGTATTTTTAACCAAACCCACAAGCATATAGGTCCTCACCCCTTTAAAAAAATTGGTGCACCGAGGGCCCAAACACAATTGTCCAACTTGGGATTTATAAATTGAGCCAAATTTGGTTTTCTACTGTATGTGGGATGGAGCTTTTCTCCTTCCCCACATTTTCCATTTTCCATACCATTTCTAGTTTTAAGTGGCTAACTCCTTGCATTAATTTCCCATTCACCCGAAATTGGGATATGGAGAGGTGTTGCAGACTGTGATGCCAGCACTCTGTGTGACACCTTTAGAACAGTTAAGCACAGCCCGTTCTTGGATTATTTTTGCATTTTTCCTTTAAAGACTCTCTCTAATTTGGCTTTAGCCCAGCTCTCGAAATTCCTCAACAAACAACCTCTCTAAATAGAGTCTAAAAATAACTTCAAAACCTGTAGAAAAGAAATGCAAAGAACATGCCAAATTATAAGTAATCTCCGTGTAATGGGTTAGTCGGTTCTTTAGTACATAATTTGTCAAGCAAAAACTGAACATTACCATAAATTACAACTATGTACAATAGGTCAACAATTTTAGAAGTGGCAAAACTTAAATAGAGTTTGATTTAACGCAAGTCAACTCTAATAATCTCCCCATTTTGGTACTTTATGTGCAAAACTAGCACAAAGACAATCTAATACAAAAATATACCTCTAAGACCCACAACTTAACACAATTCAAATAATCTACAGAAACAGGCATGGCCAAATGAAATCAAAATCGGGTTTCCAAATCAATGGTTGCGAGAACTATTGACAGGTCAATGGTTCCAAAACTGGAACCACTACCGTGTAGGCCAGTTTTGGTTCCAGTTTCTTGGTCTAAAAAACTATGGAACCGTTGATGTGTGTAAAATATACGTGGATTTTTGGGCTTAAAACGATATTTATTTGATGCATTTGCACACGTATTTAGTATGTTTTTACTTGGTTTCCTTAAAAGGGCATGATACTGCGTATTCTTGTAATTTTTGCAGGAAATGGAGCTTAAAACGAAGAAATATCTGTTGGAATGTCCGGCTAAGATTGACAAATGCGAAGAGAAGATCAAAACGACGAAGAAAATGGACAAAAATACTTCATACGGCCGGACCGTGTGGTATCACACGGCCGTGTGGAAATGCCGGTGTGAAACCACACAACCGTGTGAAGTAGGGCAAAACATGGGACAGAACAAGGGCCACACAGTGGGACCATGTGAACCCACACGGGCGTGTGAGAAAGGGCAGCACACCGCACCACCAGCCCACGTGAGCTCACACAACCGTGTGTGAAAGGGTTGAGCAATAAACCACACGGACGTGTGGTGCCACATGGCCAGGACGTGTGGCACTCTGCCAAGACAGGTTTTTTAGAGGGTAGGTGTGGGGAGAAATGACAAAGTCGTTCCCACCCGGGAGCTACTTTACCATAAGGCTTACACGAAAATATATCACTTAATACATAGAAAACACATCAAATTACACAGGAACGCAAGAATCGAAAATCTTCTGAGAGAAGAAGGATAGGTCGCGAAGAGCACCACAAGGCTTTCGCATCTACGGGAGCACAAGAGCATTGAAGGCTTGGAAGGAGAATCCATCCTGACAAGAAGGATTTTCTTTCTATGCCTCAGATCTCTTGTCTGTGCTTAAACAATGTCATAATGTTGATTTCGAATTTGTCTTTGAATTTGTAATCAATGTTTGGCGAATCTTTCGAATCTTAGGGGCATAATCGAAAATGTGGATTCATGTTAAATATGATTAATTATTTTTTTAATTAATTCATGCTTTCTATTTTATGAATTTGAGTGCTTATTCTTAATTATTTTTTATCTGATCAACAATTAGCATGTCATATTTGTTAGTGCGAAATTTGGAAGAGGAGTTCTAACAAAGACGGAAATCGAGTTCAGACATAAATGGGTGTATCGAGTCGGGAGACCTACAACTGTTTGTGGGCAGTCATTCGATTCATAGATCTTTTGGGAGTTAATAATAATTGTATCGAGTTGGGAGACCTACTATTGTTATTAATCTATTGTTTCTGCCCGGGAGGGCGAATAGACTAACTTAGGAATTGAACTCATATAATTGCATGAATTGGTTTTTAAAACTTTAATTGCATTTAATATTGAAGAAACATGTTGAGATTATATGTCTAAGGTTTCTCCTGTAGTTGTAGAAAATACGTGTGGGGTTCGCAAATTTATTTCTTTTTCTTTTTAATTTTCGATTTTTACTTAAACTTGATATTCGGTCGCTCCAATAAAATTGGAATGCGATGTTATTATAGCCTAAGTGTTTCACATATCAATGCCTGAGGAATACGACTTTGCTTGCCATTATTCAACTACATTGTACACTTGCAGTTGTATGATCCAGTGTTTTAAATACCGTACCGGTGATTAAACCGGTCAAGCCACCGGTAAGCGGTTCAACCGGTCGGACCGGTTCAACCGTTAATTTTACCGGTTTTACCGTTTTAATAAAAAATAATTATATTTGATATTATATTATATAAAATATGGATGTAATTCATTAAAATAAAAGGAAAAGTGGTATATATGTATAGTTAAAAGGAAAATATCTATATATTTAGCTCAAATTTCAAATAATGAAATAAATATATTAAATATTAAGTTTATAAATTTTATTTTTATAAAAAAGTATAAACAGAAAAAATTTAAAAAATGACAAAAACCGGTTGAACCGTGTATTTAACCGATTTTTTGGCGGTATGTTCGATTTGACCGGTATTGACCGGTTTAACCGCAAAAACGGTTTTTAGGGTCTTATTATACCGGACCGACCACCGGTATCCGGTATAACCGGTTGAACCGGCCGGTACGGTCCGGTATTTAAAACAGTGGTATGATCCAAATATTTTTGGCGAACAAATTTTTAGCGCCGTTGCCGGGGATTGATTAGATTATACTTAGATATAGTAATAGGTATTTCAATCTTAATTGAAGCATAATTTTTATTTTTTTAGATTTTCAGAAAATTCAAAATTACTTTTTTATTTTTTTTATTTTATTTGTTCGGTTCTAACATTGTTTTTGTTAAGTGCAAATAGTGCATGATCACGCGTTCAAGATCAACCCAGCTAATACCCAATGATTTGGAAATCGAAAAGACAGCAAAGCAACTAAGGAAAAGAGCCAAAGCAATGGCGGATGGGACAAATCCAAATGCACTGGACAACATAAACAATGAGGAGCGCCCACCAGGGGCCAGTGTCCAGGTCCGAATTGTGGAAAGGCCCGCGAGAAGGGCAATTAGAGATTGCTTTCAGTCGGAGGTAAGACAGACTTATAGAGGTGTGGCCCATCTACCGATCAATGCAAACAAGTTTGAGTGGCCCGTCTGCCGATCAATGCAAATAACTTTGAACTAAACCATCATTAATCCAGATGGTGTCACAAAATCAGTTTGGGGATAGAGCCGTTGAGGATCCAAATGCGCATCTGGCACACTCTTTAGAAATTTGTGATACTGTTAAAATTAATGGTGTTTCTGAGGATATCATTCGATGCCGCCTTTTTGCATTCTCTCTACGCGATAAGGCTAAGAGATGGTTATGCTCTTTAACACCACCAGCCGCAAATTAAATTTGAACTAAGTCAGCAGTTTCTAGCCAAATATTTTCCCCCCTAGTAAGATGCTGCAACTAAAATCTGAGATCGCCCAATTTAAGCAATTAGATGCTGAGCCACTATATGAATCATGGGACAGATTTAGGGAATTGCTACGGAAGTGCCCTAAACACATATATCCCGACTACCAACAGGTCCAGTACTTCTATAATGGTTTAAGTGGAAACACAAGAACAATTACAGATGATGCATCTGGGGGTGCACTACTAAGGAAATATCCTGAGGATGCACTAAACTTGTTAGAGGAGATGGCGAACAATAGTTACCAATGGCCATCCGAGAGATCCGAGGATAGACGTATCACGGGAACTCAGGATGAGGATAAGATTGCCATACTCATAGAATAAATATCCATGCTAAGTATGAAACTGGATGCGATGCGGCAAGTACCTTCAAAAGAGGTAGCAATGGTTGTGGAGGAAGCAAATTTTGTAGGACAGCAAGGCTATAATAACTACAGAAATAATCAAACACAACCTTACTATAATCCGGGGTTGCCAAAGGAACATAAACCATTTTCAGAGGAGATGCTAGCTTAATTCATCGGAGAAACTCGAGCTCGACTAAACCAAGATGAAGCCAAGATAAACAGAATCGAGGATCAGGTAACTCAATTAAATACTAACATGAATGATAGATTGAAATCTTTGGGAAAACAGGTGGGACAGATTGCTACATCAATATATAGCCACCACCAAAAAGGCAAATTCCCGAAAGATACAAGGACAGACCCGGGAGAACAGTTCCAATTCATTTGTCTGAGGAGTGGAACAAGTTATGAAGGTCCAAAGATGCCAGTTGATCAAGAAATAGAAGCAATCGAGGAGCAGGATACGGCAGAAGAAGTGGTGCCACCAACAGTGGAAAAAGAAAAGGTAAAATCTGCTCCAACTATTGCAAGAATTAAGGTACCTATCCCTTTCCTGCAAAAGTTTCAGAAAAAGAAATTAGATGGTCAATTTCTAAAAATTTTGGAAATTTTTAAGAAAATTCAAATTAATATACCTTTTGTGGATGCACTAGAACAAATGTCAAACTATGCGAAATTTCATAAAGATATCACGACAAAGAAAAGAAAAATCTCGGAATATGAAACGGTGAAATTGACAGAGGAGTGTAGTGCAATTATTCAAAGGAAGTTACCTCAAAAGCGCAAGGATCCCAGGAGTTTCATGATTCCATGCGTACTAGGGGGAACAACCTTTAATAAAGCACTATGCGACTTAGGTACAAGCATTAACTTGATTTCGTTATCAATATTTTGAAAACTGGAATTAGGCAAAGTGAAGCCTACGACAATTACCCTACAATTAGCAGATTACTCGGTAACATATCCGAAAGGGGTGATTGAAGATGTGTTAGTGAAGGTAGACAAATTCATCTTTCCAGCAAACTTCATTGTGTTGGAAATGGAAGAAAACCGAGAGGTGAATTAACATTGCGAGTAAATGATGAACATATTATTTTCGATTTATAAAACTATGCAATTTCATGAAAACGTCGAACATTGCAACATGATTGATGTGCTAACCCCATGCATGGAAGCTGAGTTTGAACAGGTTGTGATGAAAGACACATTGGAATGGTGCTTAAATCACTCAGTGGAATCCCAAGGTATATGTTTGGATATTACTAACAATGCGGTTATCGATTTTGTGCTTGCCTTAGATTCAGCGGAAGAGAAAATTCTAGAAAACGACATTCTGAACACCCCACACGCTCGTGTGGAGAAACACGGCCCGGCCATGCGATGCATGCCTCCAGACGCACACGACCGTGTGATGCAACACGGTCAGACCGTGCGATACGCTGTATTCGAAGACCTCCAGTCACACGGCCGTGTGACACAACACGACCAGACCATGAGACCAATGGATGACTTCTCACACGCCAGTGTGATCTCACACGGCCGGCCCGTGCGATCAGTCTCCGACATCCCAATTCCACACGACCGTGTGGTTGCACAAAACCCGACCGTGCGACAAAATGTTTTCAGCTTAAACCTCTTCCGGACTTAAACAATCTCCTGGGCTCTACGGTCTCAAATATGCATTCTTAGGCGACAACAAAACCTATCCGGTAATAGTTTCTTCTTTCCTTACTGAAAATCAATTGGAAAAAGTGTTGCATGTCTTAAGGGAACATAAAACTGCAATTGGATGGTCTATTTCTGATTTAAAAGGTATAAGCCCTTCGATTTGCATGCATACGATAAGAATGGAAGATGATTGTAAACCTTCTGTGCAACATCAACAAAGACTTAACCCAATTATACAGGAGGTCTTCAATAAGGAAGTACTTAAATGGTTAGATAATGGATAAATGTTAGCTATATCTGACAGTAATTGGGTAAGTCCAGTACAAGTCGTACCAGAAAAGGGAGGAATGACGATAGTAAAAAGTGAAAACAATGAAATTTTAGCTACTAGAGTTTTCACAGAATGGCGTATTTGCATTAATTATCGAAAGTTAAATGCCGCAACTCGCAAAGATCACTTTCCCCTCCCCTTTATGGATCAAACGTTAGATCGCCTTGCAAGTTACGAATACTATTGTTTCCTGAATGGGTACTCGGGGTATAATCAGATTGTGATTGCTCCAGAGGACCAAGAAAAGACAACATTTACATGCCCTTATGGTGTGTTCGCATTTCATAGATTATCATTTGGGTTATGTAATGCACCTGCAACATTTCAAAGATGTATGATGGCGATATTCCATGGAATGGTTGAAAACATCATGGAAGTTTTCATGGATGACTTCTCGGTTTTTGGTAGTTCATTTGATCATTGCTTGCATAATCTAACCCTTGTTTAGCAGAGATGCGAGGAGACGAACTTAGTACTAAACTAGGAAAAATGCCATTTTATGGTAAAAGATGGCATTGTACTCGGTCATCATGTTTCTTCCGTAGGTTTAGAAGTTGACCGAGCAAAGGTGGTGGCAATAGAAAAACTTCCACCTTCAAAGAACGAGAAAGCAGTAAGGAGATTTTTGGGACATGCGGTTATTTATGGAAAAATATGGAGTTAGACATCGAGTGGCCGCCGCATACCATCCGCAATCAAATGGGCTCGCCGAGGTATCCAATAGGGAAGTTAAATAGATCCTGGAAAAGACGGTTAGCACAAATCGAAAAGATTGGGCTTTAAAACTAGACGTTGCTTTATGGGCTTACCATACGGCATACAAAACACCTATGGACACTTCCCGTATTGATTGGTTTTTGGGAAATCATGTCACCTTCCAGTGGAATTAGAACATAAAGTATTTTGGGCAGTGAAAAAGCTTAACTTTGACATAACTACAGTAAGCGAAAAGAGAAAATTACAAATAAGCGAACTGGAAGAATTCCGTTAAGATGCATACCAAAATGCCCAAATCTACAAAGATCGTACAAAGAGATGGCATGACAAGAAAATTCTGAGACGAGAATTCTTACCTGGGCAAGTACTACTGCAATATAACTCAAGATTGAGATTATTCCCGGGCAAGCTTAAATTAAGGTGGTCTGATCCTTTCGTAATCAAAAAGGTGCTATCACCAGGAGGGGCCATTGAATTACTAGCAAAGAATGGTCGAACCTTCATCGTAAATTGGCAAATAATTAAACATTACTGTGGGCCAGAAACTCCGCAAGAAATTTCGACCATCTTCTTGCTATGAACTATCCATGTAAGTACTTATTACGCATTCTTATTTCTTTTGATAATTTCCTCATATGTTCGGGACGAAACATATTTTAAGTTTGGGGAGATTGTCAAGAATGTGTAATTTAGTACTTTTTTGCATCTTGCATTGCATTTAAGACTGCATGTAGAGCATTTTGTATTAAAATTCAAAAAAAATAGTTTATTTTCATTTTATGTTGTTTAGCACGTTTAATTACTTTTGTGTGTGGTTTTAATAACGTTTTTAAATGCCCAGCTCCCGTATGATTTTACTATGAGCATTTTATGGAATGAGATAACATACTTGTGGGAATAATGTGATAAATTGTTGGGAAGATATCATTTATTTGCTTAGCATTAATTAAGAAAATTGGGTATTTGAGCATGTTGCGAAAAATAAGCCTGTGAGCTTTTGTGCTTTAAATTGCTTTATATAATACAGACTTATTTTTTTCTTGATAGAACTCTATAACTTGCTCTGGTATCTTGATTGAAGCCATGTGTGTGTGCAATTTTTGAAAATAATTTAAGGTCATCTTTGTTTTAGCCTACTTAGCCTAAAAAGTCTACCTATAAACTCCTGATTTCGTAGTTAGCCAATTTTGAGCCAAAACTTTTATTTTGTGCCACATTGATCTTTAAAATGTAAACATGATTTTATCCCTGAAATTTCTTGAGCTCATAGAAAATGAACAAGTCTAGGGGAGAAGTGGCGAAAATTTATGAAAAAAGAGAGGAAGTTGGCAAAAGAAAGAGGGATGAGCAGTATCTGGGTAAATGCAAAAAAAAAATACATGAAGCTCGAAAAAGAAGGAAAATCTCTGAAAAATTACATAGAAGCAAAAGAAAAATTCTGAAAGCTTAAAGGCTAGAAAAAAAGAAAAAAAAGAAAAAATGGCCTAAGTATGAAAAAGGAGAAATAAGGGTGGAATTGAAACAGAAAATGAGTATTATATGAAATTGGGTTGGTGAATTGCAAGTTTGTATGCCTAAATTCTATTTGCTCAAGTCAAGTCACTTAATCTAAATTTCCCTACCCTTACCAAAGAGCCTATATTACAACCTAATAAAAGCCCTTTTTGATTCTTAAGTTGCGCACACAAAAGGTGGTAGCGATGTTAGGCAAGCCTATGGTAGTTCTACTTTCACTAAATTAAATTTGAGCGTAAACACTACCCATACACTTTTAAGAGTATTAATTATGCCGAGTTTATGAATGGTGACTTCTTGATAATGAATTACATGGTTTCCTTGAGTAAGGAGTCAAATATTATTTAATGTTCATAGTGTTCTTGGGTGTTCGTTTTTACCCCTCATATTATTTTTCTTAATTTGCTCGAGGACGAGCAATGGTTTAAGTTTGAGGGATTTTGATGTGTGTAAAATATACGTGCATTTTGGTGCTTAAAATGATATATATTTGATGCATTTACACGCATATTTAGTATATTTTTACTTGGTTTCCTTTAAAGGGCATGATACTGCATATTCTTATAATTTTTGCAGGAAACGAAGCTTAAAACGAAGAAATATCAGTTAGAATGCCTGACTAAGATTGACGAATACGAAGAGAATATCAAAACGACAAAGAAAATGGACAAAAATACTTCACATGGTCGGACCGTGTGGTGTCACACGGCCATGTGGAAATGTCGGTGTGAAACCACACAACCGTGTGAAGTAGGGCAAAACAGGGGACGGAACCAGGGCCACACGGCCGGACCGTGTGAACCCACACAGGCGTGTGAGAAAGGGCAGCACACCGCACCAGCAGCCGGTGTTAGCTCACACAGCCGTGTGGGAAAGGGTTGAGAAATAAGCCAAACGACCGTGTCATGCCACACGGCCAGGCCATGTGGCACTGTGCCAATACACGTTTTTTAGAGTTTTATTTCCGTTCCAATTCTACAAGTGATCTCTCCAAGCATCTATAAAAGGGATCCAAGGCTTGCACGAAAATATATCACTTCATACATAGAAAACTCATCAAATTACATAGAAATGCAAGAATCGAAGATCTTCTGAGCGAAGAAAGCTAGATCGCGAAGAACACTACAAGGCTTTCGCATCTACGGGAGAAAAAGAGCTTCGAAGGCTTGGAATGAGAATCCATCATTACAAAAAGTGGTTTTTTTTCTATGTCTAAGATCTCTTGTCTATGCTTAAACAATGTCATAATGTTGATTTCGAATTTATCATTGAATTGTAATCAATGTTTGCCTAATCTTTCGGATCTTAGGGGCATAATCGAAACTGTGTTTCATGTTAAATATGATTAATTGTTTTCTTAATTAACTCATGCTTTCTATTTTATGAATTCGAGTGCTTATTCGTAATTATTTTTTATCTAATCAATAATTAGCATGTCATATTTGTTAATGCAAAATTCGGAAGAGAAGTTCTACAAAGACGGAAATCGAGTTCTGACATAAACGGATGTATCGAGTCGGGAGACTTACAACTGTTGTGGGGAGTCATTCAATTCATAGATCTTATGGGAGTTAATAATAATTTTATCGAGTCGGGAGACCTGCAATTGTTATTAATCTATTGTTTATGCGCCGCTCGGGAGGGAGAATAGACTAACTTAGAAATTGAACCCATAGAATTACATGAATTGGTTTATAAAATTTTAATTGCATTTAATATTGAAGAAACATGTTGAGATTATGTGCCTAAAGTTGCTTCTGTAGTTGTTGAAAATACATGTGGGGTGCGGAAATTTATTTCTTTTTCTTTTTAATTTTCGATATTTACTTAAACTTGATATTCGGTCGCTTCAATAAAATTGGAATGCGACATTATTATAGCCTAAGTGTTTCACATATCAATCCCTGAGGAATACAACCTTGCTTGTCATTATTCTATAAACTACACTGTACACTTGCAGTTGTATGATCCAAATATTTTTAGCGAACAAACGTGGTGGAACCGGGCTAAAACCGCTGGTTTCAAGGTTAAAACTAACGATTTTTATTTTGGTAAAAATATATTAGAAGAAATATTAAATGTTTATTATGATGTTTTATATTCGAAACTACATGAGATACGTTTTAAACCAAATGTAGTCCATAAATCAATCACAAAGCCAATTGAAAGATTACAAACTGGGAGCAATTAGGCAGGGCAGAACTAGAAAAGCTCAAATAGAGAAGAGTAGAAAATGATTATTTGAGACTCAGAGGATACATGACGACGGCAATGATTGTTTTACATGATCACAGAGCATTACTTGGGACTTTTCTAATGCAATGTTGTCGATGGTGATGAACACCCCATCGAAAGCAAGGGATTTTGTGAAGGCAACATCTTTCCGCCGACAGTCCAAAATTTAAATGCTGCATTGAAATGGCATGTTGGAGTTTTACCCAAAAAATAATCGATTGAGTAGGCTAACGCAGATTGTTCGTGCAATGAAGCTAACCCAACTAAGGCACAAAGAGTTGCAAGTCGGGGAAAGAGACAAGGAATCCCTTAGGTAACTAAGCGGGACCCTCTCAACTCCTAACGACAATTTTGATGGGGAACCCTCAAACCCTCATGATGAGAAGAGGATCTTATGTTGAAGAACCTGCAGATAGAGCTTGTCATCTTGTCGGCTGTATTGATGGGCCTATAGTGATTTTCGGGCCAAGCTGGGGCGACTCAATATCTTTGCGGGCCTCTATTTTCTCGTTTCAGCCTGGATTTCATTTTGGCCCGAAATTCAATATTTTTTATTATATTTTTTATTAAAAAATATTTATTAATATATTTATTAAAATTATAAATTAGATTATAATACTTATTTGAACTTAAAAGTTGTAATTTTAATGTAATTTTAGCTAACAAAATGGTCATCTGCTTTCTTAACCTTAATTATTTAAGAAAGCAGATGAAACAAATGATTAAGAAGACAAAGCTGGAGATGTTGGAATATTCATGTTTCCAATACTAGAAAGAAGAATTAAGTTCTTGTAGATATGATGTTTTTTTAATACTAAAAATTACACCAAACCTTTATATTTTATTCTTATAGTTGATACATGCAAATTGAGCGTGTGTGTTTTGAACCAAACCCACAAGCATGTAGATCCTCACCCCTTTAAAAAAATTGGTGCCCCAAGGGCCCAAACCCAATTATCCAACTTGGAATTTATAAATTGAGCAAACTTTGATTTTCTACTCTATGTGGGATGGATCTTTTCTCCCTCCCCATATTTTCCAGTTTCCATACTATTTTCTAGTTTTAACTAACTTCTTGCATTAATTTCTCATTCACTCGGAATTGGTTTTGAGAAATTCCAAATGTCAATCTCATCTACTCACTTAAATTTATGGTCAAAATCGGAGCAACACCCATTTTATCAAACCAAATTGCGACACCAGTTGAATTGAAAGGCACATATCATGAAGGAAAGAAATTCTTGCATTAATTTCTCATTCATTCGGAATTGGTTTTGAGAAATTCCAAATGCCAATCTCATCTACTCACTTAAATTTATGGTCAAAATCGGAGCAACACCCATTTTATCAAACCAAATTGCGACACCAGTTGAATTGAAAGGCACATATCATGAAGGAAAGAAACTCAGAAGCTCATTATTATGTTATTGCGGTACAATATCATGGGATTTTATTACAAAGGTGCAAACTGACTCCAAAACAGTTCCAACTTCCAAGTGAATAATATCACCTGAAGAGGAAAGAATCAGAAACTTAAGTACTAATCATTTATTAGTACTAATATATAACAATGTTTCTTTATTTCGTGGGCCAAGAGAATATCATAATTGGCAACCGGATTTTTATCAGCTTCGTATTTAAATGTTATCCGATCAAAATTGTGCTTGAAGTTGGTCAATCACGTTCTTCTCAACTTGGAATGCCTTAGTCAAAACAGCTGGATTAATTGGTGGATATGAACCAAAAACTGCGTTTGCGATAGTTATGACACCCGGGTTTTGGCTGCTTAGACCAGCGAAAGCGACAGCGTTGGTCTTTTCCACATTAAGCTGAAAATGTATCAAACCCTCTGGGAAGACGAATACGTCTCCCGGATACAGGTACTTGGTGAAAAGCTTGTTTCTCAAGTTGGGGTTCGCGGGATTGGAGGTCACGAAGCCAACGTATAGTGTGCCTTCAATTACAACAAGAATCTCAGTGGCGCGCGGGTGAGTGTGGGGCGGGTTGAGACCGTATGGACCATAGTCTATACGGACTAAAGAGATGCCGAGAGTATTGAGTCCTGGTATTTGGTTCACATTCACAGCAGTGACCCTTGATCCAACTGCGTTTGATGTATTTCCAGGTTTATTTAGACCCGAGAAAAAGAAATCCTCGGCAACAACCTTGTTGGGATTCTTGCATATCTTCCCATTCACAAAAACTGCATGTATAAAATAGATGCAAAAGTTATTTCATCAATGATGATTAGACAAAGAATGTACCAACTCAATAAAACAAGCACTTTATGAAATGTTCAATTTATGCCTCCTTGACACATAAATTATTGGCCTAATTGCAAAATTACAGAGGAATAGCAATTTTGCTCCTGTAATATTGTAGGTAGCACTTTTGATCCCGTAGGATTTTGATTCTATGTAATTTGATCCCATGTATTCTAATTTGTACAATTTTGGCCGTACAAGTTCTGATTTCTTGTGGATTTTTTGATCCCAACTGAATATTTCAATATTTCATTTGTTTCCCACAATAACTTAGTCTTTTAGTCAAAATATCCATAATACCTATGACTGTTAAAAGTTATTGGACTGGAGAAGAGTAAAATTGTCAAGAACTGAAACTATCAAATCCATAGGTTACATGATAAAGATTGCCGACCCCTAAGAATTACAGGACTAAAATTGCGATTAAGCTTAAATTATATTACCAGTTGTGTTGGCGTCGTTAACAGCAACACAGAAATCTTGGAGAGGACTGGGATCTGATGCATATGCCAATGTAGCCAAAGACGCAATAAGAATGGCATTGATGAAAAGAAAAGCCATCTTCATTTTTCAGATACTATATAGTGATAATATTGCTTATAACTTTGTGTATGAGGTGATGAGCCTAGCATTAAAATGGTGCTATTTATAGAGAATACAATGTGAAATAGTCATACAAAGACTTGAAAGGTCTCTAACACTTGGATTAATATTTTACAACTAACATGCCCAATTAGTGACTAATTTTATGTCTTCTAGAGGTTTTGCTTGCATTGCAATTAACTAATAATATATTCATGATTGAATAACTCTTTTTTGCCATTTCAATGGCTAGCTTATGTTTTCAGTTAACCTGCCCAATGTCGTACGTTTTCAGAGATTTTTGATGTAGTACAAGAGAGATAGAAGTATTTGAAAAAGAGAATTCGTCCAAGTTTGTCAATAGCTTGTACCCCGAGACAATTAGTTATGAAACGATCTACGTCTATAAAACAGCATATACGTTGTGACCCGCCTTATGTGCTGTCTAGCGGCGATTTTGTCATCGCAAAAGCTCCGGTTGGGGCTTCTTTTGTAGCCATATTTGGGCTCCATCCGACCTCTTTCTAATTTAAATTAGGGATAATTATAAAAAACCTCTCGGGTTTGGGCTAATTACAAAAAAATCCAGAAATATTTCAAAATTACAAAAAGACCCCTCATGTTTGATTATTTTTAAAATTTGAGGGGGAACCGTATTATTTCTATAAATATCAAGGGAGGTTTTGAAATGTATTTTCCTTATGAAGGGGGAAAAATATAAGACGAAATCAAACTTTAATATATACATATATTTTTTTTTTTGTAATTTTCATAAATCTCTTGAGTTTTTTGTGCTTAGCCCGAACGTCAGTTTTTTTTAGTAATTATATCCCTTTAGGTTATTAGCTTGTGAATTCATTTTTTTTCGTGTGGCTGTCATTGGGACTGATATTCTGCCCGTTCTTTTTAGTTATATCATAATAGGATATTTTGGGGGAAGTTTTTAATTCTGAGTTGGTTTGAAAAGACCAACTTTTAGGCCTATGTAACTTAGGTAACGAGCTGCTTTATTCAATTATTTAAAATTCCAGAATAATATAATATTATTGCATTTTGCATGATTTGGAGATTTGTTCATTTTTAAATCTTAAGTACGGGTTCTTCAATATTTTTTAATTGCTTCCACTTTATTAATTTATAATCACAAAAAATTCACGTACATCTAGGCAATTATATGTTACCTCATCTACGTCGACATCACCAATTTGAATTGATCTACAAAATTAGTAAAATATATACGTTGGTTGGAAGCTATAATATATATAACGTGGATAAAGAGTTGAATGAACTTCTTAATTTGATCATGTAAATATTTTTACCTAATTTGTTAAACAGTAGTATATAATACTCATTATCTTTAAAAGAAAATAAACTATAAAGGGCTATAATCAAAAGTGAGAAAGCACGCTTGATTTGAACATTATTAGAAAGCTGTTAATCTATCATTCTCATTTGGTGAAATCTTAAGGCCCTTTTTTTTTTTCACAAGTGCCTATTTCCATTTTTCAACTATATATTCATGAAAATAGAATCATATTTATTTATAAATTTTCAATAAATATCATCATTTTCACTTTTTATTTTTCCACATAAAATAATGTCTCATACCTATAATTTCAATTTTTAACCCTATACACTACCCTATATATATAACTTATGAATCACTATTATTATATTTTCATTCAATTATACATGTGGGATCCACCAACTATCTACTTAAAATATTTACTAGAAGAAAACAATCAAATTCCAACGAATAATTGCAACAAAATAAAAAACTGTTGGAATTTTAGAAATTTCAACGAAAATTCCAACACCACAACAAATCATTGGAAAATTCCAACAGTAATTCCAACAGTGTAAAAAACCATTGGAATAAACTATTGGAATGTCCGTTGGAATTAAAATTCCAACGAAAATTCCAACACCAAAATAAACTGTTGGAAAATTCTAATATTAGTAATTCCAATGGTAAACAAAATAGTTAGAATAAACCATTGGAAATACTATTGAAATTTTTACAATTTCAATGGAGATTCCAACGCTGCAGCATACCGTTGAAAAAATTCCAACATAAATTCCAACAGTAGACAATACTATTGGAATAAACGGTTGGAATTTTCGTTGGAATATTAAATTCCAACAGAAATTCCAATATCACAATAAATCATTGGAAAATTTGCAACACTAGAAATGATAAATAAAATCGTTGGAATAAATAGGGTTGTGCACAATTCGGTTAACTGGCCGAACCGAACCAAAATCGAAAAATCGGTTCGAACCAAAACCGAGCCAAAACTTTCGGTTCGATTTTTAGTTTTTACTTTTTATAATTTTGGTTATTCAGTTCGGTTGCCCTCTAAAATTTCGATTAATCGAACCGAATAACCAAAATATATATTTTTTTAATAAAATTAGGTTCAATAGCAACTACTTCAATAGCAAGTTAGAAAGCAGCAACTTTAGGTTCAATGGAAACTTTAGTTAAAAAACTAAAGCCATTTTTTCTAGATTTGCAAACACATTGACAGACACCAAACAAAAAACAGAGACTAAAAGTCTCCACTCTCTCCCAAAAAACGTGATTTTGCGAACAACTTCTGCTTCTATATATGCAAACAATTTAAAGTCGGGTTTTTTCCATATCGTTTATTCCAACAGGTTTTTTTGTGAAATATAATTTTGTAGAAAATTCCCAAAATGAAACTGTGATTCATTTTGTCAAAATGTTTCTCATTTCGGTCACACCGCCCATCGCCGCCCCCAACTCGAGATTTTCGTCGCCCCCGCTCGCACCATCATATTCTCGGTTGGTACTCTAGTTTTTCTTAAAATTTCTTGGTATTCCAGTTTTTCTTTCACTCCTAGATGATATGCTATTTTATCGGAGTTATATCATATGATGTGAGATCTCTAGGATTCTACCATTGAAACTTAATTAAACGGTGAAACAATTGGAATCTTAACATTTGTTCCAGAATTTCGGTCTTTACAAACTCTGGAAGACCTTAATGCTTCAAGTAGATTAGGGCCCTAAATTCTGAAGATACTTATGTTTAGGGTCAAAATTTGATGTTGAGTATTGTATTCTATTAGCATTCAATGTTTAGGCACAACCAGTTAAATCTGTAGTTCACTAGTGACCTTTTCTTAAAATTCTCTTCAATTTCAAGTTAAAATTCCAATTGTATCCTCATTTTATATATAATTAATTTATATAATATGGTTCTAATAATGAATTAATATTTTTTATAAATAATAATAATTAACAAACAATTATAATTTAAACTACAATTATAACAAACAATAATAATAAGTAATATTTATTTTTTTAATATAATTAATTAATTTAATATTAATTAAATATATGTTTTTAGTTAATTACATTAATATTAATAAACTATAAGTAAATGAAATAATTGTATAAATACATAAATTTGATTACTATAAAATGAAAAAGAAAGAATAAAATATTCATTTGGTGTGAGATTTGGTGTAATGGGTTGGAGATGGTTTTGACAAAATAACACCAAAACACCAAATTTGGTGTAGTTTTTACACCAAATTTGGTGTTGTGGGTTGGAGATGGTCTAAGCTATCATTCTCATTTGGAGAAGTCAAAGCCTTTCTTTTTCTTTTTTTTTTTCAAGTGCCTATTTCCATTTTTCAACTATTCATGAAAATAGAATCATATTTTTTTATAAATTTCCAATAGATCATCATTTCACTTTTCATTTTTCACATGAACCAATATCGTTTCAGACCTATAATTTCAATTTTCAACCCTATACACTACCCTATATATATATATATATATATATAACTTATCAATCACTATTATTATATTTTCATCCATTTACACATGTGGGATGCACCACCTATCTACTTAAAATATTCACTAAAAGAAAATAATCAAATTCCAACGAATAATTTCAACTAAATAAAAAACTGCTGGAATTTTAGAAATTTCAACGAAAATTCCAATACCACAACAAATCGTTAGAAAATTCCAACAGTAATTCCAACGGTTTTTTGAAATTTCCAACACCACAACAAATCATTGGAAAATTCCAACAGTAATTCCAACGGTGTAAAAAACCATTGGAATGTCCGTTGGAATTAAAATTCCAACGAAAATTCCAACACCAAAATAAACTGTTGAAAAATTCTAATATTAGTAATTCCAATGGTAAACAAAATAGTTGGAATAAACCATTGGAAATACTATTGAAATTTTTACAATTTCAATGGAGATTCCAACGTTGCAGCATACCATTGGAAAAATTCCAACATAAATTCCAACAGTAGACAAGACTATTGGAATAAACGGTTGGAATTTTTGTTGGAATATTAAATTCCAACAGAAATTCCAATATCACAATAAAATCATTGGAGAATTTGCAACACTAATTCAAATGGTAAATAAAATCGTTGGAATAAATAGGGCTGTGCACATTTCAGTTAACCGGCCGAACCGAACCAAAATCAAAAAATCGGTTCGAACCGAAACGGAGAAAATTTCGGTTCGATTATTGGTTTTTAATTTTTATAATTTTGATTATTCGGTTCGGTTCCCCTCTAAAATTTCGGTTAATCGAACCGAATAACCAAAATATATATATATATTTTTAATAAAATTAGGTTCAATAGCAACTACTTCAATAGCAAGTTAGAAAGAAACTGTTGGGATACAATAAAAATCAAACGGATACAGCGGGGGATAATTTGAACTAACAATCTTCTATTACAAGCAAAGCGAAAAAGAAAGCAGTAAAGCAAGTCGAGGTGAGCGAACTCTTTCTTTAAGACTTTTGTTGCCCCGTCACGATGCTCACGGTTGCAGGCAACGAGCCTCCCAAGATACAACGACTTTGGTAAAGGATAGGAGAACCACAAATCCTTCTACCCGGCGAACTGAGATAAGTGAGGCATGAGGTGATGCCAACACTTCTACGTAACACTTCTTGTGTAATGCAAATCCTTCCTATTTTAGATTGATTTGTGTCAAGTCAAACCTTCCAATTGCAGCATCAATCGGTTTAGAAATGATTTGATGCAATCAATCATATTACCATAAATTGGTGATTTGAGTCAAAGTTACCTATTTAACGGATACAATCAAGCAACTTACCAAACTCCGGATTTGACCAATCTACCAATATTCCACATATGTTGGATACATTTCCCACAAATACATCTTTCCAAGTATACCATTTGTGCATCGATTTCTCACTCACATAAATGGTTTCACTACAACATAAATGGTATTAGGTAACATCGAAAAAATGTTACCTAATGGCCACAAAATATTACTATAAACAATAGGTAACACTTTTATGGTGCTGCACTTGCCCGTGCTACCTACAATCTAAAGTATCACTTTTATTAGCTTTTAGGGACACTTTTTCTAAGTGTTACATTAAGTTCTTTATTAATAACACTTTGAAGCAATATTTCTAAAGTGTTACATATGAATATTATGTAACACTTTTTATATTTGTAACATTTTAAAAATACTTCTAAAGTGTTAATATGAATCTTATGTAACACTTTTTTTGTAGCACTTCGTATAATACTATTTTTTTGCCACCAAGTAGATTCGAACCCACAACCTGTTATGTGTGGAAGTGACAGTTTGCCACTAAGCTAAGTTGATTGTTATTACAACTTTTGCTTTGTTTTATATATGCACATATATATATATATATATATATATTCAAATTGTATAAAAATTATATTATATATATTTACAATATATTTTATATAATAAAGATTGTATTATATAATATATATATTAAATTATATTATACACTATATATATCAAATTTTATATTATATAGTATATAGTTTGAAAATCATATTATGTTATATATTAAAGGACACAAAAATTAAAAATATCAAAAATATATAAAATATAAAATATATAAAAATATAAAATTAATTTAATGACGATAAAAAAGTTTAACAGTAAAAATTAAATAATAAATAAATAATGAAAAAATAAGTTACCAATAGAAAAAATTCCTAAGTAATTACCGACAACATCAATTTTCATTGGTATTTTTTTTTTGAAAAGTAAAAAATAAAAATAAAAAAGGTTAATGATGAAATTGGTCTCCGTTAGTAAAAAATAAAAAAAATAAAAAAAATAATAATAAAATACATACATGCGCATTTTCCGTCGGTATTATGATGGAATTAATTACCTCCGTAAAAAATAAAAAAATAAAAGCAAAACTAAAATACTTTATAAAAAGAAAATAAAAATTCAGTAAAAAAAACAGAGTACATGATGTATACAATTTTTAGGTTTGGTGATTTTTTTTTGTCTTCACCTATTTTGTGACATCAATTAATTAAATAAATCATTGACATGATTTAATGATAGTTATATAATTTTGTGTTACTAAAATATAGCCTAAAAAGTGTAACAATTAATAAAATATAGTATTGCCAAGAGTGTTTCTTAAATAAAGTGATACCTATTTGCGTTACAAAAGCAATAACAAAAAAAGTGATACTTAAAAAGTGTTACTTATTTAAAAGTGTTACATATAAGCGTTACATATTGATAAAGTGCTACAAAAGTGTTACATAAATATTATAATGTAAGAAGTGTTACAAACATGTGTTACATATGTACTCTATGTAAAAAGTGCTACAAATTTTATGTTACCTAAAGTCATTTATGTTGTAGTGTTTTGTGAAATAATTGCACCACTTGTTTCCAAAATTAACGAGTTCCCACACTTAGACTTTCGGCGTAACAAAATCGATTTTTCAAACAATCCCCCACATGAGTGGAAACGATGCATGAATGCATGTAGACTCAGTCACTCAGCCCCTGGAAACATTGTTGCATCATGATAGGTAGTTTGTGGCTTTGAACCTTCCTTAGTAAGATACTATTAGATATATCCGTGGCTTAGTGGACACGATACCTTGAACTACTCCGCTTACGGATATACCAAGACAATAATATTTACACAACAACACTTCTGCTTATCTCGAAGTTCTCTGGTTGCGTCCGTTTTTGCCATGGATCACACTTGGGATTCATAAGTGTTTCATTGAGGCGGGCCGTCCTCACACTTACATAGGTGACCTTTCCTATCAGAGGTACCCTGCAATACCCCACCTTATTAGGTATAGGACGTCATTAAAAGTCCATAGGACTTAACCTCACCACAGTCAGCATGTTCAATCACTTGGTTGTGCTCTCTAAGGAATGGTTAGCTTGAAGCTAAGTACCAAGTGCTACGACTGAACAGTTTAAAGTTTAGTTTTCGCATTGAACCAAGTTCTTGGGATCTCCAGTCATCATGGTTGGGTTTCCACTAGAAACTATTCTTTAAGTTGTGGATTTTACACCCATTCTCTCTAGCAATTTATGGAATTGATCTCTGTTTAGCCCTTTAGTGAGCGGATCCTCTATATTCTCCTTTGACTTCACATAGTCAATGGATATAATTCCTCTTGAGATTAATTCCCTCACGGTATTGTGTATCCGGCAAATATGCCGAGACTTACCATTGCACATGACACTTTGTGCCCTACCTATAGCTGCTTGGCTATCACAGTGTATCAATATTTATGACACAGGCTTGTCACAACATGGAATGTCCTCGAGGAAGTTTCGAAGCCATTAAGCTTCTTCACCAGCTTTATCCAAAGCTATGAATTCTGATTCCATGGTGCACCGGGCTATGCACGTTTGCTTAGTGGACTTCCAGGACACTGCACAGCCACCTATAGTAAATACATACCCACTGGTGGAATATGAGTCTTTTGAGTCCGATATCCAGTTAGCATCAGTGTACCCTTCTAGTACTACTGGATAACTTGTGTAGTGTAGCCCAAACTTCAACGTGTACTTCAAGTATCGTAACACCCTTGTCAATGCTTTCCAGTGCTCACCACTTGGATTGCTCGTGAATTTGCTCAGCTTATTCATCGAGTAAGCTAGATCGGGCCTTGTACAATTCGTGATGTACATTAGGCTCCCAAAGATCCTAGTGTACTCGAGTTGAGCCACTGGTTCCCCTGTGTTCTTAATTAAACGCAGGCTATCGTCTATGGGTGTCTTTGCTGGTGGATCATCAAAGGCATTGAAGATTCTCAATACACTTTCGATGTAGTGAGACTGAGACAGTAGGATGCCTTTTGAAGTCCTCTCTATTTTGATCCCTAGAATCACATCGGCTAGACCCAAATCTTTCATGTCGAAGTTATCTTTCTACATGTTCTTCGTTCTCATGGTCAGTTTACGAGTGCTTCCCATTATCAATATGTCGTCAACATATAGACAGACGATGATAAATGAGTCCGGTGTGCCCTTTACATATACACACTTATCGCATTCGTTAATGCGAAATCCATTTGACATCATCACATTGTCAAATTTAATGTGCCATTGCCTAGGTGCTTGTTTTAATCCGTACAAGGACTTAACTAGCCTGCACACCTTTTTCTCTTGTCCAGGAACCACGAATCCTTCGGGTTGTTCCATATAGATTTCTTCCTCCAACTCCCCGTCCAAAAATGCAGTCTTTACATCCATTTGGTGAACTTCGAGATTGTGCAAGGCAACAATTGCCAAGAGCACCCTAATGGAGGTAATCCTCATAACATGTGAGTAGGTGTCGAAGAAATCATGTCCTTCCTTTTGTTTGAAGCCCTTAGCCACTAATCTGGCTTTATATTTATCAATTGACCATCAACCTTGTATTTCCTCCTTAGGACCCACTTGCATCCTAGAGGTTTACTGCCAGATGGGAGATCAACCAATTCCCATGTGTGGTTTTGCATGATAGAGTCCTAGGTTCAGGACTAGACAATGCTTCTTGGATGGTCCTAGGTTCGTTATCCAACAAGTAGATCATGAAGTCTGGACCAAATGACTTAGTTGTCTTTGCCCTTTTGCTACGTCTTGGCTCATCACCACCTTGTGATGTATCGCCTGCAACATCACGAGTTCTTTTTATCGAACTCTCTTCTTTGTTTTCTTTAAGGATAGATATGCTCGAAAAACACATCATTCCTTGACTCAATAGTGGTTCCTTCCGTCACATCAAGTATATCTGACTTGTGTACTAGAAACCGATATGCAGCACTATTCAGTGCATATCCAAAGAAGATACAGTCGATCATCTTGGGTCCTATCTTCACTTGCTTGGCTCTGGCACTGGCACTTTTACCTATTCCATGCACCCCATACCTTTAGGTAATTGTAGGCCGGTTCCCGACCTTTCCATAACTCATATGGGGTTTTATCTTTTCCTTTTTGGGGAACCCTATTTAGAATATGGTTAGCAGACATAATTGCTTCCTCCCCACAAGTTCTGTGGTAACCCTGAACAAATCAACATAGCGTTCATCATGTCTTTCAGGGTTCTATTCTTGCGTTCGGCAACGCCGTTCGATTGAGGTGAGTAAGGTGCCGTGGTTTGGTGAATTATGCCGTGTCCATTGCAAAATTCCTCAAACAGAGCCACATACTCTCCACCTCTATCACTCCGGATTGACTTAATCCGGGTGTTGAGTTGATTCTCTACTTTCACTTTTGAAGTTCTTAAAGGCATCTATAGCCTCGTCTTTACTTTTCAGCAAGTAAACATAACAGTACCTTGTGCAGTCATCAATAAATGTGATGAAATACTTTTTGCCTCCTCTAGTCTGCACAAGTTTCATATCACACACATCAGTGTGAACAAGTTCTAGAGGCACTGTGCTCATCTTCACTGAATGAAAAGGTGCCTTTGGCATTTTAGCCTCAACACAGATCTCACATTTATATTGTGTGTCTAATTGAACATTTGGTAATAATTTCATATCTACCAATTTCTTTATGGAATTCATGTTAACATGCCCAAGTCTAGCATGCCATAAATCACACGACTCAATCATATAAGAGGAAGAAGCAATAGTTTTATTAGCATTATTTGTGCGGCGCACAGCCATTACATTCATCTTGAACAACCCTTTTTCAAGGTGTCCTTTCAAGGAATTGCCCATTCTTAGTAAGTACAAAGCTACCAGTGAAAACACTAGTCTAAAGCCATGTTGTACAAGTAATGACCCCGATACAAGATTTTTCCTAATGTCCGGGAATTGCAATACTTTTTTCAAGAAAGTTAGCTCCTTCCCGGGCGTCATCTTCAAGAAGACCTTCCCAATTCCAAAGCAATGTCGGAAGTTGAAGAGTTTCCCATGTGGAGGCTCCTCCGAAATTGGGGTATACATAGAGAAAGCGTCACGATCCGAGCACACGTGACGAGTCGCACTGGTGTCAACGAACCACTCCCTAGGGTTATCCACTAGGTTAGCTTCGAAAACAACAGTAGACAAGTCCAATTCGGACATTCCTTCCTCAATAACCAAGTTCGTTCTGGATTGTTTTCCCTTGTTCTTAGGGGCATCCCGACAGTCCTTCTGTTTGTGTCCAGGCCTACCACAGTTTTGGCAGTTTCCTGCAAACTTCTTAGCTTTCTTGTTATTGGGTTTAACATTATTGCTATTCCACGGGTGCTTGCGTTTCTTATTCGTATCAGATTCCGCCATATTAGCGTTTGCCTCCATCGAGGTCTTACCATGCTTGACATTTGATTGCCTATTGCCTTCTTCAATGAGCAATTTCACAATCAAATCCTCCAAGCCCATTTGCTTCCTCTTATGCTTGAGATAGTTTTTGAAATCTCTCCAACTAGGCGGCAACTTTTCAATAATTGTAGCCACTTGGAAGGTTTCACACAATTGCATCCCTTCAGCATGGATGCTGTGCAAAATCAACTGCAATTCTTGGAGTTGACTCATAACAGTCTTGGTGTCAACCATCACATAATCCAAGAATCTGCCGACAATGAACTTTTTGGTGTCGGCATCCTCCGTTCTGTACTTTTTGTCCAACAAGATCCACAGTCCCTTAGCAGTACCTTTGAACGAGGCATACACACTGTACAACGCATTATCCAACCCATTAAGGATGTAATGCTTACACAAGTAGTCCCCTTGACCCCATGCATCAAAGGCAGCCCTACGATCCTTATTGGTATCGTCTGGGGCAGCAACATGAGGGTCCTCTTTAAGGAACCTCACCAAGCGTATGGTTGTCATATAAAAGAACATCTTTTGCTGCCACGTGTTAAAATTAAGTCCGGTAAACTTTTTCGGCCTTTTGGCATGGGCAGCCACAGTTGCTGGAATAGGTGTGATCGAAGGTGTTGCCAACACTGACATAACACCCACGGCAGAGGCAGAACCATTTGAAGCCTGAAGTGAGGCCACATGTGTGGTCACAACGAAGGCCACACTTGCTGGAACATCATAAAACTGGGGTGTGCCAGAAGGTGCGGCAACACCATAGGCCACACTTGCTGGAACATCGAATCTTCAAAGGTGTGCGGAAGGTATGGTCACACCCCCTGGTGCACAATCGAGCATATCCGAGCAGAGGTGTTGTAACACTTTCCACAGCCGCTGGAACGTTCGGAAACAGATGTGTGACAGAAGGTGTGGTCACACCTCCCACAGTCATCAAAACAGCAGTAACAGGCGTTGGCAGAGGTGCGGCCGAATGTGTGGTCACACCAAAAGCAGGAACAACATAAACAGGTATTGTCAGAGGTGTTGTCACACCCGAGGCCACACCTACTGAATCAGTAGTCATCGCGTTGCTTGAAGACGCCATCAGTCTAAATTACAAACAAGAGTCTTAAAAATCGTTGGGATACAATAAAAATCAAAGGGATACAACGGGGGATAATTTGAACTAACAATCGTCTATTACAAGTAAAGTGAAAAAGAAAGCAGTAAAGCAAGTCGAGGTGAGCAAACTCTTTCTTTAAGACTCTTGTTGCCCCATCACGATGCTCACAGTTGCAGCAAACGAGTCTCCCAAGATACAACGACTTTGGTAAAGGATAGGAGCACCACAAATCCTTCTACCCGGCGAACTGAGATAAGTGATGCCTGAGGTGATGCCAACACTTCTATGTAACACTTCTTGTGTAATGCAGATTTTTTAGTGACAGTCTATGAAAGTGAATGCACGAATTTTTTCCGTGATTGTGATGATATGATGCACGAAACCACTGAATGGGAGGGCATCAATATATAAGGAAAACACAAGGGTTCCTCCAAGGAAACCCCAATGATTTTGGACTCAATTAAGTCCATCAATCCTCAATCAAATCTTTCCTATTTTATATTGATTTGTGTTAAGTCAAACCTTCCGATTGTGGCCTCAATCGGTTTAGGAATGATTTGATGCAATCAATCATATTACCATAAATTGGTGATTTGAGTCAAAGTTGCCTATTTAACGAATAAAATCAAGCAACTTACCAAACACCGGATTTGACCAATCTACCAACATTTCACATATGTTGGATACATTTCCCACAAATATATCTTTCCAAGTGTACCATTGGTGCATCGATTTCTCACTCACCCATAAATAGTTTTGTGAAATAATTGCACCACTCGTTTCCAAAATTAACGAGTTCCCACACTTAGACTTTCGTCTTAACAAAACCGATTTTTCCAACAACAACAACTTTAGGTTAAATGGAAACTTTAGTTAAAAAAACTAAAGCCTTTTTTTCTAGATTTGCAAACACATTGACAGACACCAAACAAAAAACAGAGCCTGAAAGTCTCGACTCTCTCCCAAAAATGATTTTGCGAACAACTTCCTTCTATATATTCAAACAATTTAAAGTCGGTTTTTTCCACATACCGTTTATTCCAACGGTTTTTTGTGAAATATAATTTTGCGAAAAATTCCCAAAATGAAATCGTGATTCATTTTGTCAAAACCGTTTCTCATTTTGGTCATACCGCCCATCGCCGCCCATCATTCCGCCCATCACTCCGCCCGTATCAGCTCGAGATTTCCATCACCCCCGCTCGCACCATCATATTCTTGGTTGGTACTCCAGTTTTTCTTAATATTTCTTGATACTTCAGTTTTTTGTTTCACTCTAGATGATATGCTATTTTATCGGAGTTATATCATATGATGTGAGATCTCTAGGATTCTACCATTGAAACTTAATTAAACGGTGAAACAATTGGAATCTTAACATTTGGTCCAGAATTTCGGTCTTTACAAACTCTGGAAGGCCTTAATGCTTCAAGTAGATTAAGGCCCTAAATTCTGAAGACACTTATGTTTAGGGTAAAAATTTGATGTTGAGTATTGTATTCTATTAGCATTCAATGTTTAGGAACAACCAGTTAAATCTGTAGTTCACTAGTCACCTTTTCTTAAGATTTACGTCATGTGTTTTAGCTGCAATTTATTATCTCCTACCGGAGGTAATATAGTTAATCGCAACCACGATTTTATTCATCGGATTGCTCTTATTTGATTGCTAAGTCGTTCGATTCGTATATCTTTGTAAAGTTGTTGATAGATTACATTGCTTTGTACTTTTCTTCTCTGCTGTAAAAGTTCTATGAATATTGAAAAACTTTATTGTATCCTCGTCTTTAATCTCAAATAAATAAATTGTCTCGCTTCACTCTGTTACGATCACGATTGGTTGGTCTTTACTGCGTGACTTTTCGCAAGTGCCTTTCACCTAAAAATAAAATCTAATATGATATGGGGCAACTTGTATTGCTACCTCTGCGTGACATGAATGTTTCAAGCTTTAGGGTCGTTTCCTGTTATAGCACACTGCTCTTAAAATCTTTATCTATATCCTTAGAAGTCTCTTGTGAGTGACTGAAGAGAATGATATAATGCATATGAGCTGTAGGCAATGAATTAACATGGTGAATGTCCATTATGTGGTTTTGAGTACCATGGATATATTTTTCTGTATATATAAATGGCGGATGAGCACTTATGAGATAGATGCAGTAGAATTTGAAGTAAGTGGTATACATATATTTTGTGTATTTATCTTTTAAGGTCAAGGAAAATAGTGTTGTATTTGATGGCCGAATATGATTTATGACTAATTGATGTGTTTGTACTACTATTTTACTAGCTGATGATGTCTTCATGTTGTGTTTTCATTCTACAAATTACCCTATTGCACTAGCTTTGCCTTTCTGTTTCCAGAATCTGGATGCATCTTGCAGTCCCTTGCTTTGAGTGCTTGTACTACTTTGGTTTTTGTGGAGCCAAAATTGACTATTGAAATGAGGAACCTTGCTTTGAAGGTGAAAGATGTGACTCAGTACAATTATTCGTTAGTGAAAACAAAATTTCCTGCTTTTGAATATGTTACATTTTTTAAAGACTACTTTAGGATTTTTTGGTTTACCAAACGATCCTCCTGATGTTTTGAATGGTCTCAGACACAATCTAATGACCCTTCTATGGGAAATTCTTGTTACAAGGTATTTATTCCTTCAGAAACTACTTGATTAAATTTTTACTTGGTATGATATTAAATTTTTACGGCTTCATATTGGTTTGCCTCCCAACAATTAGAAGTTGGTAGGACAAATAGTCAAATATCCCAGTGGAATGAGGTACCCAGTAATTTTATAATGCAGGAGAAGCTGACCTCTTCATTAGTTTGGAATAACGTATTACCCTATATGTGAGGAAACCAAAAAAGAGTCCATAGTCCTTGCCACTTAATCGAAGTACTAAAAAGAATAGTATGATAAATTATATGTGCTCCTCCTCTATTATGTGATAATCATGGGCGTTCATTCAGGCAAAAGGGCGCTTTGTCTGATTTGCTAAATATCACTAGGCAAATCGAGTGTTCACCCATAACACTATCCGAGCAAAACAAGAAGAACATAGCCACCGACAAGGATGGCTTTTGTTGACGTGCGTTTTGGTCAACAAGCAAAAATATATAAAGATGTGTTACGTGGAAATGGAAATAAGCCTTATTTCCGGGCTAATTCTGCCTTTTAATATATAATTCCGAGCCGAAAGTTCTGGTTGGTTTTTCTTACAACGTTGTGTTTACAAGAGTTTTCTCTCTTATATTTTTCGTGTCCTTTTCCTAATAAATGAGACCCTATTTATACCCCTCTCATTAGTGGGCTTTTAATATTCACTGTTACACTTAATACTTAAATAATTAAAAGGGGACACTTGTCCTTTGCTGAGTACGCATGCAGGCCAAGTGTTTGCCACTTGTCGACTCACCTGGATGGCGTGTTGACAAGTGTCAGCTTATTCATGTTAATGATATACTTAGCCTTTCTTAACCGGATGTTATCCTTTAAATTTCTCGCCAAGATTGGGCTCAGGCAACCGAGCCCAATTCATGACGCCATCAGGTCAGTCGCTGATGTCACCAAGTCGGTCTGCACTAGTCTGTGGGTCCCATACCTCCATGTGCTGAATGGCCCCCAAGTTTAATTCCGAGAGAAGAATTTCTGAAGTCGGATTTGAACTTTAATGCTAATCATAAGCTTTTAATGGGAAAGAGGAAACCTCAAAAGTCATCTTTCCCTGACATCTGTCGTGTAGCAGCTAATGGCTGAAACGGCGCATTAATTGTTGTATCATGATGACGGACACATGGCAGTTCTTGGTTGGACCAACTTCGTGCGGGAATCGAAGAGGTGGGACAATGGTGTCAGCGGAACATGGGGACGTGATATTTCTGATATTTCTGACGACTTTTGAGACTGAAAGGACACGTTTTTTGAGTAGGTGTCTCAGTTTTCGAGAGAACTTAACCTATAAATACCCCTTTCATCCTTCATTCTATACTTTTACCTTCTTTATCTCCCGAGCAAAATCTCTTAAGAGCGAGCAGAATTTCCGGGTCGACCTTTTAGAGTTCAGAGTCTCCAGGGTTAGGTATTTTTCTGAAAAACCTTCTTTCTTTTTATTTCAAATAAATGTCTTCCTTTGAAGATAGCCGGAGCCGTAGTTATAGTGTGGAGGTAGAAATCGAAGACCCCCCTTCTGAACCTTCTGTTTCCTTTTCTCCAGTTCGAAGAACTGCATCTTCCAGTCCAATGTTGTCCACATTTTTATTCCCGTGCCCTTTACCATCTATCGAGAGGGCGTTGTCTATAGACCTGGGCTAGTACAAGGAGAGTCCAGTGAAGAAGCTTTGAAATCCAGTCCCCCACATAATCAACGAGGAGAAGAAGAGATGAATCTTGAGGAGCATGAACATGAGGAGCAGGTGGATGAGCCTTCTGAGGGCTCGAGAGCTGCGAGGCCCCTAGGGCCTGTAGGTCACCGCCACGGAGATGGCAGGCGGGGAAGGGGGCCCGGCTACGCGTAGAGGCTGGGTGGAGACCCTGTGACTTGAATGACTACCCCAGTATGCTGATGGTCCTAGAAAAGCGGGTCCTTCAACAGACGTATAAAATTCCGGCCGGTGTGGATTTCTGGGTACCGGACGGTGTGGAATGCCCCCAGCATCCGCCGGAGGGATGCGTGGCTATACACACTCCCAGCCTCCTGTACGGGCTGTGCTTCCCATTATCGCTCGTGCTTACACGGTGGCTTCGCAAGTGGGGCCTTCCCCTGACTCAGGTGCACCCACTATCTTGGGCCCGGATCATTGGGTTGTTGGTGCTGTTTCACCTAGAAGGGTATCCACGCCCGAAATTTGCAGAGATAAATGAATTATTAAATGGGAAGGACCGACCCTTGCAATGCTTTAGGGTTAGGGGGCCCGTCCGGATAAGTACTATGTGCACACTGCATCTTACTACCCAGGCGGCCGGTTGAAGGCCTTCCACAATCCTTAAAGGAGTGGAAAGATAAATGGCTTTGGGTAAGTGGCGAGTGGCAGACTCGCATTAGGATCGAGGTGGAAGAGACGGCCTTGTATCCTCCTTCAGACCTTACTTTTAATTTCAGTAAGTGCAATTCCTTTCTCCTCCTTTTTTCCATTTTTTTTTTGGGCTCATCTGACCTTTATCTTTTGTAGAAGGCAATGAGTCTCGCCACTCACCGAAAAGATCTCGAGACAATCAAGAAGTGCGATCTCCGAAATTATTGATGAAACCGCCAAGTCTCCGCGAGGCCGATCAGCGAGAGACACATCAAGACCAGTGGGACGTAACAACGAGGAACAAGAAGAAGCGGAGACAAGATAATCCCATGTTGACAGGATCGTGTCTCCACTGCCCCCGATCTTTGCTTTGAAGGAGTTGAGCAGCAGAGTAAGTTGCCTTCTATTCCTGAAAAGGAAGGGCAACAGGGAGATGATGATGAGGACGATGTTGACGTAATTATGTACTCTCCACTATATCCAGACATCCAAAATCGTCTGCGAGAATGGACAAAATGGAAGTTGAGTCACTCTAGGGTGCAGTTTGAACACCCAGAGTTCATTGATGAGGAAGAGGAACTCTTCAGGTTCCTTGAAGTTGATACAGTGCTGCAAGTCCTTGATGAGGATAACTGTATTAATATGCTGCAAATTCGGAAGGAGAACGAACAGGCGAGAGCAGCAGAGGAAGCAGAAGCTCGTGAGAAAGCCGGAGTTTGTCCTCTCACTGGAACCACTGATCATACTCATCCTCATCTTGACGTACTCTCAGAAAGTGATGAGGATTTGGACCCTGCTGCTGCGACAGAAAAATTGGAAATGCAGCAAGCCATGCGGGAATCCAGGATGATGCATGAGCAACAGCTGACGGAAGGACCTGGAGAGTCCTCCAAATCACAGCTGGAGATTGATCCATTGGGAGTGGTACAGCAGATTGCCACTGTTATTGCTGCCACCACTTCCCCAGCTCACTCAGAGCATGGATCTAGGGGACCTGGCGATGAAATTGGGAACTTGGGGACCGAAGTTGAGCCAACCCCTGCCGAAGGTGTCTTACCACCGCCCCCACGGATGAACACTCAAAAGACACGGGGAGTCCGGAGAAGAGTAACCCCATCACAAGTCACTCCGGTATGCCACCGGTGGGGAAACTCTCTCCACTACAGCTAGGTCGGAGGATGTTGTAGATGACTCCACCATGAATCTAGAAGGTGAAGTGGAGAAGGAACAAGAAAAAGAAACACAAAGGAGTTGTCAATGACGGCTCGAGCGAGATGAGTCTGTCTCGGTGAAGTGCCAACCGCTCTGCAAGCTAAGGATGCTTTCTGATGCGGTCGAGGCACGGAGATGGTTACGCTCGGGAGTTAACACTGCAGGCACCGAAAGCGCAATCACGGAGTTGAGACTCGGCGGATGCCACCGTAGAAGACCCTAAGACAGCTGAGTCTGTCGAAGGGAATGTCCAAGGCCTTGCTGCAGTGGAGATTGCAGGAGGAAATGAAGGCCTACGGGAGGTTGAGACTTCTCGAGGTAAAGAGGCAGAAACACAGAACATCCCTCCTGGCCACATTGATGATTCTGAGAAGGAGATAAGTGCCCTTCATGATTCCCAAGACAACCCTGACATAACCTTTCTGGGATCTGAAGGAGAAGATGAAGCTGAGTCCTCCCCTGTTGCTAATCCCAAAGACTCAGCTGAGGATGTTCTTCCAAGTACGAGTAAGTCGGACCTCAAGGCTACTCGTCAAACGTTCAATTTTGATGATGAGCCACCCCTTCAAGTCTCATCATCTTCCGATGACGCCACTGATACGGTCGAGGAACAGATAACTCAAAAGGAAAAACCAGATGAGACCGAAGAAGCTGTTCAAACAGCTGAGGCTCAGCCAGCTTGGTCAATACCACAAACGGCCCACCGAATCACGATCAATCACGCGCTCCCAATGTTGCGAAAGAGATTCAACTCAACCGGGCACATCGCAGGCACGAGTAACCATAGAACATATCCCATACGTCCGTGATGATGCATTTGAACAAACTTTCCCTTTCTCACTGGAGCTACCTAATCTTGATGAAGAAACAGCTGGAGACAGAGACGCTACAACGTCAGACCTGATCCAGTTATTCCCACAGATACCATCGTCCCCGCAAATTTTGATTTTGATGTTGCTTGGCCGCCAGCTAAGACAAAGGTGACAGCTAAGGTTCGAGAAGTCTTCAAGGCAATCTTTGCAGAGATTGAGAAGATGGAAAGGCACCAGGCCTCATTAAATATGCGACTGGATAATAGAGATGCAAATCTTACTGCCGATCTGCGTGGAATTGTGGTCAGAATCAGGGAATGGTGGCAACAGCAGCAGACAATGCGTGTGGAACAGGTCCGATATTTCAAAGCATTGTACAATAAACTGTTGATCTGGAGCGTTGATAATGCTGACATGAAAAGGAGGATGCAAGAAAATATTGACAGAATGCATGACTCCCACAATACTGAAATGCAACTGCTGCGTGAATTTCACAAGAAAGAACTTATGCGCGTCGAGGAGAATATGGAAAATAAATTCAGCCTTCTCATGGCTGAAATGAAGCCGTGGCAAATTTCAATCCAAAGCCACCCGCTCGTAATTCCATGCAAGATACTCCGCAGGCACTCGGCTAAGCACAACTCGGCTATCGATGCTGGACTTCATGTTGGCTAGTCTATTCCCAGGGGTTCCTCTCTCCTTTGATGATGCCAAAAAGGGGGAAGAGGAATACCTAAAGACATTGAAAGGATCTCGATTGAGAAGAAGGACGCACTGTGAGAAGCGTAAGAAAAACAACAAGAAGCGGAAAAAAGATAAGGGAAAAATAGTTGAGGGGGAAGGTTCAAAGGATATGACTTTAATGGTTGCTAGAACCCCTCAACAAGGACTCATCACAGCTGACATAATAAGCAAACTTCCAGTGACTCTGCCGCTCCAGCACTCTGCTGTGCCCATGTCTGAGAAGAGGAAAATCGTAGAAGCATAGATGAAGGAGGTCGAAAGAAAAATGGATGCTCGTGCGATGGACTTATTGAAACAATATGGAGGCATTCCTAAGAAAGAGACACCGATGCCATTTCGGCGCGAAACGAGCTAGATCTGTTGATGAATTCAAAATGCTCGAATCCGAAGGATACTTGAAGGCATGTCCATGGCCCAAACCTGGGACTTGTATTGGGAAAAAAGGCTTCAAGGCGTGCGAAGAAGGCCGACAGCAAAGCAGACTCTAGCATCACTCTGCTGGTCACTCACAGTGGAAAGAAGAAGGCCCCAAGATAATACACACCCGGAGGAAGAGGTAGAAGCGATGGAGGAAGAGGTTTGGGACACTAGACCTCTACCCAAAAACATCGAATACATAGATCCGGGGAAGAAAGGAGGGATCTATTGGGTGGAATTGATGCCATAGCAAATCTTCAAGTGAGTCAACAGAGGCAAGAAAATAAGAGACAAGATCGGCTATGGGAAGAGAGTCAACGGAGGCAAGAAAGAAAGAGAAAAACAAAAGCCCAGGAAGAGCCTACGAGAAAAAAAAGCGGTGAAGAAGAAAAGAAGAGAAAGAGACCGAGAGATGATGAGTGAAGAAGAGAAAGAAGGAGGCAACGAAGGCGATGAAGTGTTGCTTGTCCACACCCTTCATGTATTTTACTATTGTAAATGCATATGTATGTAAGTCTTCTGTACGATTGAATAAGAATCTGTAATTTCTATATTTTTTGCGTAGATATAGAACGCCGTGTTTGCTCTGGTACACTTTGTAAACAGCTATGTAAAGGACAAAAATGTTATGATCAATAAAAAGATCGATTCTACGCATACATTCTCTGTTTCTACATTGTCTGTATGTATCTTTGCTATTTACTTTTTGTATGTATTCTTTAAGTTTTGGCATCATCAAAAAGGGGGAAATTGTTGGGAAATTTATTGCTTAGATTTTGATGAATGCCATGTAAAACTTAGACTAGAAAGTTGGCACCCCATTTTCCTTGTAATTTGTATTGTAATAGATAGGGTTGTACGAGCTGAGTCAAGCCAGCTATGCCTGGATATAAAAGAAGTCTAGTGAAGGCTAAAATGAAGACTCTGCTGTGAAACAGTTGAGTATGGCAAGGAGGAGAAGTCAAGAACTCGACTGAAGGAGTATCGGCTGGCATACAGCTGTGTGAAGTGCAAGTCAAGTCAACTCAAGAAGCCAGAACGAGTTGGAGTGACAAATGAGTCTTTCAATCATTGGAGCAGACTCAAGTCACCTGGGGAAAAGGCAGTCAAGTCAAGACAATTGAAAAGATTCCGTTGCACAGAAGTCAAGAATATTACCTAAACAAGTAATACTTCCATACTGCCATGTCTTAAAGTGCTCGATCCCGAGCGTGCAAAAGGAATAAACCAATGGGAAGATCGCACCTTGTGTCGACTACGAAAAGTCAATGTCCATTTAATAAGAGAAAATGTCAATATCAAGGACTGCAACAAGACAAGCCAACGAACACAAGTGACTTTTGAAAATCAGCTTATCTCTTCAACGGGCAGATTTTGAAAGTTCACTATAAAAGGCTGAGGAATCACTTTGAGAAAAGGTCACCTTGACAACCTGAACCATTAAAGCTATTATTCGAACTGTAACCTGCAAAATATTCTCAAGTCATTCAAGCAAATCCTTAAGCCTATACTTCGAAGGAAATCAATCCAACACCAAGCTGTGAAGGAAAGACAACATCAACCTGTTGAAGAGGAAACTTTTGAAGAATCAAAAGGGGTCTAAATTCCAAGGAGGATTGTAGAAAGGTTCAAGGTCGAACCAGTCTCACGTTATTGGAGGGCTTCGTGTTCAAATCCAAGAAGCTTGAGCTAGTGAGTTGAAGTAGCAAGGCAACCGCCCTGTGAAGAAGCTGAGTCGGACGAGAAGCCAGTTGTGTGACCAAGGCATCTCCAGATTGAGTCCCAAAGGATCAAGTCAGCTGTGTGATCAAGACTTGTATCTGGACTGATAACCACTTTGTACGCTGATCAATACTTATTGGATTCCTCCAGGAGTTCGAGAAGAGAGGAGTAGAAGAATTACCCATCTTCGAACCTCTATAAAAATTATTGTGTCATTTACATTTCAGCATTTATTTTCTGCATATCATTTTATATCTGCTGATAATTTGCTATCCTATTGATAATTAACAAAGCGCTAAAACCAAGTGTTAAAACAAACTTAAACCAAATTCAAGGGTGTTAAGTCTTCCGCTGAAAATTTCATCCCAGCCAGGTTTAGGTTTAGACTAAGCAGCTGAGTTATTCTATCAACAGCTCAATCGAGTCTGTTGAGTGGCTAACTCTGCTGGTTAACTAACTTAGCTGTCCCTTAAGGACTTAGCTGTGCATTTAACTCTGTAATATTTTAAAAGGATTAAAATCGAAAAGTTAATAAGGATTATTCAACCCTCCCCCCTTCTAAACCTTACTCACACCCCTTGGGACCTACATCGGGGTCAGCTTATTCCCCCTCACTTGTATCAGTCCTCTTGGCATGGGCTCTCTTTTGGGCACCTGAGAGGTTTGCCTAAACATCTTTTTGTTGACATGGAAGGGTTTGCCATGTCGAAGGGCAATACCCTTCACTTCCAGCAGATGACCAATCACAAGACCATATCCGAGAGAACATCCAAAGGAACCATATTCCTTGAAGGTCTTGTTCAAAACATTCTGGCAGAGTCTGCTGTAGATGAACTCATCCCAGTTAACCTTTTTGCCCTGCATGATCGCAGCCATGACAATCATTTTGGGCTTTGACAGTTGGTTGAAGCTGCCAAACTTCATATCTACACATTTTGAGATGACATCCATCAACTTGTGATAGTCGTCCTTCAGCAGTTTCTTGTCAGCCGTGTAGACCACCTTTGCAACACACTCTGGTTTGGCTACTTCTTTCCACGCAGCAGCCAAGTCTACATCAGCTTCATGAATCTCATTTAGCCCTTTAGAAGGCAATAAGCAGTGCTCAGCAAGGTCCTTAGCACTTATTTTGATGTCCTTGCTGTGGACAGAAGACTTGATTTCTTCGTCCTGCACCTCCGCATTGACATAGAACATTGCGACCTCTTCTAGGTAAGTGTGAGAGTATTCCATGGTTAGAAAAGCCTTGAGACCTGACTTTTCTATCATTTCAGCGATCTTCTTAACAAGGGTTTCATCAGAACCCTGCTTCACCATTCCTTCAAAGTCTACAGACGATCCTGGGTGGATTTGCTTTGAGAGCATAACGTAGTCGATCTTTGGTGCCATTTTCAGGGAGTTTTACCGATTAAAAATTGAAGAACTTTCTTGAGTATACTTAGGGTTTCCGAGAGAGAATAGAACTTGCTTTGCTTTTGCTTTGAAGATGAACAGTTTCAGTAAGTGAGAGAGAAGACTGAAAATCGTATATAAGGGTTATGAAATGATAGTTCTACGGATTTTGAATCTTTGATCGAGATTAATGGTTCAGATTAAGATGTCAAACCGCATTTAATTCCCCGCATTAAATGCAGCAGCATTTATATCCAATCAAATGCTTACTGTGTAGGTTTTTATTGTACCCGTCATAATTACGCTGACATCATCCTTAAAAACATTCCCACTCATTTAAAATGACTGCGTTTTTGTCAGTGTTCTAAAAATTGCTAGGCGCTAGCCGGGTAGGCGGGGCCTAGCGCTGGCGGAGCTCAGGCGGGGTTAGCGAGAACTGCGAGGATTAGGCGGGGTCTAATTGAAAAAACAACATAGGCGGGCAAGGGGGGCCTAGAGCCTAGGCGGGGACTAATAGGAGCTAGGCGGGGTCTTTTAGAACAGTGGTTTTTGTCACTTAGATCATAAATGACTTAGCTTATATCAAATATGACTTAACTCTGCTTCTCTCTTCTCATTAAGTGACTCATCTGTCAGCTAATTCGATACAACTGACTTCCTGATGTGGTTATTTCACTTGGCTGATGTGTGAAACTTGCTCTTTTATCATTTTCTCATCTTTTTATCTCTGTTGATTGAGTCTTCTGAGTGTCAACTCAGCTCAATTAACCCTAGCTCATTCTTAAGCTCTTCAAATCTTGATTCACATAGAGGCTTAGTGAATATGTCAGCTAACTGCTTATCAGATGAGATATATTCCAAAGTGATGTCTTTCTTTTCAACATGATCTCTTATAAAATGATATATGACATCAATGTGCTTTGTTCTTGAATGCAAAATAGGATTTTGTGTGATTGCAATAGCACTAGTGTTATCACACATAATTGAAATCTCTTTTTCTTCACTCTCATAGTCTCTCAGCTGTTGTCTCATCCATAAGACTTGGGCACAATAGCTGCCCGCAGCTATGTATTCTGCTTCAGCTGTGGGTGTGGCTATTGAATTTTGCTTCTTGCTAAACCAGGAAACCAATCTATTTCCAAGTATTTGACATGTACCAAGTACTCTTCCTGTCAACTCTACATCCAAAGACATGGTCGGGGCGGTAACCAATAAGCTTGAATCCACCTTTCTTTGGATACCATAAGCCAACTTTACGCATCCTTCAAATACCTTAGGATTCTCTTAGCTGCAGTCATGTGAATCTCCTTTAGTGCAGATTGAAATCTTGCACATACACCTACTGCAAAGGTGATGTCTGGCCTGCTTGATGTTAAATAGAGCAATGATCCAATGAGTGCTCCATATCTAGTTTGATCTACAAGCTTGCCATCTGCATCCATGTCCATCTTGACTGATGTGTTCATTGGAATTTTCACAGAAGACTTCTCTTCCATGCCAAAATTCTTCATTAAATATCTGGTATATTTTGTTTGACTTATGAAGGTTCCATCCTTCAATTGTTTAACTTGAAGTCCTAGGAAGAAAGTCAGCTCTCCCATCATGCTCATCTCAAATTTACCTTGCATGAGGTTTAAGATCTTATCACACAGCTCTTTGTTTGTGGATCCAAAAATGATGTCATCCACATATATTTGGACAAGCAGTATACTCTCTCCATCTTGAATTCTGAAGACTGTTCTATCCACTTTGCCTTTGGTGAATCCATTGTCAGATAGAAATTGGGACAATATATCATACCATGCTCTTGGTGCTTGTTTCAATCCATACAGTGCTTTCTTGAGTTTATATACTTTATCTCCAATAGTTTTCTGCTCAAAACCTGGAGGTTGTTCAACATGGACTTCTTCCTATAATAGTCCATTTAGAAATTCACTCTTCACATCCATTTGAGATACAATGAAATTCTTATGTGCATCATAGGCAAGAAACATCCTTATTGCTTCCAATCTTGCAACAGGAGCAAAAGTTTCATCAAAATCTATACCCTCTTCTTGGCAATATCCTTTTACTACCAGTCTTGCTTTGTTTCTCACCACAGATCATTCCTCATTCATCTTGTTCCTGAAAACCCATTTTGTGCCAATAACATTTTGATGGGTTGGCCTCTGCACCAATTCCCATTCTTTGTTTCTTGCAAATTGATTCAGCTATTCTTGCATGGCTTGAATCTAATGTGTGTCATCCAATGCTTGAGACACATCTTTAGGCTTTATTTGAGAAATAAAATAAGTGAACATTGCTTCATGTTGTGCTCTGGATCTGGTTCTTATGCCATCTCTAACATCTCCAATAACTAACTTTGGTGGATGGTCTCTCAGCCATCTCACATCAGATTGGAGTAAGTCTACTGGATTCAGCCACCTCACAGCTAAGTTTTCTTGAACAGCTCTTCATCTTCATTCAGCTGTAGACTTTCCAGCTGTCTTTGAGATTCGGCTATCTCATCTTTATCTAGGTTGATTGCTCTCACTTCAGCTTCAACATATGGACTCTTCTGTATAGTTGGTTGATTCAGCTTATCAGCTAACTCTTCAATGTCTTCTCCATTCACATTAGGTTCATCAAAAACCACATGGATAGACTCTTCTGTGACCATAGTACTCTTATTCAGCACTCTATAGGCTTTGCTCTTAGCTGAGTATCCCAGAAAGATACTTTCATCAGCTTTAGCATCAAAAGCCTTCAAATTATCCTTGCCATTATTATGGATAAAGCATTTACATCCAAATATCTTGAAGTATCCAACATTTAGCTTTCTCCCTATCCAAATCTCATAGGGAGTCTTGGTTAATTGCTTGTTGATCATGCATCTATTTTGAGTATAACATGTTGTGTTGATGGCTTCAGCCCAAAATCTCTTAGGCAATCCAGCTTCAGCTAACATGGTCCTTGCAGCTTCCTTGAGAGTTATGTTCCTTCTTTCAACTACTCCATTCTGTTGTGGAGTTCTTGCCGCAGATAACTCATGAGCAATACCCTTTTCAACACAATACTGAGTTATTATCCCATTGACAAACTAAGTTCCTCTACTAGACCTTATTTTTATAATGTTTTGGCTCTTTTCATTTTGAACTCTTTTCATCAGCTGAGGAAACTTCTGCAAAGTTTTCTTATTTTTAAACATGAAGATTGTCCATGTATATTTTGAATAATCATCTACCACCACTAAGGTGTATTTCTTTCCACTTATGTTGACTGGTTCAACTGGACCAAATAGATCCATATGCAACGAATGTAATATCCTTGTTGAAGAAGGACTTGGCTTGTCCTTGAATGAAGATTTTATTTGCTTTCCCATCTGGCATGCATCACATACACTTTCCTTCATGTATACTGAGTCTGGCAATCCTTCCACAAGGTCACTCCTTGCAAGCTTGTTGATTGTCTTGAAGTTCAGATGACTCAGCTTCTTGTGCCACAGTCAACTTGATTCGGTTGTACTCTCTACTAGCAGACAAGTGCTTGGTGTAGCAGTAGACCAATCTACCACATACATATTCTTCTGTCTTGATCCTTGCAGCACTGTTTCATTTGATTCAGCATCTTTGATCTGGCACACTCCCATATTGAATCCAACATTGTAGCCCTTGTCAAAGAGTTGGCTGATGCTTAACAGGTTGAAGTTGAGGCCTTCCACATAAGCAACATCTGTGATTTCTAGTCCATTCTTCTTGATAGACCATGTGCCTTTGATTTATCCTGGGGCTTCATTTCCTCCAAATATGACTTTTGCACCTCTAATATCCTTGAATCTTGATAGGTTTTTCTTGTTTCCTGTCATATGTCTGGAACATCCACTATCCATGTACCAGGTTTCTTGGCACTCAGCTGTTCCTAGAACCTGCAATCAAGGAAATTAGTTTTTAGGTACCCATACTTGCATGTGTCCTGAGGGGTTAGTGCTATAAGATGATCCAACCAACCTATAGCCAAAGGACTTGACTCTAAGAGGTTGTCATCTATTAGTGCCATAATCATAGTGCACATTAGCAAATTGCTTGGGGGTTTTAGGTTCATAAAGTTGTCTCTTTTGTCTGTATGCCTGTGTGTGTGTTTTAGCAATTGCTTTCTTGGGATAGTTGTGATGTTTCTGAGTGTAGTGCATGGGTGCATATGTGTGCTGATAATATCTCTTTTGCCTTTGGAATGACCTCTGCTGAGATTTAGGTCTTTGCCATTTAGGCTTGTATTCCATTGGTCTTTGCTGATATCTCACATTGTTCCCATCAACTTGGCTTGGATAGTTTCTACCATTCCCAACATGTGTGTTTCTCTGATGAAACTTCTGGGGTTTTTGGTAGCTCTGTTTGTTCTTCACAAAGTACTTTCTGTTTGGAGTTGCCTGAGCAACTCGGCTGGATTTCTTCTCAGATGTCCTCTCAGCATACTCAACTGGTTGTTTTCCTTTCCCTTTATATCCAAGTTCAGTTTGTTTGTGATTGTTCTTAGGAGTGAATATGGGTGACACATTTGGTGAGATGTTGGTTGGATCATCTTATAGCACTAACCCAAATGCTTTGATTGTAAATAATAGTTATTTTTTAATTTAAGCGAACTAAAAATCATACATAAGATACTTTGGTATCCAAGTTTTGTATTAATATTTATCTATTATTTATTTACAATGGATATATCCTTTTACCTATTACGTCCTAAATTGGATTCAATCATCAATTTTATTATTTTTATAATATATTATTTTTAATTAAATAAATAATAATTATGATAATATAAATTCTAATTAATAACAAAAAATGAAATATATATATGTTTATATCATATAAAAAATTCAAATTAAATAATATATATGAAAGCTATATATTTTTACTTAACGTGATTAGAAAAGAAATAATTTTAATACAAAAGTTTAAGAAAAAGAATAGAGAGGATTACTTTATTTGTTAAAGTATTTTGTTGACATATTTTTTGTTAACTAGAAGAAACTCACTTTTAAACCCAAGATAGAATTGACTTTGTTTTTCACGTGAAATATTTATATGATAGCTAATAAGTTTTTAGTTTCAAAATTTGAATTTTGATCCATAACATATTATGATTTTTTATTTCTTATATATATATATATATATATATATGTGTGTGTGTGTGTGTGTGTGTGTGTGTGTGTGAAATTACATTGTTAGAGAACCTTAAATCTATGTTATCAATAGATAACTTTATTTAGTTAAATGAAATGAACACAAAAATTAAATTACAACCGAACGTGAATATTTTTTAAATTTTTAAAATTAAAATTAATATAAAATTAACTTTTGACATAGTTAATTTTATGGAAAAATAATTTGATATTTATTTATCTTTTATTTATTCAGTTATAAAACAAATGATCTTTATATTCTACACTTCAAAAATATTTCTCTGACTATTATAACTCTTAAAATATTTTGAATTTACAAATACAATTAATATCATATTGAACTATGTTTTCAGAGCTTTCTAACCATATGTATGAATCATATATAAGAGAAAATTCAACCATTTTAAGTTCATAAGAGAAAACAAAAAAAAATTAAAGGTTTTGATGCTTAATAAAAAAATAGAGGTAAATTAATTATTCTCCAAATCTTCACATATGGAATCAAACTTCTCCCTCAATTAATAATATGCATTTTTTAAATTAATTTTATTGACGGTAGTTAAATATATCATATAGAAAACCATATACTTATTTTATGTTTGTTGTACGTTCATGCATATTTTATTTTAATATGTCATATCGATAGTAAGAAGTAGACAGTAAAATGAATGAGAATAAGATAAAAAAAAAGAGAATCTAAAAAAAGTTATTGCAACACAAAAATATAACCTTTTAAATTTTCTATAACTATGCGTGAATATCACTTTCACAAAACTTTCTATAACTAACATTTTAAGTTTTAGTTTCTAATTTAATATTTTTTAGAATGTATTATGATTTCAATCTCTCAATTACTCTCTTACTTAAATAAGGATATATTGTTAGAAGTCTTAAATCTATGTTATTAATATATAAAATTAATTTAACAAAATAAAAAATATAAATTAAAATAAGAATTAAGTGTAAAAATAGATAGTTGAAAATAGTATATATGCTATTGTAAAACATTTAGAAGACAAACTGGAAAAATAATTTTAAAAACTCAAATATCGTTGGAAACGTACATCCTTAAATATCTATAAAATAAAATATCATCATGACATTAACATTAAAACTAAGGACCCAAATAAATTTAAATATGTAAATTATGTAAAAGAGTGAAACAAGAGCTAAAATTGGATTGAGTCCAAATGATCAGATGAAGAAGGACAAGTTGATCCTTTAGGACAAAATAGTGACAGCCGAATAAGATCTCGAGAGTGGGGTGAGGAGGAGTCTTACACACCACTCAATAGTCAAGGTCCCAACAGATTCTCGACAACTTCTAGTAGAAATGAACCACATGAATATAGTACATCTTCTAGTAGGAGGAAAAAAATAAAGAATTTAACTGATAAGGATGCTGTTTTGATATCTTCCTTGCAAAAGTGGGATGCTATTTTGGATGCCAAAACTGCCAGCCTAGGGCCTCCTATTATAGAAGTTGTTCAAAAGTGTGTAGCATCTTTACGTGCTATGGAAGACCTTCCTGAATCCTTATTCAACAAAGCCATCAAGGAGCTTAAATCTGATACACCAACACGTGCCTTTTTTTTAGAGCTTAATCAACGAGAGAGGAAAAGTTGGGTAGAATCCTTAGGTCATCCATGATTGATCTATAATGTAATTGCATGTCGACATGTTTCTCTACTTCTTTAGCCTTTGTGACCCTATGTTTGAATATTTTTCTTATATTATTAGGATTGTGTTTTTATTGGTTGTTGTAGTAACTTGAACTATTTTTAGCTTTATTGTATGAAGTGTTTCTTTAATGTTTGAATGAACGATATATATCAGTTTAATTATTAATGTATTGCGTACACGAGTTGTACTTTATTATCATATTCTGGTTTTGAATGACTTTATTCTGATCTGAAATCTTTGTAATTAGTTGCAAAATTATGTCTTCTCATACGCAAAATGTGAACCCCATTAATGAAATGGAGGTTGGTAGCGATTCCTCATCGGGAGTTGAAATATCTGATGGTGAAGATGACTTCATGTTCGTGTCCCAAGTTATCATCCCTAACTTATTTAGGCAAAAGATACCAAGAAACACATCTCGGTTGCAAGGGGCTGACTGGGTAAGTGAGATAATGAATGGTCATTCGGGTCGTTTCTTTGATAACTTTCGAATGAATGAGGATACCTTTATGACACTAGTTGATATGTTGACGAGTAGAGGTCTTTTAACCCAATCTACAAACTCAAGAGTGTCGATCATAGATGAGTTAGCTTTGTTCATGCGAACTGTTGGAATGCATCATAGACAAAGAGATAGCATGGAGCGCTTTCAACACTCACTTGAAACAATTAACCGTCACATAAGACGTGTGACAAAGGCATTGAACCAATTAGCGCTGTGTTGATCGCCCTCCAAATTTTAATGATGTACCATCTCAAATCCTTTACAACACAGATTTTTACCCTTACTTTCAGGTTAATTGATCTTACCAATTTTCATAATTTTCAGTCTAATAATTAACATTGATTTAATTTCTTATAAATAAATAATATTTGTTCATCTATCCGATTGTCAGGGTGCTGTTGGTGATCGATGGAACATTAATACCGGCATGGGTGCCAGCTCACCGACAAAATGCTTTCAGATCTAGGAAAGCTCAAATATCACAAAATGTATTGGCCATTTGTGATTTTGATCTCATGTTTACATATGTGTATCTTTGGGGGAAGGAGTGCAAATGATGCTCGTGTCTTGTTAAATGTGATTTCAACTGACCCAACATTTCCATTTCCTCCAGAAGGTTTTTGTTTCTTATGTTTCACCTCATTTATGGTTGTAATATATTTGAAAATGATAATTAATGATATTTGATGGTTATATATATTTTGGGATTTTTACAGGAAAATACTATCTCGTTGATGCTGGATTTTCAAACTACATGTGCTTTCTTGCTCCATATAGACAGCAAAGGTACCACTTGAAAGAGTTCAATGGTGGTACTAGACAACCACGAGGACCACAAGAACTATTTAATTATGCTCATTCACGATTAAGGAATGCAATTGAGCGTTGTTTCGGCATTCTGAAGAAAAGATTTCCAATTTTGGCTTGGGGAATGCCAAGCTATGCGGTACACCGTCAGGTGCAATTGGTCATTGCTTGTTGCGTGCTTCATAACTTCATAAGAAAATTTAGTAGGGATGACGAGTACTTCAATGCGCCACCAGAGGAGATTGATCCAGACGCTGATACATTTTATCATCGTGGACATCCTAGTCAAGCAGAAATTTGAACACAAGCTTTATTTAGAGATGAGATTGGCAATGCCATGTGGCAAAATCATCAACAAAGGCATGAATGAGAAATAAGCTATTATATTATGCCTCATGTAAGACGATGTTGTATAATTTTATGTTTCATTATTTCTTTCATCTTTAGCAATATGATATCATTCCTAGCCATGTTAATGGTACCTTAACAACTCTTTTAATTAAATATGTTCGTCATTTATTTTAAAATATGTGGATATAGAATAGAAAAGGTATAACAATTAATATATAACTTTTTATACAATATATTATTACAATTTCAATGAATTCGTCCAATGGTTACGAATATATACTACAATTAAAAAAAAAATATTTCCAATTAGTATTAAAACTATAATATACATGACAACATATTCCAATCTTCCAATCATTATAATATCAATATAAAAATATTAATCATTACATAATCATAAATTAAATATATTTTTTACTACAAAAATAATACAAATAACTATATAAATATATTGATGTGACACCACTAAACAGACATGAATGACATCTACAGTAGAAACTGTCTCCCCCAATCACTAACCAAACATTACTTTTCTTCTCAAATTTTTCCCCCAGAAATACCTTCTCCCAATCAACTTCTCGCAATCACCCCAATCATTAAACAAACATACCCTTAGTAACTCATTACTTAAATTATACATTAATCCACAAAATAAAATAATATTAATGGAAAATTAAAAAACACAACAATATAAAGTGAAAGCTAATATAAAAAATATTGAAAAAATTAATGGTTATATGTGAAATTAATTAGATGAGAATTCAAAAATAATTTTTAGGGTTTCATTTCTTGTTTGAACCAAAATTCATTGAAAATTAAAATAAAGATTAAATCATTATATACCTTTTGTTCAATACAAAGCATTAACCTTTTTAAAATGTATTGATAATTTAATTTTATAATAAATAATAATATTTAGAAAAATATATTTTTTAAATTTGAAATGTTATATTCTCTTCAACAACATAACAATTAGATTAATTTTAGTATATTAAGAATATTTATAATCTTATAACAATATGGTTCACATGAAAAGGTTACAGCCACAAAAATGTTCTAATAAACTGAAAGAGCAAAATTCAATTATGATTGCAATATCTAATAATATATAATATCTTTCTAAGAATTGTATGTAGTTATATTTTTAAGTCATTTTAATAAATAATTTTAAATTTCAAAAAATCTCAAAATATCATTTACAAAATAATTAATATTATAGTTTTAATTTTTTACCAATATAATGATATTATTTGAGTTTTACATACCCCAAATTTCATGCTCGACTTGAATACTTTTAAATTTTTATTTTATAAATATTATTAAAAACCAAAATTTTTAAAATAAATTTTCAAACATAAAAGTTAATTAGTGCTATTGTATTTAGTTATTGAAGAGTGCCTTCATATGAAAAGTGATAACTTATTATTTCTTTTTTAAGATTGAAAACCCAATTTGTTTAAAAGTGATTTTCAAACATAAAGGTTAATTAGTGTTATTGTATTTAATTATTGAAGAGTGCCTTCATATGAAAAGAGATAACTTATTATTTCTTTTTTAAGACTGAAAACCAAATTTTTTAAATGTAATTTTCAAACACTATGGTTAATTAGTGCTATTGTATTTAACTATTGAAGAGTGTCTTCATATGAAAAATGGTAACTTACTATCTCTTTTTTAAGACTATATTTAGTTTTATTATTTATTAAGTGAAGGTATATTGTGTGCAATTGAATAGAGTTTCAAAACTTATATCTCGACTTATCACATTTTTATAGTTTTATTTCAGAACTCTTGATGACAATAATGGATTAGTTTTCATATATAATTGGTTAAAATTTATTATGTTCAAATACGATACTTGAAACAGGTGGAATGCAATAACCACGAGTTTAAATATAATGAAAATATACTTAATTTTTTTATTAAAATTTAAATAAAATTTGAAAAGTATTTTTACATATACTTTATATTGTAAATTTATTCTCGTAGAATTTTTTAATCAAAGAAGCGATCAAAGACTGGAAAAAAGTAAGCATAAGAAGTTCAAGGATATATAAAATTAATATTTAAGTGGAATTTAAATTTACAATAGAAATTACAAATAATATTTGATGTTATGCTTGATTTTTGTAAAGAAGTTATTTAATTAATTAATTCTTTTCATTGATGAGATAATTGATTTATCAAACTTTAAACATATATTGCTAAAAGAATTCTAAAATCAATTAAGAAAACATATTACTAGCATTAAGATGATCTTACACTCATATGAAAATCTTTTTTTTTTTTTGTATAAATTTAAAATTCTATTGGATTGCGTTCTTAAAATATTTTTTTGACTATTCATTATCGATCTATACTTTAAGAAAAATTTATATGTTATAATACTTTGAAATATTCCAATTTATATAATTTGAATATTGAATGAATGTTATTTGTAAAGCACTTTTTAATATTTTAATATCATTAACAAAATTATTAAATAATGTAATTAATTTAGTGAAGTCATATGGATCACGTGCGACGCATGTGTTTCTTACTAGTTAGAACAAAAAACCACTAATTCAAACAACCAAGCTAATAACAATAAACAAAAAACTAAACTACATGTTAAATTGTTTTCTGATATACTTATATATTTAGGTTCTGGTTCTATAGGCTCCCAACCTTTTACAGTATACCAAATTAGGAGACGCCATGTCTCGATATGGCCACTGGAGAATCCAAATCAGCTCCATGTGATGACGTGCTATTGTCTTTGAGCCATTTCTAGTTTTAGAGTTTCTTTGTACACGAGCATCAATATTCTTATGTGTTATTTCCTTCAAAAACAAAATACAACAAACAAATAAAATGAATACAAAAAAGCTACTTTCCTTGACCAATTTTTTATCAATGTAAATATCAGTAAAGCAAACGTAGCAGAAAAATTAACATGCATTCAGTGAAAGCCAACATAATATGTTTATCCCAAAAGTAAAGAATGGATATGTTAAAATAACTAAATTAGTGATGGGACCTGAGACCACAATTGATTACAAGAATTCTTATTTTTAGCGTCAGTTATCATAAAATAAATGAAACATAAGGTATGACATTCTGTAATTTGTATTACACTCGATAGTGAGGAAAAACTTCCCTTCAACTTTGTAATAGTTGCAATTGCCTAGAAATGCTTGCACGAATGTCTTTTGAAATGAGTTTTAACACGCCTGAAGCTGTTCAAGAATAAGAATTAATATAATAAATAAGCATGACATCAAGTGCAACTATAGTTTAGATGAATGGAATGATGATACTGGTTTTCGTTTATTCATGATTTACTAAGAATGATCCCTTTCCCACCTCTAGTAAGAGCTTCATGACACCTGTTGTAGTATAGTTCTCGTGCCTCACGTGCAATTTCAACACTCTAACTGAGTATTGTTACCATTAAAAACAAAAAATATTAAGTCAAAAAAACTGTAAAGAGCTATCATCTCAATAAGCTAAATCATGTCTTTTACTAGCTAAATCAATAAACTTGTAAATTTTGGTTGAAGTGTTAACTCTCGAGAGTAACTCACCATAAACCTCTATCAAATCTGAAGCAACAAGAACTGAGGTTGGCCCACATCAATACATTGAGAAGAGTTAAGCGCCAAAATCACCACTAACTGAATCAACTAAAATAATCACCACTAACTGATCTATTGACAACTAATTAGCCATGATAAGGAGAATAATCCTAGTTGCATAAGAAAGTTAAAATAAATAAGAAACACGAAAATTCCTAGCTAACTAATGAAATATTATTTGCTGATGGATTGGACAGTAATATTTAACAACTACTAATCATCTATAACATTAATAACTACTATTTAAGTGGACAAATACCCACACTATGATGGGATCTGATTCAAAACCTCATAACTTTGGAGTTTTGGTAAATTAGGGAGTGTTTTGCAAACTCAAAAAAAAACTCAAAAAAAAAAAAATGATTCTTAAATCAGTTTAGGTAGAAAAAAATAACCGAATTTTTTTTAGAGTTTGCAAACACTCTCATAGCTCATTAGCTTATCTGTTATCTAAATAAGATATCTATTTTTGATAATTTAAATTTTTATTAGTTCAATCAGTTTGGGTCTTCCTTAAATCAACAATTAGCGAGAAGATCCAAATCTGAAAAGATTGACAAATAATAGCAAAAGGGTTATCGGTTTCAGCCCTGATTTCAAGTATCCTCACGTTTTAGCCTAATTTCAAGTATCATCAGTTCACAATTCATGAAAATAACAGGATTCAAGAGAAATCACATATGATCTGCGTAAAAAAAAATTCACAAATCATACTGCAAGTTTATAGAGACAGTTAATTTACATCACAACAGCACATCTAAACAGGCAGATCATAGAGCAAATGCAATCCTTTATTGCCATGTAACCCACAAGAAATCCAAATCTAACAACAAATTAATCGCATGCCGATACAAAAGAGGAGAACTCTCTAAATGATCCAAATAAAATTAAATTGTAAATAAATGTACCTGAGGGGCCTGAAGATGGGTTGTTGACAATAACAAGAAAATTGATGGAATGAGTGAAAATGTGTAATTTATATAACAAATCTGATGCAGCGTGAAACAGAAGACCACCCATTTTTGTTTCTTTGCAATATATGAGTGATATATGATTTAAATATGAAGTATTCATATCGCAAATTATATATAAAAAAAAGTGACTTCGACAGAAATTTAGATCCTGCAACGTAGAAACTATTCTCTGATTACCCAACACAACTTAATCAAACAAAAAATCAGCAAAGACATGACAAGATTCATCCCAAATTTTGCCAACATTACGGTAGAATCCAACATCGCAATACATTAAAGATGAATTTCGATCTATATATTTTTCAGAAAACGAAAATTTAAAAAGAAATATTAATTACAAAACATAGAAACTATTCTGTGACTACCCATCAATCAGCGATGAAAAGAAAATCGAAAGATATTAAAGGGAAATAGGATTACCAAAGAACAACATCTCCGAGGTTTTTCTCTTTCTCTTAAGGAAACGCAGGTTTTCTTTTAGGAATCGTCTCAAAGCGTTTGGTGTTTTGCGGAAAACTGTAAACAGATAGTGATATTTTATCGGGTTAAATTCAGATTAACAATTGATGTATAAATGACGACGTTCAAATACTTGATGTGGCATCTTTTGCCACATCATCTTTTCAAATAAGAAACATATAATATAATCGAATTTATAGCCACTCATTTTTTTCATTTGTGAGTATGTGTAATTAATTATGCATAATATAGCCACACATTTGTAATATTTTTAATTATGTGTAGGTAATTTTAGATAATAAGAGATACATGTCACCACCACGAAAAAATTAAAACATCCCGCCGAGTTGTAAAACTGGAGGGATTTTTTCCCTATATATTTTAATGTTACTTTTTTTTTTTGAGGGAAAACAGGAATAATATTAGGAGACCATCTCCGCAAAAGCGATGTCCGCCAACTGATCGGGAAGATTCCCAATTAGTGGCTCATTACAACTAAGATTAAAAGCAAAACGTGCTAAATGATGGGCCACAGTATTGCCCGATCGTCTAACAAAACTAGGAATAATCAAATCGAAATAGGAAAAAAGTGCAAAAATATCCATCAAAATATTGCCGAGATAAGACAGATTCTCCGAACGACTCTTCATCTTGTGGAACAGAACGATGTTATCAACCTCCACATGATACGGTTTAAACCATGCTCCCGAGCTAGTCGAAGTCCCTCCCGACAGGCAAGCGCCTCCGCAACCTCTATTGAATCCACTTGGTTTGTTAATTTCGCGAGAGTTGTAATAACCTCCCCTTGTGGTTTCAAGTGCAACTCCCGGCCCCTCCCCAGCCCTCCCGTGTCGATGCGTCAGAGTTTAACTTGACTACTCCTTCCTCCGGCGCCGCCCAACTGTCCTGAAACAATAACCCCATACTTTCACCCTTTCGCTCACCTGCTCCTTGGTATTCTAGGAGCCTCCCAGTTGCTATGAGATAACACACTTGAGCCTGTACCAATTTTTGTTGGAATACAAGTTTGTTGCGGGCATCCCAAAGAGTCCACAGTAGCATTGCAAACAACGGTTGGCCGTCCTTGTTTCTTTCCTCCTGATCGCCTCAATCGATCCACTATTTTCCGCGAGCAACACTCTCTGTCTTGTGCATAATCGAAGTGGGGAGGTAGCCCAGAAATCCGCAACCCATGCGCAATCTCTCAGGACGTGTTCTATCGTCTCAATTCCGTCTCCGCATCGAGCACAAATAGGATTTATATCCACCCCTTTCGACCGTAATTCCCACTTTGTTGGTAAAATCCCATGCGCACATTTCCAAATGAAAATCTGAACTTTCGGAGGAATGTTGAGACTCCAAACCCATTTCCATAAATCGTTATTTAGGCCCGAAGATGATGGTACACTCGCCTGACCGTCCATAATCATTCTGGCCACCTTATAACCCGATCGACGGAATAAATCCCATCTTTCGTTGGATGCCACACTAATCTGTCCTTTGCCTGGGTCGATGCTAGGGGGATAGATAGAATTGCTTTAGCATCCTCATCACCAAAAATCTCATGAATCAGAACCTCATTCCAACCCCCACCATTATCAAGCAAAAGATCCTTAACCACGCAATTTGCATAATCAGGCTGCACATGTGTTCTAGGCATAAATTTTGGGCTATCAAACATCCAAGGATCTGACCAAATCCGCACCGTCGAGCCATCACCGATATTCCACCGAATACCCCGACAAAAAACTTTTTGACCCGCTACAATGCTTCTCCATGTGAAAGATGGATTATGGCTAATTGTAGTGTTCAAAAAAGTGCTTCGTGGGTAGTATCGGGCTTTTAAAATTTTTGCAAAAAGGGAGCTCTCATTGTATATTAATCGCCAACCCTGTTTAGAAATCATAGCCAAATTAAAACAATGAGTATCCCTTAGGCCTAGTCCCCCCTCACTCTTGGGCCGACACAACACATTCCACGCCTTCCAGTGGATTCTTCTCTCCTCCTTATTCTGCCCCCACCAAAAATTGCTAATGAGCGAATTTATAATAGAACAAATATTAGAGGGTAGCTCAAAGAAACTCATGATATACGTCGGAATAGCTTGCGCCACTGATTTGATTAGAACAAGCTTCCCGGCTATAGATAGCGATCTACTCTTCCAATTTTTTAGCTTTTTTCGAACTCTATCTATGATACTCGCAAAAATCTCTTTTTTTGATCTCCCAACGACGGTCAGAATCCCCAAGTAAATAGCATGCTTATCCACTAATGAGACCCCCAACTGGCCGGCTAGACTGATTCTCTTGTCATGTGGCAGTCCCTTGTTGAAGGAAATTGCCGATTTCTCCAGACTGATCTTTTGGCCTGAGGCTTTTTCGTAAGTGGCAGTTATATCTCGTGTAGTAGCAATTTCCCTCTCATTTGCCCTGTTAAAAATAATGCTATCATCGGCGAAAAAAAGGTGCGAAATTCTCGGGGCTTGGCTGTTCACTTTAATGCCGTGTAAGCCGCCCAAGGATTCCGCCCTTCTTATCAGCGATGAGAAAGCCTCTGCACAAAAAAAGAACAGATATGGAGATAGAGGGTCGCCTTGTCGATGTCCGCGAGAAGGTGAAAATAATTCACCAGGCTGACCATTAATAAGAAGTGAAAAAGAGACTGAAGTAACACATCTCATAATAAGTGACACAAAAGTAGAATCAATACCCAGTCTAATCATAACTTCTTTTAACAAACACCATTCGACACGGTCATAGGCTTTCGACATATCAAGTTTGAAAGCAAAAGCACCTCTTTTTTTTGCCATATTGTTTTTCATGTGGTGGAAAATTTCAAAGGCAAGCATGGCATTATCCGTTATCAATCTACCTGGGACAAAAGCTGATTGTGTAGGATTAATAAGCTCAGACAAGATTAATTTAAGTCTATTAGCTATGGTCTTAGTAACCAGTTTAAAAATAACGTTACACAGACTAATAGGCCTAAAATCTGAGACACACTCCGGCTTCTTTTTTTTGGGAATTAGAACAATAAATGTTTGGTTTATATCTCTCGGTCTAGCTTCAGAATTCAGAATTTTAAGAGTAGAGGACAACACATCAGACTTAATAAGGGGCCAAAATTTCTGATAAAATAAGGCGGGCATAACGTCTGGTCCAGGCGATTTGGTAGGGTGCATCTGAGATAGAGCGGCCATCACTTCTTCCGCCACAAAGGGACGGGTCAGCATCTCGTTCATCTCCCCTGTTGCTTTTCGATCTACAGCATCGAGGGCGCGACCCATATCCAGTTGGGATTCAGCGGTAAATAGACTTCAAAAATACTCCCCAAAGGTATTAGTAATGTCCGCCGGTTCCTCACACCATACTCCCGCACTATTCTTAATTTTGTCTATGGTGTTGCGAGTCTGTCTGCCATTTGCTAGCTTATGGAAAAAACCGGTATTTTTGTCCCCCTCCTTTATCCAATTCGCCCTTGACCGTTGGTGCCACATCGTCTTCTCTTTCCTATATAAATCCCGAAGGCTCCCTTCCAGATTTGTGCGTTCTCGAATTTGAGATAATGATGCCCCCGAGGAATTAGAAACCTGAAGCTTCCCCTCAACTTCCCGAATTTGCCGTCCAACATGACCGAAATGGCTACGTTCCCAAGCTTTAAGATTATCTCCACAGCATTGGATTTTCCTTGTTAGAGTACGTATGTCATTTGCCCTTCCCATATCTATCCATGCATGCTTGACAACGTCCATACAAGTCTCATCCGTTAACCACATAGCTTCGAACCGGAATATACGCTTTCGAGCCTTCACTGCATTTTGCCTAGACATCCGGGCCCTTCTCCAAATTATAGTTATCGGGCAGTGATCTGATTCGACTCTCGGGAGGTGTTGGACGTAGTAGTTAGGAAAATTAGTGACCCAGTTCGAGTTGCCCAAACACCTATCAAGTCGTTCTTGGATGTTTGCCTCTCCCGCTTGCCCGTTTGTCCAAGTGAAAGTAAACCCGTTGTACCCCAGGTCATCAAGATTCGTTTCTTGGATTGCATCATGAAATTCGCCCATCTTCGACTCATCTCTAACTCGGCCCCCAATCTTTTCAAAATTGTAGAGAATCTCGTTAAAATCGCCGACGCATAACCAGCTAGCACTAGGGTTATGATGAGACAGATTTTTGATTAATCTCCACGTGTGGTGCTTCAACTCCTCTTCCGGCCATCCGTATACTCCCGAAAGTCTCTTTGAGCTCTCCATCCGTCTCCATACCATCTATATGATGTAAAGAATCCGATAAAATCCGAAAATTATGACTATCTTTCCATAACCAACATAACCCTCCCTTTAAATCGCCATTGCTCGATCGCATTCCACAATGTGTGATCCGTCAAAACCCATTTTTGTAATTTCCAACATTTCAGACATACATAGTTTGGTCTCCATAAGGAAAACAAACGTGGGATCTTGAGAATTAATATGTCTTTTTCAAAGACGCTAATCGTTCGTGGGTTCCCAAGCCCACGCGGTTCCAACTTAAGCAACTCATTGGTCGGCGGGGCTCGCTTCCCTCATGATCTCGATAGAACAAAGTTACATGGAACATCAAACAACCCAAACTCCTTCATTTCTTATTGCTATCATCGATCATTTTTGACGGCTCGCATCTCCGTATCTAAAGCGTTTGGTAGGTGTGGGGGTATGGACGGTTTTTTGATGGTTTACGATTTTTGAGTCTGGTCTAACTATTTCCGGGCTTCGAGGGGGTTCGTGTGTTCATAGATAAGGAGGTGGTAGGGGTAGCTGTATTGGATTTATTGGGAGATATATTTTGGGGCTCTTTGTGCGTGGGTGGGTTAATGTGTTGGGGTGGGCAAGATTTAGAGGGTGCATGAGGCAGTGGGGGTGGGGTCGGTGTTAATGTGGGTGATTTAGGTGAATTAGTGTGCATGGCAGGTGATGCATGGGTGGGTTTGTGTGGTGAATTAGTGATGCATGGGTGGGTTTGTGTGCAATGCAGGTGATGCATGGGTGGGTTCATGTGGTGGGACCGTGGGTGGGGTTAGAAGTAGAGATGGTTTGGAGCTTTCAGCATGTAAGAGCTTTTTGTGAGTTATGATATTGGTCTGTGTGTGGGAAGGAGAGGATGTAATGGAGAGTGATTCAAGAGAGTGGTGAAGGTTGGTCTTTAGTGGGCTCGTAATAGTAGGGTATAGGCCAAGAAGGGGTTTGCTCGGTTCAGGGTTTCTAACGGCTGTGGCAGTGATAGATGGTGAAGTAACTGAATTTTCCGGGGTTGCTTCGCGTCTGGGCGATGCGGATCGATATGGGCTTGGCTCCTTGCCGAAAAGGTTGCGGTGTGTTTCAGTTTTGGTAAGGTGATCACGGGAAGGAGTTATGCATTTGAGTGGTGAAGCTTTGAGCCAAGGACCATACTTCATGCTTGCCGTGTCCTGACATTCGTTTCTATCGCACGTCTCGCAATTTCGGAAAAAATGACCTATTACTCCACAACAGAAACAATAAATTGGGAGCGCTTCGTACTTCAGCGGGAGTGTGATCTGTTTGCCTTGCACTTTAACCGTTAGGACCCAAACCAAAGGTTTAGTGATATTGATACAAATCTTGAATCTCAAAAATTTACCAAATAAACCTTTTGTAGTAGTATCCAATGTTTCCAATTCCCCAAGTTGGCGTGCGAGGAACATTGCCGTACTCGGGTTCATGCAAACGACTGGAATATCGTAAACCCTAATCCAAAAAGAGGTTGTGGTAACCTAAGTGGTCGAAGGCTGTTCACTATCCAGGAGTTTCCGTATTGCTAGCAATCCGCCATCAAAGTGCCATGGTTGATTGGCTAAAACCCACTCCCTATCCATCGAATCCTCGAACTTAAATAATATCAAATCGCTTCCCCATTCCCTTGTTGTGACCGGAGCCTTAGCCTTCAATGATTTTTTCATAACCTCGATTAGGTAAAATGGTTTCCACGTTTTGTCCGTATATAGTTTACCCACCAAGCAAAAGGATTGTTCGATTTGGGTGTTACCCTCCGCTTGCCCGCTGTTATCTAGATCAACAACCAAACCCTCCGTATCGGTAAGATCCTCCATGTTACGAAATCTCGATTACCACTGATTCTTCGTGAATATGGGGGCTCCCAGCAATACGTAGATCTGCAAAAATAACAGAGAATTTAAATGAGAAATCAACTTATCCCTTAATAGAGGAAGAAGCAACAGTAAACCCTAAGCACGAAAAAAACCAAAACAAAAGAGAAAAAAATCAAGCGAGCGAGAAGAAGGAAAGATAGGAGAGAAAGAAAGAAGGAAAACGGATGAAGATGACTCCAGATCGACGGTGCCGGACAGAAACCCTAGAGACCAAGGTTGACACAAAGGAAGCCCTAACAAAACCCTAGATGGGAACGAGACTCCGTCAAGAGGAGAACGCAATTTTAGGTGACACATAATAAATGTCAGCTATTAAATTAGAATGACTTATTTTATTACCCACACATATCGAAATTATGTGTGGTTGAATACCCACACAACTATAAATGGCATTTTTGATGTCTAACTGAAAGAGGGCCAACGTCGCATGGCAGCCATGGCTAAAAATAAACGAACCGAGGACATCTTTGCAACGGGAGAAAAACTATCATTGTAATCCTGACCATAGACTTGTATGTATCATTTGGCCACCAGTCAAGCTTTCAAGCGATCAACTTGTCCATCCGGACCTACCTTAACATTGAAAACCCATCGACAACCGACAATAGATTTTCCAGATGGAAGAGGAACAAGTTTCCAAGTGTGATTGGAATCTAAAGCTGATATTTCATCAAGCATGTCCTGTTTCCATCCTGGATGAGATAGTGCTTCGGAAATTGTCTTAGGAATAGAAACAGAAGAAAGTGTATAAACAAGAGTACAATATGTGGGAGACAAACGATGGTAAGAGAGAAAATTGTAAATAGGATAAGGGTTGTAAGTAGAACGTATACCTTTGCGGAGGGCGATAGGCAAATCAGGTGAAGCGGATGGAGCTGGAGTAGGGGAGGAGATATCTGGAACAAGAGCTGAACCACGTGACTCTATCCGTCGTTCATAAGTGATGCCATGCCGGTTTATGGGCGGAGGAGACTGTGGTGGAGAGGATGGAGGAATTGACATATCTGGGGAACTAGAAGGCTCACGAGATGTTGAAAAATAAGGTACATGCAAAACCTGATCTAAGTCATGGGAAGGAATATTCCTTGTGGCAAAGTATGAGATATCCTCAGAGAAGGTAACATCTGCTGAGATATAGAAGCAGTTTGTAGGGGAAGAGTAACAACGATAACCCTTTTGAACACGAGAATAGCCTAGGAAAATACACTTGATAGATCGAGGAGATAGTTTATCACGACCTGGAGAAAGATCATGAACAAAACAAGTACAACCAAAAACATGAGGAGAGACATCATATAAGGGGGCCATAGCACTACAATATAAATGGCATTAGGTAACATAAAATTGTAGCACTTTTTCATAAAACACATTATGTAATACGTGTTCGTAACACTTTTTACATCACAACATTAATGTAACACTTCTACAGCACTTTATCAATATGTAACGCTTATATGTAACAGTTTTAAATAAGTAACACTTTTTATATATCACATTTTTTGTTATTTCTTTAGTAACACAAATAGGTATCACTTTAATTAAACAACACTTTACGTCACACTGTATTTTATTAATTGTAACACTTTTTTGGCTATATTTTGATAACACAAAACTATATCGCCTTCATTAAATAATGCCAACGATTTATTAATTAATTGATATCACAAAATAGATGATGCATGACAAATATACATTATTTTTTTTATTGATTTTTTATTTTCTTTCAGTAAAGTCTTTTTATTTTTTTTTGAAATTTTTTATGGAGGTAATTAATTTTGTCTTAGTACCGATGAAAAATCCATATAAATATTTTATTATTATTTTACTATTTTTAATAATTTAATTTTTTACGGAAACCAATTTATTCGGTAACCTTTTTTTTTAACTTTTTTAGAAAATATTTTCTAATGAAAATTGATACTGTCATTAGTTACTAATAATTTTTTCTGTCGATAAATTACTTTTTCATTATTTATTTATTAATTTTTTTTTCTGTTAGAATTTTGTAATCTGTTAGTAAATTAATTTCATATTTTTTGATGTTTTTTATCAATGGAAAATTAATCAGTCGATAATTCTATTTATATATTTTTTGTATTTTTATTTTTATTATGTCCTTTAAAATATAATATAATATAATTTTTAATATATATAATATATAATGTATATTGTGCAATATAATTTTTAATACATATGTTATATATTATAATCTTATACATAAAGTACATAATATAATATATGTATATATAAAACAATGCAAAAGTTTTAATAAGAATCATCTTAGCTTATTGGCAAATTGCCACCTCCAAACATAACATGTCTTGGGTTCGAAGCCCTTTGGGTGAAAAAAAAGACAAAGTGCTACAAAAACTGATACATAATATTCTTACTTAACACTCCTGAAGTAATTTTTTCAAAGTGTTACATATAGAAAAAGTGATACTAAAAAGTGTTACATAAGAATTATATGTAATACTTTAGAAGTGTTTCTTCAAAGTGATACAAATAATGAACTTAATGTAACACTTATAAAAAGTGTCACTAAAACCTATTAAAAATGACACCTTAGACTATAGGTAGCACGGGCAACTACATCACCATAAAAAGTGCTACTTATTGTCTATAGTAATATTTAATGGGTATTAGGTAACATTTTTTGTGCGCTACCTTATGTCATTTATGTTGTAGTGTAGGGTGCAAAATAGAGTAGGGAGTCCGACCATTTAATACAGAAGATAGCATTCGATTTATCAAATAAGTGGCAGTTAAGACAGCACCGCCCCAAAACCGTAAAGGTGCATTAGCATATATCAAAAGAGTGCGAGCTGTATCAACAATGTGTCTATATTTTCGTTCACCTACACCATTTTGTTGAGGTGTATGAGGGCAACTAGATAGATGTATAATGCCTTTAGAATGTATGAAAGAATTAAAATGGTCAAATAAATACTCTTTTGCATTATCACTACGTAAGATACGAATTGTTTTACCAAACTAAGTCATAATTTCCGAACAAATTTTTTGAAAAATATCAAACAACTCAAAGCGATCTTTCATTAGAAATATCCAAGTACATCTGGAGAAATCATGAATAAAAGTGACATAATAACGATAACCTAAGAGAGACGAAATATGACTCGGACCCCAAACATCAGAGTGAATAATATCAAAAAGAGAGACAACTCTATTATTAAGACGATTAGGAAAAGATACACGAACATGTTTTCCTAATTGATAAGACTCACAATTTAAAGACTCCAGCTGTGAAAGACCAGATACCATTGATTTTAACTTAAGTAGACTCGGGTGGCCCAGACGACGATGAAAAAGATCGGGGGATGCAGTAGTGGCACATATAGAAGTTGTTGATTGAAGGTAGAAAAGACCACGAGATTCAGATCCTGCTCCAATTGTCTGCCCTATATTTCGGTCCTGTATTAGGAAGGAGTCAGAAGTGAAGGTTATGGCACAATTTAAAGAACAAGTTAATTTGCTTATGGAAATTAAGTTAAAGGGGCAATTGGGAACCAATAAGATAGAACTTAAAGATATTGAGGGAGTGGGTGAGACTCGTCCAACTCCAGTTTCCTGGATTTTAGATCCATCTGAAACAGTAATATAATGTAAAAATTTGGTGTGTGATATATCGGAGAAACTTGAGGAATTACCAGTCACATGATCAGAAGCACTAGAATCCAAAATCCATCCATCTCGTAGGTGTAGAGTGAGAGAGACAAACCGTAGAATACCAGTGTGAGCAATAGTAGCTGAAGATGTGGCATGTTGGGCTGCCTTAAGCTGTAAATACTATTTATAGTCACTAGTAGAAAGAGTAATCTCAGAATCAGATTGCAATTCAGAGGGAGTTGAGGATTGACCAATATTAGCCATTTTGGGGAAAACCATGTAAGCTATAACACCGATCCTGAGTATGGTTATCCCGACCACAGTGAGTGCAATAGAGATTTCCTTGACCCCCTCAGCCACGACCTCGACCATGACCGTGGCCTCGGTCCACACTACCACGGTCATTCAGGTGAGAAATAAGAGCGGATGGCTCAGGAGTTGGTTGTGTAAGGTGTGCAGAAAAAGAAACTCTGAGAAGACGACTAATAAGCTCTTCCAGGGATAGTAGGATTTGTTAAAGCCTGGTCACGTACAGATCCATACTCCTTCGAAAGACCATGAAGAATAAATACCATAAACATATTGTCACGTGTTGTCAACATTTGTGGAAGATCCGTACTAACAAACATTAACTTGAGCTCATCAATGGTGGATTGAGCCCGAGTTAAGTAGTCAGACAGATCGGAATCAGTCATCTGAAGAGTGGCAAGATTATGAATAGATTCATACAGTCGTTGAATATCGTTAGCATAAAGGTTTTTAGCCTTTACCCAGACATCATAGCAAGTCCTATACGGACGAAAATGTGCCATTAACTTTGGCTCAATAGACTTCCACAAGAAGGATACAAGTTGGTAATCAACTTGTTCCCAATTATCTTTCAACTTAGCATCAATATCTGAAGATTTCTTAGTAAGATGGTCCGAAAGATTCTGACCTAAGAACCACAACTCAACAGACGAATGCCAATTCAGGTAGTTTTTACCATTCAATTTTTCAGTTGTAATAGTAGGGGAACCTTGAAAAGCAAACGAGACCAAACTATTTTTTTGTGAAGAAGTTTCAGAAGTTTCAGCCATTGTAACTGAAAAACAGACACTGGACAATCAAAAATATAAGTGACGCTTGTGATAGAGAGACCAAACGGAGACCGAAAAGAAGAAAAACTGACTTAAGATGTCTGAAACAGAGGGCACACTAACTGAAAATTGTACGGACAGAAAGAGGAAGAGGAGGCGCACCGGGCGACACTGGTGCGATGGCGACTGAACGGCAGTGGTGCGTGGGGTTCACACGCCAAAGAGAAATGTGGCGCGTGAGGGCGCATGGGGCGGTTTTCGGTGATGGGGTTCGGAGGTTCGACTGTTCGGCACCTGACGAGATCGATGGTCCAGCGCGTGTCTCCGACAGAGGCTCCAGCGGTGGTGAACTACTCCGGTCAGTTGAGAGAAAAAAAAACTAGGGTTTGAAGACAAAACTGGAAAGGAGAAGCAAGATACTTTAGGTTTCGTACATGCTCTGTGATACCATAAAGAGAGGAAACTAAGTATGTTTTATTGTACTTTAACCATGTCTGAAATTGTACATTATATAGGCAAGAGTTAGCCTAAGACTCTTTAGAAATTAAGGAAAAGAGGAAATACCACTACCTAATTTAAAGCACTAAGCTGCCACTAAACTTCCACTAAGACTATATTTTACATCACTTTACAATATCTCAACACTATCACCTCATAACTCTAAGAGTTAAAAACAACAAAAATATCATGTATCTGTTACAAATCCTAACATTTCTTATCATTTTGCTTTTTAAACAGTTTTAGACATCTTGTCAAATCCTAACATCTAATTTGATTCTATTTTATTTTAAAATCTCATTTGTTGGATATCATAATCCAACTTTACAGGTTATTGACAGCTTGTGGATGAGGAGGCATTGAGGAGACAGCTCACGTAATAGATGACCCAAGCGACTCACACAAAGTGGACCGAAAGAGTCACGTGGCAGCCGAAAGTTCTTGCGGCCAAGAAGAGCATTGGAGTCACAAGATGCTCGAGTTGGTACGTATGATGATGGAGTCACGCCGCTAGGGACAGATGCCTCCTCCTTGACAACATGCACAAATTAGACAAATTCTATAGATATTTTTATTTTTTATTTTAGATTATATATGGATGTATTGCGGGTTCCTATAACTATAAATGTATGGCACGGATGTAAAATAGATATTATATTGGCTATTATTGATAGTTTATATAGTTTATGTAAATGAAATTTTGTAATTTGAACGTCAATTGTTTTACAGGTTTTTAATTTTAAAAAATAAAATAGAAATTAAAATAAAAAAATATTATAAAAATATTATAAATGTATCCATCTCTATTTGTTAAGTGTAAGACAGATTTAGTGATGGATTATTTAATCAAATTAGCAACGGGAACTTCCATCGCTAATATTAAAAACAAAAGTTAATTGACGCAATTTAGCGACATAATAATTTGTCCCGAAATTAGCAACTGATTATTCCGTCGCTAAAGTTGTCGCTAATTCGTTGTCCATTTTGTCGCTACAATTCATGATTGGCGATGGATTTCTATTATTTTAGCGACAGATTTTTCCATCACTAAATAACGTAACCCGTCGCTAAGGAATTAGCGACGAGTAAAATAATGACAAAAAAAATCGTCGCCAGTCTGTCGCTATTTTGCGATTTTCTTGTAGTGATTTCTTAATTAATTACTAGCTTAGAGGATTAATTTCTAATTGACTTGTCAGTACATAAGTCAAACAAATTGTTAATGATTTTGAACCCTTTACTTATTAAATAATTTTTCTACAAACCACGAGCTTGTAGCTCAAAAGTGATATAGCTCACCCTTTGTAAGGGTTCAGTTTCTTTGAAATTTATCCGCTCCCTAAAAAAAATTCGGTGGCATAATTGTAATATAAATAAGACATGTACATTGGTTCTATTAAAGAACCGATATAACACTCTTATTTACGCCTGTTCTACATCTGTTGATCTTCGAACCGATGTAGAATTCCCTTTTTCTTTTACTTTTTCATCTCCTCCCTCTCTCTCTATCGTCTCTCAGGCGCATACCTTTGAATTGTCACGGCACCCTGCCAAAGACAACCTAACCAAAATCTAAATCCTAATTATACGATCAACATGTTTCTAGCAAAACCTTGTTTTGCTTCCACGCTAAACCTAGCCCCCCTCGCCCAACCCAAGCCACCGTTTCCGATATTTTTCCTCTCCCGGCACCAGGACCAAGATTTATATATTGAACTGGAGCAAATAACTAGGATTTTGCCTAATAGTATTTCAGATTTCAAGCATTTTTCCCTAAAATTATAGAGGTTCTACAGTACATACTTGGGAAAATGGATGTTGGATTAGTTGGTTATATTTTGTTGCTTTTACCTTTATACCCTTTTAGTTAATTGATTATATTGTTTAGTTGGCTAATTAGATGATTAGTTGTTTGCTTTCCTAGCCTATAAATATCTGGGACATTCATATTGTTGCTGTAACTTTTGGAATATTTTGCTTTCATTCAGTTTTCACTAAATTTACATGGTATACAGAGCGGAATTTCCATCTTGGGACGTGATGGTGGCCGGACGGCGTGGTCCTCACACTTCCGGTTTAACAAAAAATGAAGATGACAAAAACTCCGATGAATTGAGTGCGAGAGTTTTCGCAAATCAAATTACAGAAAAGGAGGAGGCAAAGGAGGAAGATCCTCTTCAATTGCTTGGTTCAGATCATCCAGGCGTTATTTTGGTCACAAATCAACTTAACGACAATAACTACCTGCCATGGCGTCGATCTATGATAATTGCGCTTGGTGCCAAAACAAAACTAGGATTCATTGATGGCAAAATTGCTGCTCCAGAGGTAAATTCGCCTAAATTTAAGCTATGGAAACGCGTTGATTTTATGGTTACTTGCTGGTTGTTGAACTCGATTTCGAAGGATATTGTTGATGTTTCTCTATACGTTGACACTGCTAAGGAGCTTTGGGATGAATTGGCACAGAGATTTGGCCAATGTAATAGACCTCAATTATATCAACTACAGCGTGAGATTAGTAGTATCAGTCAGGGACAAACCTCTGTAATGGTTTATTTCACTAGATTGAAGCGATTATGGGATGAATTTAATAGTCTAACACCTATTCCTCTCTGTACTTGCACTGCTCTTAAGCATATTGTCGAAAATGATGCAAATGTGAAGCTAATGCAGTTTTTAATGGGGCTTAATGAGACTTTCGATCAGGCTAGAAGTCAATTGCTCATGATGGATCCATTACCGGATGTTAACAAGGCCTATTCAATGATATTGCGAATTGAAAAATAGAGAGCAGTAAATCAAGCCTTTCCAGATGGACTTGAAGGTGCAGCTATGTTGGCCAACACAAACTCAGGATCTAGAGGCATTGGTGGTAGATCTGGGAACACTGGTTCGAATTGGCAACAAGGTAGAGGTAGAGGAGGTTTTAACAGGAGGCTCACTAGAGAGGAGAGGGAAAAATTAGTGTGCTCGCACTCTCAAGGCAATGGACACCTGATGAAAGATTGCTTCTACATTCATGGCTTCTCTGACTGGTATAAGAAACCTAGAGAGCAGCGCGGTCAATCCACAGCAAATTTTGTTGAAGTGGACCACTCAGCTGAGAAGTTGACCAATGCACAACCTAAATCAGCTCAATCTGCAGACATTGCTGGTATCATTCAACAGGAGCTTGCCAAATATATGTCACACTTGCAGCTTACTAATCCTGTTGAAAGCAATGAAAATTTTTCACACCTTGTTGGCTATACAAGTACACCTAATCCTCATTTTGCCTTAAGTTCATTTGCTGAATTAAGTGATGATACTTGGATATTAGATACATGGGCCAATAGACACATGTACACCAATCCATCTTTACTCTCTAAGCTTACACTCATTTCTCAGCCAGTGACTGTTTATCTTCTTGATGGATCTTCTAAATCAGTCACTCATGCTGGTGAAGTCACACTTTCTGGTCACCTCACTCTTAGAGATGTTCTTTTTGTTCCCTCTTTCAAATATGACCTGTTATCTGTTGCCCAGCTTACTCAAAACTCACATTGGAAATGCACTTTTCTTCATATGCATTATATTGTATTTTCCAGGACCTGAAGACTAACACCATCTTGGGAGTTAGAAAGGCTGTTGACAGGCTGTATCTGCTACATAGTGGGCAACCTGATGGTTCTTCTTGCTTTTCCATGCCTTTTATTTCCTGTAATAATGTGTTGTTGTCTTGGCACAATAGATTAGGACATGCTTCTTTTGGTATACTTGAACATCTTCCTTTCCTGAAAACTCATTGTACTAAGTCTTGTGAACAATTGGTGAAGCAATGTAATGTTTGCCACACTTCTAAACATCATTGACTGCCTTTTTCTTCCAGTTCTTCTATTTCACATGGATTGTTTGATCTTGTACATGTTGTTGTATGGGGACCATTTCATTCTGGGACCTTATTTTGTCATACTCCCTATTTGCTTACTCTTGTGGATGATTATAGCAAAATCACTTGGACGTACCTTGTGACACACAAAAGTCTAGTACCTTCTCTTCTTCAAAAATTCATTCAAATGATATTCACCCAGTTTAACAGACACATTAAAGTGATTAGAACAGATAATGAGACTGAATTCATCAATAATTTCTGCAAAAAGCTTTTTGATTCCTATGGTATTGTGCATCATAAGTCTTGTGCCTATACACTTCAACAAAACGGGTTAGTTGAAAGAAAGCATAGACATCTCTGGGATGCAGTTAGGGCTCTCCTTTTTCACTCTAAATTTCCCATTGATTTTTGGCCTTTCGCCCTTCTTACTGCTACTTATCTCATAAATAGGCTCCCCAGCTCCATTCTCAATTGGAAATCTCCATATGAAGTTCTTTTTAACAAGTTTCGTGATTACACACTCTTAAAACCATTTGGTTATGCAGCTTTTGCCACAAATATCTCTGCTCATAAACACAAATTTGATCCTCGTGCTACTAAATGCATCTTCATTGGTTATGAACTTGGAAAAAGGGGTTACAAGCTTTTTGATCCCAATACTAAAAGGTTCTTGGTCACAATGGAAGTTTTCTTTATAGAGGATGAGTTTCCTTCCTATCATTCCTCCAGTTCTGTCCCTACTCCTCTTCCAAGCATTGTTCCTTTTTCCTTAGATCCTTCCACTGATTATTTGTCACAGCCTATTCCTCCAAATTCTTCCACCTTAGACCTTCATATAGCTCTCAGGAAGCGGCACATAAACCCTTCCAAGCCTGCTAGGTTTGCAGACTATGTGGCTTATCACAGTGATGCCAATATGCCTGCCTACACTCCCACAACATCCTCTTTAGGTTATTATCACTTAAAGTAACCCATTCACACTTTTCCCTTTGTCATTGCACCTCACATTCCTCAGCACTATGTTTCTTTTCTGGCCAATGTAACTAATATGCATGAACCATCCACTTATTCTGGAGCAAGTGGCAACCCTCATTGGGTAGAGGCTATGAACAAGGAGTTGGATGCTTTGGAGAAAAATAACACATGGGTGTTGACTGATTTGCCTGAGGGTAAGAAACCTATTGGATGTAAGTGGGTTTATAGAATCAAAATGAATCCTGATGGCACTATTGATAGATATAAGGCAAGGCTTGTTGCCAAGGGGTATCATCAGGTATATGGGATTGATTATCAGGATAGTCTTTCCCCTGTTGCCAAGCTTGTAACTGTGAGAATGCTTATAGCTATGGCTACCATCAAGGGTTGGGAACTACATCGGTTAGACATCAACAATGCCTTTCTTCATGGCTATTTAGATGAATAATTTTTCATGTCTCCCCCAGCAGGTTATCTGAAGGCAAAACCTGGGCAAGTTTGCCATCTCAAAATGAGTTTGTATGGGCTCAAACAAGCCTCTAGGTAGTGGAATACATAATTTTGTGGTAAATTGTTGGATTATGGGTTCACTCAATCTATGCATGATCATTGTCTCTTCACAAAACATTCAGCAACCTCTTCTCTATTTCTCCTAGTTTATGTTGATGATGTTCTTGTAACTGGTTCTGATATTGGTGAGATTCTTGCTGTCAAACAACATCTTGATGCTTTGTTCACCATCAAAGACTTGGGATTGGTTCAATATTTTCTTGGTTTGGAGCTGGCTAGGACTTCTTAGGGTATCTATTTGAACCAGAGAAAATATATTCTTGATATTTTGGATGATGTTGGATTACTAGATTGCAAGCCTGCTTCTACTCCATTTTCCTTTGGGGCTAAGATTAACCTCTGACTCTAGTTCTCATTTGGCTGATCCTGACAAATATCGAAGTTTGGTGGGGAGGCTTTTGTATCTGAATTTGACTAGACCTGACATCACATTTTGTGTTTAGCAACTTAGTCAATTTGTTAGTTCTCCTTGTACCCCTCATTGGGATGCTGCTGCACATCTTCTCAGATACTTAAAAGGATGCCCCTCAAAAGGATTGTTTTATGCTGGTGACAATCCTCTTGCTTTTAAGGCCTACAGTGATGCCGATTGGGCCATTTGTCCTCATACACGCAGATCTATAACAGGTTACTGTGTTTTTCTTGGGTCTTGTCTTGTTTCCTGGAAGGCTAAGAAGCAAAATACGGTGTCCAAATCCTCAGCTGAGGCTGAGTACAGGGCACTAAGTGCTGCTGTTTCTAAGGTTCAATGGCTCACTTTTTTTGCTGCTGATTTTCATTTGCCCGTTCCTACTCCTATTCCTCTTTACTATGAGAACCAGGCTGCCCTCCATATCATTGCAAATCCTATCTTTCATGAGCATACCAAACACTTGGAGATCGATTGCCATGTGGTCCGCAATCAGTATAAGGCTAGTCTTATTCTTCCTTCCAAAGTTGGCTCTTCTCAACAACTTGCTGATCTCTTCACAAAAGTTCTTGGTGTTGGTGCTTTCCAGATTTTGGTGTCCAAGTTGGGCATGGTCGACTTTCACCATGTGCCAACTTGAGAGGGGATGTTGGATTAGTTGGTTATATTTTGTTGCTTTTACCTTTATACCCTTTTAGTTAACTGATTACATTGTTTAGTTGGCTAATTAGATGATTAGTTGCTTGCTTTCCTAGCCTATAAATATCTGGGACATTCATACTGTTGCTGTAACTTTTGGAATATCAATAACAGAAACATGCAGAGCTTGCAGCTAGCTCATTCGAATATTTTGCTTTTATTCAGTTTTCACTAAATTTACAATGGCGAATCCCTTATAAGTGTCGATTCGACCATGGTTTTTTGAGCTCGTACCTCTCGTGGTCGCCATTCTCATTGTTGCTCACATCCTCTCTTTGGTCAGTATCTACAAGTATGAAATAGAATACATTTGTCAAATAGCTAGGGTTTTAAATGTTAGTGTAATTTATTTTGTGCTTGCGTAGGTTTACTGGATTTACAGATTAGCAACTGAGAAACACAAAGAACGAATATGCACTAGATATAAGGAAACAAATATAAAATAGGTGAAATGAATCGATGGTGTATTTTATTTTAGTGTTTTGTTAATCTCTGAATTTGACCATCATTTTAGTGTTTTGTTAATCTCCAATTTTGTTTAAATTGGCACAGGTATGAATGGGTATTCAAACTTATCTTATACACATTGTTGTAAGGTTAATATGTTTGGTTTTTGATGATATTGCTCATCCGAGAGACCGAGAATCCATAAACAATATATTCAGGATCATTTGAAATGTTATATCTGTAAAATCGTTTCAGTTTCAATTATGCATTTCAAGTAATTCTTGGTTTTGGGTTTGCAGTTGTGATGTCTATGAAGTTGACGAGGGTGCTAATTTCAAGCATTTCAAGGACTGTTTGCATACTGCAACATGTGATGGGCATGTGGATGTTGTCAAGCTTTTGTTGAGTAGAAGGGCTAATATTGATGCTTTTTTTTTTGATTGGTTTCTTTTTTGTTTATTCATTGGATTGTGCTTTTTGTTTGTTGTATATGTTATTGGACATAGTTTTGTGGAAAATGGCTTGATTCTGGATGATGTTAATTAGGATTTGTCAAGAAGTTGATTATGGGGTTATATTGTTTCATTTTTTTGATCATGTGTTCATGGCATTTGTACTTGGCATAGTTTGTTTTCGATTCTAGTTATTGTGTTTTTTGGGCATGTTATTCTACACAAAATAGGTTCATGTGTTTAGGTTTTTCGTGTAATATAATTATGATAAGCTAATTAAGTAGTAATGCCTTTTTCTATTGGAGGAGTGTTCATAAAGCTGTAAAGTGCATTGAGCAGAGAGTCTCGCTTGTAGGGCTGCTCAACTAGTCCATGATATTCAAACATTGTTGATGTTGCTTTGCTGTTGTGTTGGATGCTTCCGATGTTACTCTCGGGACTTATAGAACTTCATATATTACGCTCTCGTCGTTGTTGAATTTGAAAAGACAGGTTTGATACTAATTTGATAGATTTCATGATCCTGACAGGCTGCTGCTGATACCCAGTATTATGGAAACATTGATGTTTACTACATTTTGAAGGCTTGTGGGGCTAAAGTTCCGGTAAGTGCGAATATTACTTAGTGTGGGTAGCTTCTTTTTCTTTGGACACTCATAGAAGTTTATGTCATGTTCCTAGAAAACCGAAAAGACTCCAATGACAGTAGCAAATCCTCGTGAAGTTCCAGAGTATGAGCTCAATCCATTGGACATTCAAATACGAAGAAGTGATGGCATCTCTAAGTATAACGCCCTAGAATTTCTTTAATAAAATACACAAGCATAATCCAAACTTTAACGATGAAAAGGAACATGAATAAAATAATATTAAACTGAGTCAATTGTAGCGAAAGCAAAAATATTTCATAAATAAAATTCTAACTATCGTCTGATTCTATCAATTTCAAATAAACTGGAAATTAACTAACAATTTAAAAAGAAGTAAATAGTTCAACATTTTTTTTAAAACTAAACATTCGTAAATAAATCCATAGGCCTTTTCATACCCACCGCTCTTAGCCAGCGCCATCTCCTTCACCTAAAAAGTTTTTTATATGTGGGGTGAGCGACACAGCTCAGTGGAGTATAAATTGTCCAAGCTAAATACACAGATATCTCACATAGGCATGCAAATACAATCCAATAGGACATAACATAGATCTTTTGAAAAATCGTAGACATAGACATGGGTAGCACTGCAGGTTCCACTGAGGGATACATCGACCGGACCTCTTGAGTCCCTCGGCTCATGGGGCACTAAGCCTAAGCAATCGTACTACATATTCATGCAAAATAATCTAAGCATTTAACAAGGACAATAAAGTTTAGAAAAACAAACCCCACTTTGAACGTAGCTTTGAAAATTAAGTTGTCACGCCCCAAACGGGACACGACGACGATCCACAACTTAAATACCAATGAACCAACAGTCCAGACAAATACCAATGAGAACCCAATAAGACAGAGTCTAAATAGCGTGAAATAAATAACATATACAAGTTACTACTTAAAGTCTACAATCCGTCATCCAAATTACAACCCGAAAATCAACAAAGTAGCAACTTAAAGTCAAAGGGTCATACGCCCTCAATTACAAACCGAATGGAATGAAATACAAAAGTCCGACAACAACATAAGAAAAGAGTCCAATCAACAACAAGAAGCGATAAATCCAACAAAAGCGTAGTACAAGGTCTCAATCCAGAGCTTGTTCGGATGTCCAACGAAATCCTCATCTAAGTTTAGAAAACGGTGGGGATGAGACAAAAATCTCGATGGATGGGGTGATCGTAATGCGAGTGTGGCGCAATATAGTTAATGTGAGAAAACAGTTATATGAAAACGCGCGTGAGTATGATGCATGATTTCACACATAGTTCACAAGCGTCGTGATAAAATAATACAATAGTATATTTATACGATTCAAGAAAATTCATGGTCACACAGCACTATGTGAATCGGTCAAGACAGGTAGGATTGCGTGCGGAAGTGTAACGCCAATCCTATGCAAGGCAAATAATGGTTGCGTCGGTTTGTAGCGCCAACCAATGCAAAACAGGTAGCGGTTGCGTGCGGAAATATAACGCCAACCAAAACGGGACGATAACTCCGGAATCTTGTGGATCGGGCATAACGATTCCTTCGTTCTTCCTTGTAACTCCCGGTCAAGATGGTCCAAGACCGCACCTTATCGCTCCGTAGGCAAAGACAAAATCCACAATGGAGTCAAGAGGCTCGGATCTGTCATAATCATGATTATACCTGCATTTCTACGACCCGCTTCCCTTGGACAAACTCCGTCCCTCGCCATGGGATTAGGGCGATGGGGCCGGAAGAGTGGAATAGCAAATTGCCGCCTTCCCCATCCCCGACGTATCCATTCCGATCGTGAGCTCAACACACCAAGTTGACTCGGCGGAAAGTAATTACAATTACAGCAACAACCAGGCAATGAGTGGCAATTATGGCGTTGGTGGAGTTTTTTGGATGAAGATGATTATCGGAAGGATAAGTAACCTTCGATATCTTGAAAGATTGGGTGGGACATAAGTCCCGTTATAGATTCAATTCGCAAGGCGAGGAAGTCGCTCCGCGATCGGGTATTAATCGGTCAAATTGATCCGATAAGTCAGGGGTTTTTTGGAAAGTAAAATACTTAAATTAAATCTCCAAGTCAGAGAGTCCAGGTATATTTTAGTAAAAGAGAAAATAATTTGAGTTAGGTCCTTTATAAAAGGAAAATTGTAATTAAATATCCCGACCTTTAAAAATTTTGAGGTCAGTTCATAAATTCTCCAAATTATCCAGAGATTCAGGTTTTTAAAGTTTTGAGGTCGAGTCTTTATAAAAATCTCACATTGGCCCCAAATTTGTAAAAATTGTCAATTCGGACCTTAAGTTTTAAAAATTCGGAACTCACAAACCGGAAAGGATTTTAATGTGATTCCAGTTGGAAAATGTCACTAAGGTTAGTAGGTTATTGGGACAAAAACAGTTTTTAAAAGCAATATGTGTAGGTCCTTCAACTTTTGAAAATATCATTTTTGTCCCATTTTAAAAATAATTGCCTTTAAGGCTTTTAGGGGTCCAATTGTTATGTAATTTGAACCTTGGGTCCAAAATATAATTAAGTTATAGTTAAGTTAGTATTTCCAGGTGCATGGGCTGCATAAGTCCTGGAAATTTCATTTGGGTCCTCAAGTTTAATATTTTACACATTAGTCCCTCAATTTTAGAAAAATTACTTTCCGAGCCCTAACCACTTGGATTTTTGGAATACTTTTAAAATGTGTCATTCCCAGTAACGTAAGAGTAAAAATTTCAATTTTTAAAGTTTAGGTCTGGTACAGTTTTAAAAATTGCAAAATAGCCCTTAAACTTTCAAAATTTTACAATCTAGTCCTTGGGCTTTTAAAGGTTGATTTTATTTATCTTAAAACTCTTAAAACTTTATTAAAATGTCCAAAAGTCATTTTTGAACCTGAGTACAGTCCCAAATTTCGAAATTTGCAGAGGAGTCCTTAAACTTTTATTTTCTTGCAATTTAGTACACCAACTTTCCATTTTTGCATTTTTAAGTCCAAAATTGAAATTTAATCAATTATGCTCGACTTTTCCAGGTTATAAGTCATCCAAAACATAGATTTTAAAGATCATACACATGCATGTCCAATACATACAAGAATTCATCAATTAAAGCATTAAAGTGTACATGCATGCACCTAAAATTCAATAAATAATAATTTTGAGCAACTCTTGAGAATTTTCATGATTTGATATATAAAATTGACATGCAATACATAATTATATATATCTCAAGGCTCATGATTAAAGTTTCTACATGCATTTAATCAAAACACCTAAAAGTTGGAAAAATAATTTTCTACCCACCTTAAATTTGGAAATTGTGAAATAAAAGGATAATTTCACAATTTTTGGATGAGGCTTCTTAGGTCAGCCCCTAAGTCAAGAAAATATCAAAATTTGGAGTTAGAAAAATGAGAGAAAAATTAAGGAGAAAAAGAAGGAAATAAGGAAACGAAAAGGACTACACTTTACCTTGTGTAGTAGATGTTTGGAGACTAGTTGAAGCTCAAAAATTGGAAATTTTGGCTCAACTCCAAAATATCCTAAGGTCAGCCCCTATTTCTCAAAAATGAAAAAGGGGTGTTAAAATTTGAAAAAAATAGGAATAGTAGGAAAGAAGGGGTCTAGTACACAATTCTTACCTTGTAGTCTAATTTTCTCTACTATTTTCTTCTTCAAGCTTGAGGTCCTTCTTCAAAATGTTGTCAAGTTCAAATCTTCAAGTTCTTCTAAATGTACCTCCAAACCAAATTCAAACTTAAGTTAAGAAGGTGGAAGAGATGAACAATGTGATATCAAAAAATGGATTGAAGCTAAAATTTCTTACCTTGTATGATGATGGTTCGATTTTTATGAAGAAAAGGGAGGAAATGTTGAAAATTTTTCTAAGTATAGAAGAAGAAGGTGAAAGGAAGAATAGAGAGAAGTTGGGAGTTTTTAGAGAGAATGAGGAGGATTTTTGTTAGAGGATAAATGTGTTAGATGAAATGAGATGAATTTTTTGTGTGTAATAGGCCATATGGCCGTGTAGTATGAGAGAGAGGGAGAGAAAATTTTGATCAAATTGTGTCTTGTAATTTGTCTCTTGCATGGAGACAAAATGAAAGTCAAAGTGTCGGTAAAATTGGAATTTGAGAGGAATAAGGAGAATGTTGGGAAGAATGGAATAAGTTGGGAAAAATAGTAATAAAGAATTGGTGTATAAGATGATGTGTATAATGTTTGAATTGATGATATAATTATACACAAGATGACTAATATATGGTGTAGGTGTACAAGAGTTGGATGATATTTTTATCCCAAAAATACCATGTTGGCCGTCCACTATGAGGGTAATATGGTAATTCAATATATTTTTTTTTGTCCCAAATTTGATGATAATAGATGAAATATATCAATCTCCAAAATATTTAGTGATTTCCTTGATCACTTGTAAGTCTCATGATCACTTAATCTAAATCAAAATCTTAATTCTATAAGGTAAAAGTCTCCAAAATAAATAGTCTCTTAATATTCTAAGGTGACTAATAAATACAAAAATAATAATAATGATCAATCAAGTGATCATAAATGAGGGATAGAATTAAATAAGATCATGATCACAAATAATTAAATAAAATAAAATAAAATACAAAATGTATATATTATTATTAACTACCCGTCAAAATGACACGGTAAAATAGTCGATCAAATGTATAAACAACAATAAGGATCAATTAATAGCTTCGGAAAAATCGGGGCTTCACATCCTCCCCTCCTTAAAAGAATTTGGTCCCCAAATTCTCTTCTCGTAATAGTTCGCATATTGATTCCTTATGTCTTCTTCCATCTCCCATGTTGCGTCTTCGTCTCGGTTGTGGTTCTCGCCACACCACTTTAACCATCGGAATTTCTCTCTTACGCAATCGTCAGATCTGGCGATCGATGATCCGTTGGCCTCTCGGTGTAGGATAGATTTTCCATTAGAGGAGGAGTATCTCGGTGATGATATGCTCGGGATCCGGTTGATACTTCTCGGTCTCAAACATGGAATACATCGTGCATTCCCGCATATGGTCTTTGCCGGTAACTCGAGTCTCGTAGGCTAACTTCCCGATTCTCTGTAAAATCTTGTAAGGTCCAACATATCTCGGACTCAACTTGCCTCCTTTCTTCGGGATTAATCAATCCTTTCCGTGGTGAGAGTCCGAGAAATACTTCATCACCGACTTCAAATTCCAAATCCTTTCTTCTCTTGTCCGCGAACTCTTTTGGCGGCTCAGCGAGTATGCGAATCCGCTCCTTGATCGGCTTGACCTTCTCCATGGCCTCCCGAACTAAGTCGACCTTTGGAATCGAGGGCGACTTTCGTTTCTCTTTCGAGTCCATTGGTCATCGATCTCCCAAGTGTAGTGGGGATCTACATTTTCGCCCATACAATGCCTCGTAGGGTGCCATCCCAATCGTGGCCTCGATAAGCTGTTATTGTAGGCGAACTCGGCTAATGGTAAGTGCGAATCCCAACTTCCTTGAAAATCCAGTGCGGGCTCGCAACATATCTTCAAGGGTTTGAATTGTTCGCTCGACCGTCTATCGGTTTGTGGATGTCTTTGTTGTCTTTGAAACTTAGTGAGGTACCCACCCTCGTGTAAGCACTTCCAAAATCTGAGACAAACCTCGGTCTCTGGATACTATATCGACCGGTACTCCATGCGGTCGAATGATTTCTGGATATAAGTCTGCAAGTTTCGCAAGCTATCGTTTTCTTGATGGGTAAAAAGTGTGCGATTTTGTGAGTCGGTCTACAACTACCCAAATAGCATCATGGCCTTCTCGGTCGTCTTGGTTGATCCGTCACGAAGTCCATCGTTATATGTTCCCATTTCCACTCGAATTCTCAACGGTTGTAGTAAACCGGATGGTCGTTGGAAGTGTAACGCCAATCCTATGCAAGGCAAATAATGGTTGCGTCACGGATTTGTAGCGCCAACCAATGCAAAACAGGTAGCGGTTGCGTGCACGGAAATGTAACGCCAACCAAAACGGGACGATAACTCCGGAATCGTGTGGATCGAGACAATGATTCCTTCGTTTCTTCCTTGTAACTCCCGGTCAAGATGGTCCAAGACCGCACCTTATCGCTCCGTAGGCAAAGACAAAATCCACAAAGTGGAGTGGCGAGGCTCGGATCTATCATAATCATGATTATACCTCGATCTACGACCCGCTTCCCGGACAAACTCCGTCCCTCAATTGCGGGATTAGGGCGATGGGGCCTAAGAGTGGAATAGCGGCCAGCTGCCGGTTCCATCCCGACATATCCATTCCGATTGTGAGCTCGACACACCAAGTTGACTCGGCGGAAAGTAATTACAATTACATGCGAACCGCGGTCAAATTATTGATTCAGGGAAGCGATCAGAAAAAAATTTTGAAAAACGCGAGTGGCAATTATGGCGTTGGTGGAGTTTTTTGGATGAAGAGGATTATCGGAAGGATAAGCAACCTTCGATATCTTGGAAGATTGGGTGGGACATAAGTCCCGTTATAGATTCAATTTGCAAGGCGAGGAAGTCGCTCATGCGATCGGGTATTAATCGGTCAAATTGATCCGATAAGTCAGGGGTTTTTGGGAAAGTAAAATACTTAAATTAAATCTCCAAGTCAGAGAGTCCAGGGCTATTTTAGTAAAAGAGAAAATAATTTGAGTTAGGTCCTTTATAAAAGAAAAATTGTAATTTAGCCCCGTTTTGTAAAAACTAACACTTTTGGGGTTAAAAATTAAATAATTAAATATCCCAACCTTGAACAATTATGAGGTCAGTTCCTAAATTCTCCAAATTTTCCAGAGATTCAGGTTTTTAAAGTTTTGAGGCGAGTCTTTATAAAAATCTCACATTGGCCCCAAATTTGTAAAAATTGTCAATTCGGACCTTAAGTTTTAAAAATTCGGAACTCACAAACCGGAAGGGCTTTTAATGTGATTCCAGTTGGAAAATGTCACTAAGGTTAGTAGGTTATTGGGACAAAAACAGTTTTTGAAATTAATATGTGTAGGTCCTTCAACGTTTGAAAATATCATTTTTGTCCCATTTTAAAAATAATTGCCTTTAAGGCTTTTAGGGGTCCAATTGTTATGTAATTTGAACCTTGGGTCCAAAATATAACTAAGTTATAGTTAAGTTAGTATTTCCAGGTGCATGGGCTGCATAAGTCCTGGAAATTTCATTTGGGTCTTCAAGTTTAATATTTTACACATTAGTCCCTAAATTTTAGAAAAATTACTTTCCAAACCCTAACCACTTGGATTTTTGGAATACTTTTAAAATTTGTCATTCCCAGTAACTTAAGAGTAAAAATTTCAATTTTTAAAGTTTAGGTCGGGTACAGTTTTAAAAATTGCAAAATAGCCCTTAAACTTTCAAAATTTTACAATCTAGTCCTTGGGCTTTTAAAGGTTGATTTTATTTATCTTAAAACACTTAAAACTTTATTAAAATGTCCAAAAGTCATTTTTGAACCCGAGTACTGTCCCAAATTTCGAAATTTGCATAGGGGTCCTTAAACTTTTATTTTCTTGCAATTTAGTCCACCAACTTTCCATTTTTGCATTTTTAAGTCCAAAATTAAAATTTAATCAATTATGCTCGACTTTTCCAGGTTATAAGTCATCCAAAACATAGATTTTAAAGATCATACACATGCATGTCCAATACATACAAGAATTCATCAATTAAAGCATTAAAGTGTACATGCATGCACCTAAAATTCAATAAATAATAATTTTGAGCAACTCTTGAGAATTTTCATGATTTTATATATAAAATTGACATGTAATACATAATTATATATATCTCAAGGCTCATGATTAAAGTTTCTACATGCATTTAATCAAAACACCTAAAAGTTGGAAAAATAATTTTCCACCCACCTTAAATTTGGAAATTGTGAAATAAAAGGATAATTTCACAATTTTTGGATGAGGCTTCTTAGGTCAGCCCCTAAGTCAAGAAAATATCAAAATTTGGAGTTAGAAAAATGAGAGAAAAATTAAGGAGAAAAAGAAGAAAATAAGGAAATGAAAAGGACTACACTTTACCTTGTGTAGTAGATGTTTGGAGACTAGTTGAAGCTCAAAAATTGGAAATTTTGGCTCAACTCCAAAATCTCCTAAGGTCAGCCCCTATTTCTCAAAAATGAAAAAGGGGTGTAAAATTTGAAAAAAATAGGAAGAGTACGAAAGAAGGGGTCTAGTACACAATTCTTACCTTGTAGTCTAATTTTCTCTACTATTTTCTTCTTCAAGCTTGAGGTCCTTCTTCAAAATGTTGTCAAGTTCAAATCTTCAAGTTCTTCTAAATGTACCTCCAAACCAAATTCAAACTTAAGTTAAGAAGGTGGAAGAGATGAACAATGTGATATCAAAAAATGGATTGAAGCTAAAATTTCTTACCTTGTATGATGATGGTTCAATTTTTATGAAGAATAGGGAGGAAATGTTGAAAATTTTTCTAAGTATAGAAGAAGAAGGTGAAAGGAAGAATAAAGAGAAGTTGGGAGTTTTTAGAGAGAATGAGGAGGATTTTTGTTAGAGGATAAATGTGTTAGATGAAATGAGATGAATTTTTTGTGTGTAATAGGCCATATGGCCGTGTAGTATGAGAGAGAGGAGAGAAAATTTTGATCAAATTGTGTCTTGTAATTTGTCTCTTGCACGGAGACAAAATGCAAGTCAAAGTGTGGGTAAAATTGGAATTTGAGAGGAATAAGGAGAATGTTGGGAAGAATGGAATAAGTTGGGAAAAATAGTAATAAAGAATTGGTGTATAAGATGATGTGTATAATGTTTGAATTAATGATATAATTATACACAAGATGACTAATATATGGTGTAGGTGTACAAGAGTTGGATGATATTTTTATCCCAAAAATACCATGTTGGCCATCACTATGAGGTAATATGGTAATTCAATATATTTTTTTTTGTCCCAAATTTGATGATAATAGATGAAATATATCAATCTCCAAAATATTTAGTGATTTCCTTGATCACTTGTAAGTCTCATGATCACTTAATCTAAATCAAAATCTTAATTCTATAAGGTAAAAGTCTCCAAAATAAATAGTCTCTTAATATTCTAAGGTGACTAATAAATACAAAAATAGTAATAATGATCAATCAAGTGATCATAAATGAGGGATAAAATTAAATAAGATCATGATCACAAATAATTAAATAAAATGAAATAAAATACAAAATGTATATATTATTATTAACTACCCATCAAAATGACGCGGTAAAATAGTCGATCAAATGTATAAACAACAATAAGGATCAATTAATAGCTTCGGAAAAATCGGGGCTTCACATAAGTAGAGCCTAGAAGTGTCGGATGCAAGCACGCCTAATCCTCGCTTGATAAATCGCCTAATCAATATAAAAATAACACTAGTCAAAATACTCGAATAATCTAACTTAAACTTAAAAATAATAATATAAAAATCCTAATTTAGGGGCTTAATAGGATATAACAATAGAATCGAGGGCTGAATTGGAATCAAAATAGAAATTGGAATTTAGAGGCTAATTTGATGGTTTGGGATTGAAGGGTAATTCTGTCAATAGTATATGGGGACCACATCCCCAAAATCCTTCTTCCCCTTTTCTTCTCTCCCCATACGTAACCTACCCCATCCTCCATCTCTCTTTTCTCTCTCCTTTTTTCTTTCCCTTTTTTTTTCTTTTTCTTTTTCTTTTTCTTCCCTTTTCCCTACCTTTTTCCTCTCTTTCCTTTCGGTCAAACCACTGTCCACCCCCCAACCCACTTTTCCTTCTGCTTTCTTATTCTTTCCTATTCTTTTCTTCTGTGTTTTTCGAACCAGCAACAACACCATCCATTTTCTCTCCTTTTTTTTTCTTTTCTCAAATCCAAATTTCTAATTCTCCCTCACTATCTCCATAAAGAACTAAAATCCACCCCCAAACTCAACGTCTGCCCATCTCTCTCTTTCGCTCTCTATTTCTTTTTTTTTTCTAAACTTTACACTCACAGACACCGGCGACCTCGGGCGGCGCGGCTGCGGCAACTCCCGACGGCTTTCGACAGCGGGTGGTTGATTTTGGGCTAAACCGGAGATTTTTCGGTAAGTTTGTGGGTTTGAATTTGGGCAGCAACAAATTGGAGTTTTCAATAAAGTTGGGTTTGGGCGTCAATGGCTACGGGTTTCGGTATTCTGGCGGCGACGGCGGGGTTAAACTTACGGTTGCCGCTCGGTTGGGTTGTCTTTGGCTTTGGGAAGTGATTGCTGATTTTTGGGTGTGGCCGTGTGAAGATGGAACTGAGGATTGAAATATTTACCTTGCTGTTTTCTGAAGAAGAGTACGTGAATTTCTCTTGTATTGTTGCTTTGTTTTATAGACTAGATTAGGGTTATGGTTTGTATAATAGTTAGAGTCCTAATCTGAAGAGAGTTCAAGTGTAAAGGAAACTGGTTGATGTTTATTAATTAGGATTCTTGATAGATGAAATATATTTTTTTTTTAAAGATTCAAAAACGAGAAATCGGTTTAAATTATGATATCTGAAATTTTTTGGAGTCCTACTTGAAGTAGGAATTGTGAATGGGCTAGATTGGGCTTATATTGATTTGGGCTTCACCGAAATTGGGCCCCGCTTAGAATTTAGACTGAAATAAATAAACATTCGACTGGACAATTGGGCTGGATTTATAATAATGAAATTAGCCCTAAATAAACTAATCCTCATCTAAAAATTCATAATTCTTAATAAAAGCCTAAAATAAAATTCTGGGTATTACATACTATCCCCCTTAAAAATAATTTCGTCCTCGAAATTAAACGTACCTAATAAAGATTGACATTGGATGTGATGCTAAAATATCCTCCTTACGTTCCCAAGTAGCCTCTTCTTGCTATGTCCACTGATTGCACTTTGATTAACTCAACGCCTCGATTTCTTAACTTGTGCACCTTTCTATCTAAAATCTTCGCCACCGGTTTCTCCTCGTATGACAACTCGTCATCCAATTCTATGGTCTCATAACTAACAACATGACTTGGATCCGCATGTACCTCTCAGAACATAGATACGTTAAAAACATTGTGAATTCCCGACATTGCTGGCGGCAAGGCCAATTTGTACGCTACTCTCCCCACTCGCTACAAAATTTCGTACGGTCCAACATATCTCGGATTTAGCTTCCCTCTCTTAACAAATCTGAAAATTCCCTTCGTCGGCGATACTCTCAGAAAAACTTTCTCGCCTACCACAAACTGTAACTCTTTCCTTTTTGGATCGGCATAAGATACATCGATCCTGCGCCACCTTGATTCTTTCTTATCTTCTCTACGGCTTCAATCTGTTCTTTTGACAATGTCCGGACCCAAAACTTTCTTCTCTCCAACTTCATCCCGATGAATTGGTGATCTACACTTCATCTCGTATAATGCCTCGTATGGTGCCATCCCAATAGTTGATTAATAACTGTTATTATAAGCAAATTCAATTAGTGGCAAATGTCGTTCCAAACCTCCTCCAAAATCCAACATGCAAGCTCTAAGCATGTCCTCCAACGTCTGTATCGTCCTCTCGGATTGTCCATCTGTTTGGGGATGAAATGCCGTACTGAATTGTAATCTCGTTCCCATTGCTCTTTGCAAACCCTTCCAAAAATTTGAAGTAAACCGTGTGTCTCTGTCAGACACAATCGAAATCGGTACTCTGTGTAGCCTCACGATCTCCTCATTGTATAATTGAGCTAACTGTTCTATGTTGAAAGTCATCTTAACCGGCAAAAAGTGTGTAGTCTTCGTCAATATGTCCACGATAACCCATATAGCTTCGTTCCCTCTATTCGACCTCGGTAAACCAGTCACAAAATCCATTGTAACATGTTCCCACTTCCACTCCGGGACCTCAAGTGGTTGTAGCAATCCCGATGGTCGTTGGTGTTCGACTTTGATTTGTTGACAAGTCAAACACCTCTGCACGAACGATGCAATAGAGCCCTTCATGTTTCTCCACTAGAAAGTGTTTCTCAAGTCACGATACATCTTTGTACCTCCCGGATGCACCGTGTAAGGTGTACATTGAGACTCTTCTAAGATCTCCCTTCTTAGGTTCTCGTCTTTTGGTACACATACTCTCCCTTCATAAGTAAGTGTGATGTCCGATGCTTCAACGAAACCTCTAATGTTTCCAGCTAAAGCTCGCTCCCTCATTTTGCACAAAAACTTATCCTTCGTTTGTGCATCCTTGATCCGATTTCTCAAAGTCGGCTTTGCCACCATAGCAGATATGATAGCTTTGGTGTTGGTTGGTACTACCACATCAATTCTCATGTTGACGAAATCTTTGATCAATCTCTTCTTGCTCGTGATCATGATCGTCGATTCACCATCGTTTTTCCCGACTCGGGCATCAAGAACCACGTTGGCCTTGCACGGTGATAGTGGATAGTACAATCATAATCTTTGACTAACTCCAACCATCTTCGTTGTCTCATGTTCAATTCTTTCTGCGTGAAGAAGTACTTGAGACTTTTGTGATTCGTATAGATATCACATTTTCCTCCGTACAGGTAATGACGCCATATCTTCAGGGCGTGTACTACGACTGCAAACTCCAAGTTATGCGTGGGATAGTTAAGCTCGTGCTGCTTCAATTTTCTAGAGGCATAAGTTATCACCTTCCCCTGTTGCATGAGTATACATCCGAGACCTTGTTTTGACGCATCACTATAAATAATGAACCCTTCCGATCCATTAGGTATCGTCAAAACCGGTGCGGTAACCAATCTCTGTTTCAACTCTTGGAAACTGGTTTCGCATTTCTCAGTCTACTGGAATTTCTCTTCCTTTATCGTCAGTCGGGTCATTGGTCCAGCAATCTTGGTAAAACCCTCAATGAACCGTCTGTAATATCCCGCAAGTCCTAAGAAACTGCGTACCTCACTCACGGTCGATGGCGCTTTCCATTCATTTATAGCCTTCACTTTGGCTGGATCCACTTCGACACCTCGGGCGGTGACTACATGACCCAAGAACACCACTCGCTCCAGGAAAAACTCACATTTCTTGAACTTCGAATAAAGTTTCTCCTTGCGAAGTATCTCCAGCACGATCCTCAAATGCTCTTCGTGTTGTTGTTTATCCTTTGAATAGATCAAGATATCATCGATGAACACAATGACAAATTGATCTAAGTAAGGATGAAACACTCTATTCATCAAGTCCATAAAGACCGCTGGTGCGTTGCTTAACCCAAATGGCATCACAGTAAACTCGTAATGTCCATAACGGGTTCTAAACGCTGTTTTGGGTATATCTGCTTCTTTGATCTTCAGCTGGTGATACCCTGATCTTAGATCAATCTTTGAGAAAACTCCAGCTCCTCTTAATTGATCAAACATATCCTCAATGCGGGGTAAGGGGTATTTGTTCTTGATCGTGAGGTTGTTCAACTCTCGATAGTCGATACACATTCTCATCGTGCCGTCCTTCTTCTTAACGAACAATACTAGAGCTCCCCAAGGAGACACGCTTGGTCTCACATAACCCTTATCCAGCAATTCTTGTAATTGCACCTTTAGTTCTTGCAACTCCTTAGGTGCCATTCTGTAAGGTGCCTTTGACGCGTTGGTGTCTGCTCCGGCACCAAATCAATCGTGAACTCCACTTGTCGATCCGTGGCATTCCGGTAAATCCTCCGAAAAACATCGGGTACTCTCGGCGATCGGGATATCGCAATTGTTCTCTCTTGATCGAGGTAGCCATTACGTTCACCAAGAATGCTTGGCATTCTCCTTTCCTTAGCATCTTCACGGCTTTCATTGCTGATATAACTCGTGGCAAAACACCCGACCTAGTCCCATGGAAAGTGAACTTCTCTTTTCTAGGCATATGGAAATCTATTTCCCTCTCGTGACATCGGATGTTTGCGCGATTCTGACTTAACCAATCCATTCCTAGGATTACGTCAAAGTCCTTCATCTTTATAACGTATGGGTTCGCTTCTAGAGTTCTTCCTCTATATTCGATTGTACCCGTTTACTCTATGATCACCACTATAGTTTTACCCGATGGTGTACTGACCCCCAAGGGTTCCACAGACTCACATATCACATTATTTAATCCCTTAATGAATTTTACAAATATGAAAGAATGTGTAGCACCAATATCAAAAAGTACAAGAGCATGTATATTAAAAACTCGTAACATACCGCTTCGTCTCGTGCTCCTCTTGTGCGCCCTGCTCGGTCATGGCGTACATCCTGGTTTCCCTCCTGTGGGCATCTCGATCCCATCCGGGCCGACCGGGATATCTCTTACAATCCCAACCCTGATGCCCTGGCTGATGGCATCGGTAACACACATCTTTTCCCGCAGAGCACTCGCCATGATGATATTTCCCGCACTCGGCATTGTGGCCTCGTCTCACGACCTTGGCGATTAGGAGCACCACCGACTCTTTGTTGTTTGTTGTTATTAACAAACTTCCCGGTGTTTGACCTCCCATTTCCTTTTGGGAGCCTCAAAACCTTTTTACTACCTCCTTCCAATCTCATATCGAGGCAACCATTCGAGCTCCTTACACAACCGCAGAATATGATGCGTTCCCGGATGCTCACCGCCCCCACCTGACTCGGGCGAAACCGCACACAAATCTCTTAGTCTTCTTACCGCCTATGTCCGCTGTCAAGTGAATAGCATACCTCGCTAATCTGTTGAACTTTCGCTCATACTGAGCACCGCTATTGTCCCTTGTTGCGGGTTTAAGAATTCTCTTTCCTTTTTATCTTTGTAGATCATGAAAAAATCGCTTGCATGACTAATTCCTTGAAACTCCATTGCATATCACCGTTCTTTGGGTCGTGATGGTTCGTCGTGGGAATCCCACCAATGCCGCGATCTTGCTTGAGCCGATAAATCGCGCATGACACCCTTTGTGCGTCGATCACTCGATCAATTCAAATATGCCCTCCACCCTCGCTATCCATTCTTCCACATTGTGCGGCTTCTCCTGTCCCGTGAGAGTCGGAGGTCTATACCGGCGAAACTATTCCACCACATGTGAAGTGTTATTTGTGGGAGCCGGCTGGTTCTGTTGGTTCAAAGCACCCCCTTGAGTTAGACCCTCAACAACTGTGGCTAGGCGCGCCACTACGTCTCCCAAATTTTATAGTGTTGAATTTGTGGCAGTCCCGGTTCTAGGGGCTCTAGGATTCATCCTATAACCATGAATATAAAATTAAGTCAATCTCCAATTGGAATATTTTTAAGCTCAATATATATAAAAGTTAAACCATAAACGATAACAAGTACTCAAGGCAATTTTTAAAAAAATGACCATTCATTAATCTCAATTTTTTTTTACAATGAATCCAATGAATGAAGAAATAATTGCTAGTTTGAAAATCAAAACTTAAACTAAAATACTAATGAAAGGAGAATATAAAATCCCAAGCATCAACTACTAAAATAAGTAAAACAAAAGGTAGCTATTCAATATCTTCTTTCGGATCCTCCTCTGGATCTTCCTCCGGGTCTTCCTTTGGATCTTCGTCATCACTGGAATCAGGTGGAGGAGCATCATCGTGTATGTCTTGCTCTTTGGGCCAGAAGTCAGAAATGTCCATTGTGATTTGTACATGGTCCAACCACCACTGTCGGAAAACCGAAACGAAATTCTCATAGCTAACCCGCGACTGAACTCCCTGGACATCATCTACCATTTGATTGTGTATCTCTCTTGCTCTTCGTAGGGGTAACTCCGATAAGGTATTAATAAATCTAAGTATGCCCTGTCGATTAGATACCGAGTGACGGCATATCTAGCCTCTACCCATAATCCAAACATTGCATTAGGATGCGCCCCAAGGTTATGGTTAAGTTCCCATTGATATTGTTCATATCTCTCTATCCTTGCTCTCCTATTAACGCTAACAATATCAGACTTTCGTGATGTATACCTTCTACGAGCCATCTATAGAGCATAAAAATAATTAAATCCTCTAAGTTCTTTCTATTGTCCATAAAGTTCACAATTAACATAATATCTCAATAGTTCAATGGCATTCTATCGTGCTATGCATCCAAGAAAACTTAGCATATTTCTTTCATTTTTCTCTTTGTAATAGGAATTGTAAAATTCATTACAACGGTATTAAAACACTTTAGCAATGACATTTGACAACAGCAGTAGCAGTAGCAATAGCAGTAACAATAGCGATGGCATAAGCAGTAGAAAATGAAATCCTTTGAAAAAAAAAATTTGTACCTTGGCTTCGGAGTTGGCGTGGCCTAGCGGTGGTGGATACGTAGACTCTTTTCGTTTAAAAAAAATTCTAATTCATTTATCAGAGTACACACGCGAAAATTACACGTATTTTATTTTTGCAAGTCTACAGAAAAGTAGACCCGCTCTGATACCACCTGTAACGCCCTAGAATTTCTTTAATAAAATACACAAGCATAATCCAAACTTTAACGATGAAAAGGAACATGAATAAAATAATATTAAACTGAGTCAATTGTAGCGGAAGCAAAAATATTTCATAAATAAAATTCTAACTATCGTCTGATTCTATCAATTTCAAATAAACTGGAAATTAACTAACAATTTAAAAAGAAGTAAATAGTTCAACATTTTTTTTAAAACTAAACATTCGATCGTAAATAAATCCATAGGCCTTTTCATATCCACCGCTCTTAGCCAGCGCCATCTCCTTCACCTGAAAAGTTTGTTATATGTGGAGTGAGCGACACAACTCAGTGGAGTATAAATTGTCCAAGCTAAATACACAGATATCTCACATAGGCATGTAAATACAATCCAATAGGACATATCATAGATCTTTTAAAAAACTGTAGACATAGACATGGGTAGCACTGCAGGGGTTCCACCTGAGGGATACATCGACCCCGGACCTCTTGAGTTCCTGGCTCATGGGGCCTAAGTAACTGTACTACATATTCATGCAAAATAATCTAAGCATTTAACAAGGACAATAAAGTTTAGAAAAATAAACACCACCTTGAACGTAGCTTTGAAAATTAAGTAGAGCCTAAAAGTGTCGGATGCAAGCACGCCTAATCCTCGCTTGATATATCACCTAATCAATAGAAAAATAACACTAGTCAAAATCCTCGAATAATCTAACTTAAACTTAAAAATAATAATATAAAAATCCTATTTTAGGGGTTTAATAGGATATAACAATAGAATCGAGGGCTGAATTAGAATCAAAATAGAAATTGGAATTTAGAGGCTAATTTGATGGTTTAGGATTCAAGGATAATTTTGTCAATAGTATATGGGGACCACATCCCCAAAATCCTTCTTCCCCTTTTTTTCTCTTCCCATAACCTACCCCATCCTCCATCTCTTTTTTCTCTCTCCTCTTTTCTTTCCCTTTTTCTTTTTCTTTTTCTTTTTCTTCCCTTTTTTCCCTACTTTTTTCCTCTCTTTCCTTTCGGTCAAACCACTTCCCACCCCCCCCAACCCACTTTTCCTTCTTCTTTCTTATTCTTTCCTATTCTTTTCTTCTGTGTTTTTCGAACCAGCAACATCACCCTCCCTTTTCTCTCCTTTTTTTTTTATTTTCTCAAAAATTCAAATTTGTAATTCTCCCTCACTATCTCCATAAAGAACTAAAATCCACCCCCAAACTCAACGTCTGCCCATCTCTCTCTTTCGCTCTCTATTTCTTTTTTTTTTTCTAAACTTTACGCGCATAGACACTGGCGACCTCGGGCGGTGTGGCTGCGGCAACTCCCGACGGCTTTGGACAGCGGGTGGTTGATTTCGGGCTAAATCGGAGATTTTTCGGCAAGTTTGTGGGTTTGAATTTGGGCATCAACAAATTGTATTTTTCGATAAAGTTGGGTTTGGGCGTCGATGGCTACGAGTTTCGGTATTCCGGCGGCGTCGGGGATAAACTTACGGTTGCCGCTCGGTTGGGTTGTCTTTGGGTTTAGGAAGTGATTGCTGATTTTTGGGTGTGGCCGTGTGAAGATGGAACTGAGGATTGAAATATTTACCTTGCTGTTTTCTGAAGAAGAGTACGTGAATTTCTCTTGTACTGTTGCTTTGTTTTATAGACTAGATTAGGGTTATGGTTTGTATAATAGTAGAGTCCTAATCTGAATAGAGTTCAAGTGTAAAGGAAACTGGTTGATGTTTATCAATTAGGATTCTTGATAGATGAAATATTTTTTTTATTTTTTTTAAGGATTCAAAAACGAGAAATCGGTTTGAATTATGATATCTGAAATTTTGTGGAGTCCTACTTGAAGTAGGACTTGTGAATGGGCTAGATTGGGCTTATATTGATTTGGGCTTCGCCTGAAATTGGGCCTGGCTTAGAATTTAGACTGAAATAAATAAACATTCGACTGGACAATTGGGCCTGGATTTATAATAATGAAATTAGCCTCTAAATAAACTAATTCTCATCTAAAAATTCATAATTCTTAATAAAAGCCTAAAATAAAATTGTGGGTATTACACTAAGGTATGGTCTATTGATATTGATTGTCATATTCACGAAACAACATGCTTTCCCATCATCATCATCATATCTGGTCCCATCAAAATTAACATTAGATAAGTAGTATTTTGTACCTTTGCACTGATTTTGTTTATACATGACAGCGGGACTATATGACAAAGTGATTGTTCTGCAGTGTATGCTATAGTAGACATTTCTCATGCTTTATTTCTGTCATTCTCTTTTAATTATTCGACAAGTTGTTGAAAGTTCTTAGAAAAAATTTAAATAAGGTTATTGACAATTTAGAAGGACATTTAGGGTATTCAGTTTCTCATGTTTTTGGGTAACTAATTGAGAATATGAAACTTTGCTGTTTCCTTTTAACAACTTTGGCTCTTTGTTTTTATTCTCATACTGCAGCTTACTCACATTACAGATTAAAGATCGACTAATCTGTATATATTTTTTTCTCTGCAATTTCTAGGTTATGACAAGGTATATTTGGAAGGAAACAAGTCAGCTCACATTAGCAGGTATGGAAAAAAGTTCTTAAGATTAATGTGAATTTCGTCGTAAGCGTGTAATCTTGATCGTAATTGTTAAGAAAAAAGAAACATAAAGTAAAAATTAAATTGGTTACTCTGTTTTGATTAGCTTGTTTCAATTGGGCTTGGCCTCTGGGAATTCAAGTAGGCCTAGACCAGAAGACTCACACTTAAATGAGCTCACAGGCTTAATACAAGAATGTTTGCGGTGACATATATGAGGTTTATTTATCCGGTTGGTCTGAACTGATGGAGAGGGTAAATCCGAATTGATTAAGCTTGTCTGAACTCGTGACTTTATACTGGATTATTTATGTATTTATTTATTTGGTTGATCCTAATGTTGTGATCTATTTTTATATGGTTATTTCATCCATCTTTTATGTCTGAAATTTCTTATGATATTTTTCATTCTTACCAGGAAAAACGGGCTCTGTATACAAGGTTTTCAAGGGTCTAGTGTTTCCATTTATCTTTGATCTTAAAGTAAGTTTTACTTTCTTTTGTCAGTATATTCTTTGTTCACTGAGCAACCTGGATTACTTCCAACTTGTTTCGTCACTCAGTCTATGCATAAGTCATGTTGCTGTGTGTGCTTCTTTTTCATCTATATTTTCTTTTTCAAGTTTTCGTTTTTAGTTCTTTATAATAGAATATAGATGTTGCTAGTATTAAATATCAAAAGTGTCAGCACATATTAGCAATTCTTGTGATGTCATGCATGACGTTTTCTTAAGAATATTCCCAGTACACTTGTCTCAAATCAGCAGAGTTTGTTAGGATTATATTCTTGATCAATGGTAGATTGTGGTGAGCAAATGATTGCTTGGTTGTTATAAATGTAGCCTGTTATTCGACTGAAATGGTACAGAAAATTATTCCTGAATATCAGTATATTGGAAAAGCTTCATTTTGTCTTTAATGGCTTTTATCATCTTCTTCCTGCTTTCTATTTTCCATCATGGTATCAGAGCAGGGAATCCCTGACTCTGATACCCCCTCTTTCCCTTAGCTCTGGTATAAATCATCCTCTAATTCCATGGCAACAGATGAGTCCTCCGAGCAAACCACAGTCCCAGTCACACCACCTATCCTACCTTCTTCCACCTTTGTTCAGCCCCAAAATCAACTCGTTTCTATTAAGTTGACTGAATCTAACTATCTCCTATGGAAGCAGCAGGTTCTTACCGCCATTGTAGGCTATGGACTGGAAGGTTTTATTTCCAGCTAAAATACACCACCTGCTCGACTTATTACCTCTGAAAATACTTCTCAAACCAGCCTTAATCCTGATTTTGTTACTTGGCTGCGGCAAGATCAACTACTAGCCTCATGGCTTCTTTCTTCTCTCACTGAAAATCTTCTTATCCTCATGGTAGGAAAGAACTCCTCTAGAGAAATCTGGGAGACTCTGGAGGCCAATTTTTCTGGTCAGTCTAAAGCTAGCCTCATGCATCACAAGTTGCAGCTCCAAACTCTCAGAAAAGGTAATCTGTCCATGAGAGAATTCCTCAGTAAAGTCAAGTCCTGCTGTGATGCTTTAGGTACTGCAGGTGAGCCGGTTTCTGAACAAAATCATATACTCTATATCCTTGGGGGGCTTGGCTCTGACTATAATCCAGTTGTTGTTGCTGTTACCTCTAGAAGTTTATGCTATGCTTTTTAGCCTTGAATCTAGATTTGACATATCTTCTCCGTATAGTGTGAACACTGATGGTTCCACACCTGTGGCCAATCTTACTACTCCCTTTCCAAATAATCCCAGAACTCCTTCTCCTAACTTGCCTCCTACTCCTCAGTATCGTCCCCCCTACCAGAACCAAAATTTCAGGGGCAGAGGTCGTGGTTCCACCTATAAGGGAAGAGGGGGTAGAGGTTTCAGGTTTCATAATAACCACCAGAAGCTTATGTGTCAACTATGTGGCCTGTCTAATCATACTGCAGAAAAGTGTTACCATCGTTTTGATTCCACCTTCCCTGGGCCTACAAACATGCACTCCCAAAACTTTCATACCCCTTCACCTCCAAATCACTCTGCATCTCCTTCTCAGCTGACTGCTATGGTAGCTTCCCCTGATCCTACTCCTGACTCTATCTGGTTTGCTGACTCTGGTGCTTCTAATCATGTCACCAATGATCTCTCCAACCTGAATCTTGCCTCTGAATACCAAGGCAACAACAGACTCCATGTTGGTAATGGTACAGGTTTGTTAATTTCACATATTGGCAACTCTCAGTTTACCAATTTTCATAACTCTTCTAGACCTTTTCTTTTAAAGCATCTTCTTCATGTTCCCTCTATAACTAAGAACTTACTTAGTGTCTCTCAATTTGCTAAAGATAATTCTGTCTTCTTTGAGTTTCACCCTGATATTTGCTTTGTAAAGGACCAGGTCTCTCATCAAGTTCTTCTCCAAGGTTCTCTTAGAGGTGGTCTCTACAGCTTTGATGTGCAACCTCTGAAGTCTTCATCAGCTTCTTCAGCTCTTCAGCCTGTTTCAGCTCCCTTCAATCCATCTTTCCCTTCAGCTCATGTTGTCACTAAGAATAATTGTCCTAGTTTAGATTTGTGGCACTCTAGACTAGGCCATGCTGCGTTTGATGTTGTTGAGAAAGTTATGAAGTCTTGTAATCTTTCAGTTTCTATTAATGAAAAGCCTATTTGTGGTTCTTGTCTTCAAGCTAAATGTCATGCTTTGCCTTTTACTGATTCCTTGACTCAATATCATCACCCTTTAGAACTTGTACATACAGATGTTTGGGGACCCTCCCCTATCACCTCTCACAGTGGTTCCCATTATTATGTTTGTTTTATTGATCACTTTACACGGTTTACCTGGATCTATTTTCTCAAAGCTAAATCTGAAGTCAAAGAGGCCTTCATTCACTTTAAACATCTTGCTGAAAATCAATTTAATCTTACCATTAAAGCTGTTCAAAGTGATTGGGGTGGGGAATTTAGAGCTCTTACTCAACTTTTTACTGATTCTGGCATAGTTCATAAAGTTTCTTGCCCATATACCCCTGCTCAAAATGGTCTGGCAGAAAGAAGGCACCGGACTATAGTTGAAATGGGTCTTGCCATGTTATCTCATTCTCACGTTCCCTTAAAATATTGGGATGATGCTTTTGGGACTGCAGTTTACATCTTGAATAGACTCCCTGTCAAGGCTCTTCAATACAAATCCCCTCTTGAGCTTATTCATAGTCACAAACCTGCATATACCACTCTTAGGGTCTTTGGTTGTCTTTGTTTTCCAAACCTACGACCTTACAACAAACACAAGTTGGAACCTCGCTCCTTACCTAGTACTTTTCTTGGCTATAGCTCCAAACACAAAGGCTACAAAGTTCTCCTTCCTACGGGTAAAATCATTGTTTCAAGAGATGTCATATTTGATGAACATCAGTTTCCTTTTTCTAAGAATTTCCCTCCGGTGTCTCACCCCACACCCATCTTCTCTCTCAATCCACCACCACTTGTTCACCCTAGTTCTCCTTCTTCCACTCCTCCTTCTCAGACTAAAATTCTATCTTGGCTGGTTTTAGCTGAAGAATAAGGTCTTGTGTTTTATGAACAGGAACAAAAGCTGAGGAGCTTTTCATTGCCTTTTTGCTAGGAATTGTTGGATACGAAATAATAAATCAATATGTTGATCATCTTGTTATTTTACTTTTTGATGCAGATAATCTTTTATCAATTTATAGAGGTTACTTCATTTCTTTAATTTTTCATTTCTCATATAATCCTCTTGTCCCAAAATGAATGTTAGAATTTTTTTGTTAGCACTATTGTAACAGCTACTAAATTTGTTTTGAATGGAAAGTGATAGACTTGATTTATTTTAGTTCAAATAATTAGACGGTTTTATTTGTACTAAAATGTAGATGGATGTACTACAATGTCGAAACATATATGCATGTTAAATTGAGTAGTTGAACCATGTGATGCACTTGGCAGTTTAAGTAAATCTATTATTCTGGTTGCAGCAAAGCATCACATCTGATATACCACTCTCTAATTCCAATTGCTAAGTTACACTACTACAGAAAAGCTGATAGACACCGGTTTTAAACCGGTGTCTATTAGTAAACCAACCGGTGTTAAAGCCACTGGTGTTAAAAGTCTGAACTTTTTGACACCGGTTTAAAACCGGTGTCGTTGAGGGAAAAGACACCGGTTTAAAACCGGTGTCTATTAGTAAAAACAACCGGTGTTAAAGCCACTGGTGTTAAAAGTCTGAACTTTTTGACACCGGTTTAAAACCGGTGTCTTTTCCTTCAACGACACTGGTTTTAAACCGGTGTCTATAAGTAAAACAACCGGTGTTAAAGCCACTGGTGTTATAAGCCTAAACTTTTTGACACCGATTTAAAACCGGTGTCTTTTATTTTAAAGACACCGGTTTTAAACCGATATCTTTTCTTTGAAAGACACAGGTTTTAAACCGGTTTCTTTGAGAAAAATTATCCGCTTTCTAATGTTAAAAATTTATGTATTTGACACCGGTTTTAAACCGGTGTCTTTTGATGAACTCCAATTCTAGCAATCATCATAATTTCACTACCAATTAAACATGAAATCCATTAATACTAAAGTTACCTCCAATAGCCAAAATCCAACAAAAAGTACAAGTAGCGAAGTTTCCTTTCGATAAAACAACTATAAATTCATAGTCCATTAATTCCATCAACCAACAAAAAAACTACATAATTCAACTAAAGACAACAAAATCCAGATGATCAACATAGCTCATGTCATTCAAGCTTTAAAAAATGGTCAAGCTTCTCCGCCTTTAACCTTTGTTTCTCGTCACGAAGCTCATTCTTCTCAGCCTACAAACATACGAAAGAGTTGAATGATTTAGCCATTAATGAACCAACCCTTCTCAGCAACTAATCATAGTGAATTATGCACACAACAAAAATATTAGGATTAAAGGGGTATTTGTAATTTTCAACAGGAGTTTTATGTGTTTTCGTAATTTAACCAAAATATTAACTTCTTTAAAAATGACAAGTTACTGGAACAAGATCAATTTTCCACAAAACATACAGACAATGGTAGAAGTATCATATACTTAGAGACACGGTTAATCATAATCTTTCACTATCAATAAAAAGAGTATCATGTATGCAGGACAAACATGCACATCGCATACACTAGAAAGAATCCCAAACATGAGGAAGATAAAGTAACTGAGTTCTCCCCTTTTACTTTTACCTATAAAATGAAGAATCATAAGAGTGGGTCATATGGAAATTAGTAATTTTTTTTTTTTTGATGCCATATGGAAATTAGTATTATGAAGCCAAGAGAGTGACCTTCAAAACTGGATCAATATTGACCAGTTCAATTGGGATAACAACAAAGTAGAACCTAAAATTAAAGCAAACACCTGAAACCAAGTAGCTTAAGGCATCTAACTAAAAGTCCTAAGAAATTTAAGTTTGGATGTGAAGAAAATATCTAATTCGCAACAGTAAGGGCATTTTGAAATGTCATTTTCATGGCTACTATTATAAATTTCCTTTGCTCACAAAAAATTAACAGCCACGAACCTGGGAACCCAATGATCCCTACAATATCTCCTCGCTTAACTGAAGAATGAAACCTAGTAAACTTGTCTTGCTTTCCAATAGACCTTTGCTATCATTCTCCAACTCAGAAAGTTTCAGCAACAAGTCTTGCTGCGTGACACAAAACAAAACCCTCAAGCCTTCAAACAAGCTCTAAATCATTTCTTTAAGCCAGCCCAATCTTAACTCTAAGAACAAATCCCTCAAGCCCACTTAACCAAAAATCAATAACCATCAGCAACAAAGGCGATAATTTTGCAATGAAAAAAGCTGGAAGCAGCTTTTGATCCCAAAAAAAGCTGAAACTTAAAAACATCCAAACTGAAAATCATAAGCACGTAAGCCTACAAACATCAACCACATATTAATCTTACTTCCCAAAATTTCGAACAAGCAAAAAATAGCTTTTTCCAGCAAAAAAGCTAAAAACAGCTTTTTTCCAAAAAAAGCTGGAAAAACTGAGGCAAAAAAAACAGAGCAGATCCCCTTAGAAACATAGCTGGATTGTATCACGTACAATTGGCAATTAGCTACATAATCCTAGTACTACACAATTCAAGGTTCAGGCATTATGTCAGACAAAATGTATGAGCATTATTTTCTTAGAGCACACATTTGTGAGCAAAACTAGTTGCTTACTTAACATAAAAGAACAAAGCAGAGTGAAAATCTATTTCGTGCAATAAAATATAGATACCACCGTGCCAATGAATCAACTGGCATTTCGTATCCATATCTAAAGTGAACAACATTTTAAACAACATTATTTTAAGCATTTTAAATATAGAAATTACAATTGTAATTATTTATTTGCAGGTCAAATTCGAAAACCTTGCAACAGATAATAGAAAAACAAAATCTGATCTATTTATATTAGTGTAGCAGACATAATCAGAGGTCACACACACCAAAAACTGATAAGGTAGTGTAGCAAAAGATGTACCAGATTTTATATAGCTTTTTGCCAACTACCTGATGTCTTGCTAGCATATTCCATTTGGTAACATATACTATAGCAAGATTGAAACACCTATATTCTTATGTATGAATTATTGCACAATAATTTGAGTATATGAATCAATTTGGACAAAACAACATATTCCATCTCAATGTTCATTCCTCACTTTTATCCTAAATCTGCCAACTAAAGTTTGTGACATACTAAATATCTTTTCAACATGCACCCATAGACGTGTAACCATTGAATCAAACACTCTCCTAGTTCAATACCTTTGACTTCTTCCCAAACTATCACCCAATGCCCAAAGAAGTGGTCACTTAAATTTTTCGCATTGTTTCGAGAAACAAGTTAACCAGAAGATAATTAACCCCACAGAGATGGCCCTCTAGGCAAACTTCAAATAGACAAATGGTTTCAAACAAAATTTAGAAAGAAAAAGTGTACAAGTGAAGTGGAAAACAAGAGAGATATAAGGAATTGCAATTAGCAGCCCACATGAAAAAATTTGCACCTTTGTCATTCATATGCAATATAAATAAAAAAAATTGAGACTGAAACAGGACAACAAGATCACACTCCAAAGAATAGCCAATGGATTTATAAGAAGAAAAAAATCATACTTTCAAGACAAAAACAGAGTTATACCCTTGATTAAGAGCATGTGAAGAAAGAAATTATAAATCCCGTACTCAAAATGCAAAACCAGTCCCAACAATTGGTTATTGCTCTAATGCAAACTGCAAATATATGAGTAAAAGCAAATGAACACACGAAATTGAGAGTTTAACAACAACCAACATAAGAAAGAAGGTGATTTATTACTCACTATAGCAACAAAATACCAGCCTTGTTTATATCGAAGATTATCTCTCGCCCACGGATTTTTAGCGTTCTTTTGCAAAAGCCCCAATCTATTACGATATGCCAATATGTGTTGTAAATTGTCGTAATTCCAGTCGTCGACGCAATCAGAATTCTCCAAAACATTTGTCTCCGAGATCGTATATTTAAACCAAAAACTAAAATCAAAACTCAATCAAAAATAGATTTAAACCCTAAATAGAACAAATAATAAATAAATAAATAAATAAATAACTGGATTTAAACTCTAAATAAAGAAATCTACCTTCGGCTTAGTCTTTGAAAGATGTTGAAGATGGTGGTTGACGGTGGCGGTGACGAGCGGCGCCGAGGTTGAAGATGGTGGTTGACGGTGGCGAAGGGAAGAGGTGACGAACGCAACGCGTTAGCGACCGGCGGGAGGAGAGAAAGTGACAGGCGGAGGGGAGAAGTGACGGGTGGAGGGTAGAGGCGACGGCGACGACGATGGGCGACAGGCGCACGGGCGAGAGGTGGAGATGGGAACGGCGCAGAACGAGGAGAAACTGAAAGATAGAATTCTATTCTTCAATTTCACTATAAGTGATAATTAACCTAATTATTAATTAATTATTAAATAGGGTTCACAAAAAAATTAATTAGGGGCTCAAACGACACCGGTTCTAGAACCGTGTCTAAAGATCTTGTGTTAAAAAATAAAGACACCGTTCTATAACCGGTGTCAAAAAATCTGGTGTCTAATCTAAAAGAATTTATACAAATAGACACCGGTTTCGAAATCCGATGCTAAAACCGGTGTCTATTTGGGAAATTTTTTACAATAGACACCGGTTCTAGGAAACCGCTGTTGTTTATTGAACGACAACACTAATTAGACACCGGTTTCTGACAAAACCGCTGTTATATGGGAAAAGACACCAGTAAAGTCATAAAACCGGTGTCGTTTTGGTGGTGTCTATCAACAGTTTTCTTGTAGTGTTAGTGAGTTATTTCTTTATCAGGGGTTGATTGCATAGGCACGGTTTTGCATCTCGTCTGACTTATGCTTCTATTCAAGCTTTACGTCCAAACCTTATCATCAATGCAAGAACTTGTGGAGGATTCAAGGTTTTACAATTGCAAGTATGATGGTTTCTTTTCCATTTTCCCAAATCTTGATTATTTTAGTTACTATTATGGCTTAAATATGCTTACGGTTATAACTACCCCTTTTCATGTAGTTTATACCCTCTAATTATAATTACCCACCATTAATTAATTTCTTGTTATATTGTTGTATATATTGGATTGGATTTAAACCTCTTTTTTTTCTTTCTTATTTTAGTGATTTTATTAAATTTCTTGAATTGGATTGAAACTGATTAACATGTTGCACTGTGCTTTAGGTCAACTTATTATTGTAATGTTTTATCTTTTTCTGGACTTTCTTGTATGTTGATTTATAATAAAGAATCCAACATTGATTACCAAGTTGCATATGGTAGTTTGAAGCAACCAACTAATATTGCATTAATCACCTTGTGTATTGTGTTAAAGGATTTTCTATATTGTATTATAGAACATGATGATCCATTTTGTAGTTAAATTATTGACTTAATATTACAATTTATTGTATTGTTGGTATATGATATTTAGGTGATTGTTATTGTATTGATCGTATATGGTATTTTTAGGTGATTGTTGTCATATTGTTGTTGCGCTAGAAGGGCGTATTGTTTTAGAATTGTATAGGCGTAGGGCATACTATTTTATAAATATGGGGAAATGAAAACCGAGTTTTACATCGGTTATTGCATTAACTGATGTAAACTATCGCCTTGTACATCGATTCTTTTCGATGCAAGTATAATATCTGCAAGAGATGTGTTCTAACTTTTAGTAAATAAGAATACTTTTCGATGCAAGTATAATAATTTAAAATTTATCATTATATATAATAAATATTTAATCGTTCGACTTTGATTTCCCCTTATACAATATAATATAAAGTGGAAATGAGTCAAATTAGCCATTTCCAAATTGTAAAGATTAAAAATAACCAACTTTTTCAAACACATATTTTTTAGTCTTTTTGGGGTGTGAAATGATATTCATACCCTTTAAGCATATTACATTAGGTCATATACCACTCTTTCTCCTTTTCACTTTCTCTCTCTCAGTTTTGGTTCAAAGACATAACTATTCCGGCGAATTTTCGGCGACACATTTTTTCGATCGGAATCTCGAAACAATGTAAGCATTTTGTTCTCTAGCTCATCCTTTATTCATTTCAGTATCGTATTTAGTTTGAGGTTGGGTGTAGAATAGATTTGAAAACCATATACATGAAAAAAATTAGTTCGAAAAAAGCTCGAACAACAGCCTGCAAATGTACCTCGACGTCTGACTCGATGTCGAGTTACATCTGACTTGATTTCGAATTAGATGTAACTCGACTACGAGTAAGATGTTGAGTTACATTTGTTCGAGTTACATGTTTAGATTTGAATTTTTTTTTATCTGTTGTTGTTGGTTTCAGATAGAGGATGATAAAATGATAATAGTCCATAGCGGTTTTTGGGATGGTAGTTTCTATAGGAATGGTGAAGAAGTACTCTTTTTTACGTCGTTGTGGATAATATCATATAGTGGGTTTGTAGATATTGTTCATAACGTTGTAAATGGTGACCGGCGTTTGTGTTAATACAAATTACACTGTTTAATGCCAACTGGGAGTGGTTCTGAGTTTAAGTCTTTGATTATATGTGAATGGAATCTTCGACGAGTAGCTGAGATTTTCAAAGATCCCCGAATATTTGTGACCTTGCAACCAAAAGATCATGGGATGGTGGGGACTTTGTGCACCAGAAATAGCAATCCACATGGTGGTGACTTCGTACAGTCAATATGTACATCGCGAAAGTCAAAATAGAATACAAAGTGCAAACTAATCCCTAGGTACTATCTCTGTACTGTGCGCAAAATCGACATCACCATCTTTAGCCGATACTCGCGGATGGTATCCATAGTCTGATCCGCCGAGATGGACTCACCCAACAAATGCTCGACGTACATGCAGGTAAACGCGCCACAACTGTGGCTATCCGTCTGTATGAACTAATTCTCTGTCGGCATCATCGTAATAGGCAATATGTCGCATCCAATCGGAATCCCGCGCTTCTCAAAATAACCACCAACAACGAGCAATCGGGGAAGAAGACGTCGAAGCAGGAGCAGCTGGCGGTGACGGTGATAAAAGATGGTCGGGTTAGAAGGATCGTCCATCTGATGCGACAATGGGTCGTACAGCTGAATATTCCAATCGATCAGCCGAACGCGACATACGACCCAATGCCCAGAGCCTACACATATAAAGACGATCTACAAGTAATAAAATGAAACATTATTAAGTGCATTATATGATTAATATGAACTACAAGTAAGATGCAATAAACCTATAACGTGACTAATACTTACATCTGGGACCACGTATCAAGGCTGACCCCACGCTGGACACTGCCCATGAACATATTGCAACAGCTGTCTCGGTATAGGCCACTGTAAGTACGGGCAGCTACCCCCATAGGTACTCAGACACTCCGTGTCATCAGGATGGAGGTGATCCCATGCATTCTTGATACACGTCTATAGATAATTTTCATTTTAAAAACATTAGTATCAATCCTTCAACAGTATAAAGTATGTTTAACGAACGTCAACTGAATTAAAAACTTACAAAAAAGTGACAATCATGGATGTTCAAAGTGTCTGCTCTAACACCAGGGTGCAACCGAATCCCGTCGTGCAATATCCGAGCAAGGACCTCGAGATAAGGATCAATATGCTGCAACATTTTAAACAACATGAGATTAAAACAACAATAACAATTATTTATTAAAATAAAATAAATACTTAAAAAAACTACTTACATTATTGGCTAGATCCTCCTCTACGTCCTCAATCTCCTGAAAGTACGAGGGGCCCTGATACCAAGCTGGCACTAGCCCTACATCTCGGCTGACAGACATCAAAGAATATCAGTTTAACGAGTATTGAAATGAAATATTATTAAGGACAAACAAAATATACAGAACATACACCGGGGGGTTAGGCATGTCCAAGAACTGAGTACACTGCTGACGAATTGATTTATGCATCCTCTGTTCATCTACATCTATAAACGGAGATTGTAGGAACCTCGACAGCATATGGACGCGGCGGACAGGACGTACAGGGGCAACGGGAGTAATCCCTCCCGCCTCGGCCCCCGCAACCACCCCCGCAGTACCAGCCTCCGCAAACTCTCTGGTATGCTCAACAACTACAGCAGATGGAACCTGTGAGGGCGGGGGTGTGCCACGCGGAGTATCACTAGGCACTGCCTATGAAAAACCCTTCGCAGCGGTGGATAGCCTAGTGTCCTGACAAATAGAAGAAGCAATTGAAGTACTATTAACATCATTTCCACTTCAATACAAAGTTCGAATTCAAAAGAAGATAAAATAAAAAATAGGTACATACCCCATACATAAAGTTTGATGTCTGAACGGTATATGTCTGCCCATGTGCTCCATGAGTCCCGTGGCTGGTGCGTAGAGATGGATCATCTATGTCCGGATCTGAATCATGTGGCTCATGACTCGGCTCTGCAGGCTGCTGCTCACGTATACTCGGCGTAGCAAATCAGGCAGCCAAGTATCCAAGTACAACTCAATCTCATCTCGTACAGAAGCCATCATGATCTCTCTATGACGAACCAGTGCACGGTCAATCACCCGACCTACGACTGTCTCCACCATTTGTATGAATACCCGAGTAGAATGGCTCGCAGCAGGGTCAGATAGAAAAGTCGGTCCCGTAGGTCGTTGTGATGAGGGACGAGGAGCCCCCGTTGGAGATCCGGAAGGAGGTGGAGGTGGTGAAGGCGACATAGATGCATGTGGAGAGCATCGAGGCCGGGATGCAGAGTGTCGAGGCAGGGGTGGAGAGCGTCGAGGTGGGGGTGGAGGCTGGGTATGGGTCCTCCGCCTCTGAGAAGGACAACTCGAACATGAAGAATGATCAATATCCTCAGCCTCACTATCATAATCATCATCATCGATACGTGCAGGCTGGGACTGGGTCATCTGCCTCTTCGGACGCTGAGACACATGCCGTCCTGATCTCGCAGTACGTGCTGGCTCCAGAACAATCCCCCTAACAACAGCGTCAGGGTCAAGTGGTACAGCCCGAGACGGGAAATGATCCATATGGACATATATCAATCCCTGCGACATGTCCATATCATACCCTTGCATGTAAGGGAGTCGTAACTCCACCTTGGTGGGTTGTAACGGTGCGCATATCGTCTGTGAAAAAAATAGAAACTTTAGCTTAATTATGAAGAAAATAGAATCAATACCACTATTACGCATATGATTTCATAAATAAAATTGAAAATTACCTTGGAGCTGTCAAATAACACCACCGCACTGAAGGTCCTCTTGGAGCATCTAAAACGTCTGCCTCTAGGATAGCCATCCAATTCAGAGGTCTGGGCAAGGTCCCGACCAAGTGAAGGAATAGCCTCAAATGGCCATAGATGTATCAAACAAAAAACAAATTAGTAACGAACCCGATTACAATATGAAATGCTCGTGTTAAAAGTGATACGTGTTTAAATTATATATACATGTATAGGATAGAAATAGGCATAGATGTGGAACTGGACTAGTCTCTCAGGATCATCAGGGGCTCGGGCCCCAGTATCCAGGTAATGGAGGAGATGCTCATACACGTAGGAGCCCCATGGGAATGCCCTAAACCCCAGGCCATCCTCAACCAAAGTCCACAACCATAATGGGATGGTACCCGCAGATTGAGAGCGAACAGATACTTCGTGACGAACAAGATATATGCCATCTTCAGATTATCCTCTGGTCGCTCTCTGAAATGACCCGCGACGAAAAGCGGCAATATCTTCTTCGGTATCAAGGACTCCCCATCAAAATACTGACGGTATACTCCTCCTGCCGGAGGGATATGCTGTGAGGAGCATGGGTCAATCTCCGAGGGGCCAAAGCGTAGCCCCATAACCGTCGCAAACTCTCGTCGGCCAAATCTGAGGTTCCGCCCACAAACGCGGAACCACAAGTCGCTTGTCTTAGATCCCTCCAATAAGATCTGTCTACCGAGCAATGGAGCATACCCTTCGAGGTCATGTATGCATCCGAGTCGAAGTTTAGAAACGCCCCAAACGGTCCGTTCCTAAACTCATCTAAATTGCCCGACTCTGTCCACTCCTTCTTGATATCCTCTATCAAGTGGCACTTGGTATACAAATCAGTTTTTCTGTCTGTCCAATTCTGTGCACAACCCCATTTTCATCTCCAATTCTGTCAATAAAAACACCAAGAGTGAGTGTACTGCTTGCTGACAGGTAACTCGAAATCGATTTACATGTGACTCGAAATCAAGTCACCTTAAAAAGTGGCTCGATTTCGAGTCAGATGTAACTCGCAAACAAAAACTAACATGTTGAACCTGTAACTCGAATTCGAGTTACATGTGGATTGCGAGTTACCCATCGTCTTCTTCGCCCAGTCCATTTCCACCATTAACAACATCTCAAGTTCACCAAAACCAAATATCACCATCTAAAACCTAGAATTTCTACAAAGCCTACAACAAATCCTAACCTAAAACAAGTATTGACAATCTAAAACAACAAAAATACATGAAATTACACAAAGGTAGAAAATGGGTTATTTGGTTAGAGGTCGATGCGGTCTCCATCTTCTTCTTCGCTGTCAATGTTGCCGGTTTCGAAACATTGGGGGTCGGTCACTGTGCTTTTTTCGAGTTTGGTGGGTATGGTAATGTTAGACTCAAAAAGGGCTTTTGAACTACTAAAGGGCAAGTTTGGAATTTCACACCCCAAAATAGCTAAAAAAGATGTGTTTGAAAAAGATGGCTAAAAAATATTTTCAGTGGCCTAAGCGGCTAAAAAAAAAACCCAATGTACAATAAATCCTGACTTCGCCTTTGCATGCATGCACCTGCACATGCTCAAGTATAACTTCATCACACCATCTAAGTATGTGAGTTGGCATGGGTCATTTCAATATTAGCTACTCGTCATTTTCCTTCTTCCCTAATTCACGAGTTTCCAACATATATCTACTAAGTACTAATTATTGTGTTTACGAAATAGTATTAACATATTATTAATGACTTAACTCTATTAATCAAGCTGGAAAGTTTATATTATTGTACTACTTCAATTATATATACTATTCATCTCTGTCGGAAATTTACCACAGATCAACATCACACTTTATTGAACACTCAAAATTTAGTTAAAAAAAAAACACTCTCAGGCATTCACTCATTGCAACTTCACAACCAAAACAATGAGGCTTATCTCTTATTTTCTGACAACGTCTAACAAACAGGAATAATAAAATAAAATTCATGCATAAATGTGTTTTTTTTTTCCTAGCTGTTATCCGACCAAAACTGTCCTTGAAGGTATTTGACCACATTTCCATTCAGTGACGAAGCCAGAAATTTCAGGTAGGGGGCCCCAACTAATATTAATATAAAAAGAATCCTTCAAATTTTTGGCCGCTTCTCTATAATAAAAATAGTTTTAACCATGTTTTCTTTTACCATTTTTGAGTTCAAATTTTCACTTTATCTTTTTTTTATCATTTATAGTGACCGGTCCATGACTCGGTACCGAAAAATGTACCGTATCAATTTTTGAAATATATAAGTACTTCATCAGAGAACACAGTAAGGGTATGACCGTGTCAAAATGGCTAAAAAACATATTTTCGAAAATATGACTATTTTCATTTTTTATAAAACATAAATGAATAATTTATCCATTATTAATCCAATCACATCTTAATATTCATAAATAAGTAACAAAATACAATTACATCAATCTACTATACTACTATCATAAAAGTATGAATGTTTCTGTAAAAATATGATTAAACCTTACTTAAACTATTAAGTTGAATGGCAAAAAATGAAAAATTAAAGTTGGGTAGGTAAATGGGCATCTTTGGCAAAAAAAGAAAAATTAAAGATGGGTAGGTAAATGGATATCTCTTCAATTTCCAAGACGTTTTATCTCTCCCCAATTCCTTTCTCTCCTCAACTAGGATCAGTTTTTTTTTTTTTCATTTCTATTTAGAATCTGATATTTTTCAATGGGTAAGGATCGATTTTTCTGGGAAGAATAAGGATATGAGATGGGCTCATGATGGAATCCGGGTCCTGACCCACAACCAGGAATCTCCTTATTTTCTGCTCAATTTCTCCATAAGGAGCATCCTATTCGGGTCGCCCGTCGTGCTATTGAGCTTGAATCCCTCCCCTATGGCTTGTCCCATAAACCCCCCATTTTAAAGGCAGCTTTTTTTTTGCAAAGATTATGTCTTCTAATCTTTGTTCTGGGCCTTCAGGATTCTAATATTTTTGTTAGAGAGATTAAGCATAAAATGAGGCATTTTTTGTGTTTCGGGTCGGGTCGAACATTTGCAGAGCCACACCTTCGCCGCCTACATCGCCATCCTGCTAAAACTGTAAGAAAGAGGATACATTTTGTTTTTGGTTTGAAAGTGTCCCCTGAATCATTGTTATAAGGAACTAGCTATTAATCTGGGTGCCTTGAGGAGAACGCTATGTTTTGAACTTAATTGTAGGTTCTTGGAAATAGCTCAATTCCCTGATTATACAATTTTTCGGGAAACTTTTCGAGTTATTTTCTTTCTTTCTTTTTTACTTTTTGCCTTTTTTTTAAATGAGTTTTTTGTTATTTCGGTTGATATGTTGGAAATGTGGAGGGATCCAGGAACTCCAGTTGATTATTATTATCAGGTGCGGCCTGAATGCACTGATGTTCCCCAATGCAATTTCAGAATCAAGGTTTGTTTATTTCTTTTCTTTTCCCCCTTATCATTGGTATGAAATATTCTATTTTGTCCCTTTTTTGTTTCTTGCAAGTTTATCGGACATCAGGATGTTTGATTAAATAGTACAAATTCACTACAACATAAATGACATTAGGTAACACAAATTTTGTAGCACTTTTCACATAAGGTGCATATGTAACACATGTTTGTAACACTTTTTACATTACAATATTTATGTAACACTTTTGTAAAGACTTTATCAATATGTAACACTTATATATGTAACACTTTTATATAAGTAACACTTTTAAGTATCACTTTTTTTTGTTATGTCTTTGGTAACGCAAATAGGTAACACTTTTATCAATATTTAACGCTTATATGTAACACTTTTACATAAGTAATACTTTATCACTTTGTTTTTGTTATTTTTTTTGTAACGAAAATACGTATCACTTTATTTAAGAAGCACTCTTGAAAACACTATATTTTATTGATTGTAACACTTTTTAAGCTATATTTTAGTAACACAAAATTATATAACTATCATTAAATCATGTCAAAGATATATTTAATTAATTGATGTCACCAAACCTAAAAATTGTAGACATCATGTACTCTATTTTTTGTTAACTAAATTTTTGTTTTCTTTTTACAAAGTATTTTAGTTTTGCTTATATTTTTTTATTTTTTACGAAGACAATTAATTTTGTCTTAATGCCGACGGAAAATGCGCATGTATATAAATTATTACTATTTATTTATTTTTTAATTTTTACTAACAGAGACCAATTTCATCGTTAAACTTTTTTTTAATATTTTTTTTACTTTTTAAAAAAAAAAATTACCAACGAAAATTGATGTTATCTGTAATTACTTAGGAATTTTTACCATCGGTAAATTATATATTTGTTATTTTCTTTATTATTTTTTTTACTGTTAGAACTTTTTTATCTGTCGGTAAATTAATTTTATATTTTACATATTTTTTATTTTTACCTATTGAATATTTATCAGTCGATAAATTTATTTTACATATTTTTGATATTTTTAAGTTGGTGTGTCCTTTAATATATAATATAATATGATTTTCAAACTATATACTATACAATATAAAATTTGATATATACAGTGTATAATATAATTTAATACATATATTATAAAATATAATCTTTATTATATAAAATATATTATATATACATATAATATATATATATATATATATATATGTGTGTGTATGTGTATATATAAAACAAAGCAAAAGTTGTAATAAGAATCAACTTAGCTTAGTGGCAAATTACCACTTTCATACATTACAGGTCGTGGGTTCCAATCTACTTAGTGACAACAAAAAGTATTTCTACGAAGTGCTACAAAAAGTATTACATAAGATTCATATGTAATACTTTAGAAATATTTTTTTAAAGTGTTACAAATATAAAAAGTGTTACAAAAAAGTGTTACATAAGATTCATATGTAACACTTTAGAAATATTCTTTCAAAGTGTTACCAATAGAAAACTTAATGTAACACTTAGAAAAAGTGTTACTAAAAGCTAATAAAAGTGATACCTTAGACTATAGGTAGCACGGGCAAGTGCAGCGCCATAAAAGTGCTACCTATTGTCTATAGTAACATTTTATGGCCATTAGGTAATATTTTTTGAGTGTTACCTAATGTCATTTATGTTGTAGTGATTGCATTTGCTGACGTGGTTTGCAATTTGATTTATTTATTTTAGCTTTGGAAATGGTTGAGAAATTTTATTGGATTCTGTCATGAATGATCATATAGTATCTTCACACCATCTTATGATTCCCTTTAAATATTGATCTGACAAGATATGGAGTTTATTGTTGTAGAGTTAATAGAGGACAACAGTAGTCTTGAAAGCCGGTTGATTTTGCTTTTACAAATATGAAGTTTCTTTGTTATGCCATGGCGTGTAGTTGTTTAGTCATTTCTTTTCTATCCCTTTTTATTTTTATTTAAAAACAATGGTATGAATATTGTGTTGAGTTTTGCAGTTAAGAAATAGTCATTGATGAGGTTACATTTTAGCTGTGGAGTGCTTTTATCAAGTGGTTTTTATGATAATCCAATAGCAGTTTGAACAATAATTGTTTACTTAGGTGTAATGGTGTGAATAATCATCGCCTATCCATTTCGTCGGTGAAGCTTGTCTTTTCTATTTTGTTTATTAGTGCTCATACCAACAAATGAAGAAGATGGTTTTTCAACAAGTAGCCTGGTCCAAATAATAATGAATATTCACTAATTTAAAGTTAACATGATTGAGGTATTGACACTAATCACCTGTGGAACATTTAGGCTCCTAAAACTGCAAAATGCAAAGAAAAATGTTATCTATTTTCTTTTTATTTTTCATTTATCGATGATTTTGAAATACCCTTTGTGCTTGCTAGGTGCTTAAGAAATTTTATACTTTAGGATGCCATGAATTTTTACTCTATACTCCAGTTTCCAAATAAAAATTCAGGCTCCTAAAACTGCAGAATGCAAAGAAAAATGTTATCTTCAGTGTGTATACCCATATATACTTTCATTCACTACAAGGAAAATGCTAATAGACAACGGTGATCCACTGTTGTCGTTTAGGGAAAAAAAGTGTTGTGGATATCTATGTTGTGGAAGAGGCCGCTCAAAGACAACAGTTCTACACCGTTGTCTTTATATTATAGGACAACGGTTTTCCACTGTTGCGAAACCGTTGTCGAAAAATGTAAAGACAATGGTTCTGCAACAGTTATTAACCGTTGTCTAATATCGTCAATAACAACGGTGGAAACCGTTGAACATAATTGTTGTAATTTGATTAATAAGACAACGGTGGAAACCAGTTGTCTTTTGTCTCCCTCTTTTACAACACAAATATCAACAACACTTTATTTTTCCTTAACGACAACGGTGGATCACCGTTGTCTATTACTTTAAAAGAACAATTTAGTACCACCAAATACACCAGCTAATACCTGTTGTCTTTTCAAATAATACAACACATGTTTTGCAAAAATAATTAAAAACTCTAAATATAATCCATTAATATATAATACAATAAACAAATTCAAAATTCAATTTCATTGCACATTTCAAAATCCCCCAAATACGAATCTTTACAACAAAAGAAAAATTACGAAGATGAGTTCTACCATTCCGTCAGATCCATTTCAGTCATCAAAACCAAAAAACAATGAAGTCATTAATTAAATTTTTGCCATCTTTCACTACCGACCAATGAGAAAAATAAAATCCAGCTTAATTCATCTTCGCCATGTTGTGCTAATATGTATCTGCAAAAAAAAAAAAGACTACATCTCAGCAATATTATTCCATATCATTGTTGGGAAGATGAAAGAAGACAACAATCTACTACACAATATATGTATAAGCAGATATATAAACATGAAAGCAAGCAAAAGAAAAATCAAGAAAATATCATTTAAATTGACTATTCTTTCTCACACAGAACTGAACAAAATAGGGACAAGAAGACATAGATGAGCAAAACCAAAACAAAAAAGGCAATGAGAATGTATAGCATATTACCTAGCATTTAATAATCTTTTCATCATCATCTATGATGATCTAATTCACACAGTCATCCAACATAATACACCATTATCCAACACAATACACCATGTTCCAACATACAGCAATCATCATCTCTTACCATCCAATAGAATTGAAGTTGAATACAGAAACAAATATTATCCTAGAATTGCAGAAATTTCATCATTGCTCTCATCAATATTAACCATCACATGAAATGCTTTCTAAGATGGCTTAATATTGCAATAGTAGAAAGTCTTAATCACATCAATTTACTTGAACTTGTTTGAAAAATAATCATATAGCAGAACCCTTTTTTCCACTAAAGAATTTGAATAGAAATTCAACATTTTTGCTTCAATTGGATCATAACTACCTACTGTACACTAAATACATACAAAAACATCGAATTCAATAAATGCTCAAAACCCAACATCAAAGATTCAACATTAAATCAGTAACTTTAATCTCCAAAAAAAAAATTAACTTTTATGCCCCAGATATTCAAGAATATTTCTCAATTGGATCATAACTATCTAATTTGCATTAAAACATACAAAAAACAGAGAATTCAATAAATGCTCAATACCCAACATCAAGATTCAGCATTAAATCAGTAACTTCAATCTCTCTCTCCCTCACACACGCACACACACAAGAAAAAAAGGGATATATGAAATAAACCTGTAACTTTGAGGCCAAGAGGGGTTCAGATACAGAATTCTTCATTTTGCTCAACTCAACTTCAAATTCCAAATCAATTCAAAACAACAGCCATATACAAGCACATATACAAGCACACCACTGCATATACACATATACAAGCACACCCTCAAGTTTAGCCAAATTACAAGCACACTACTGCATATACAAGAAGAAAAAAAGAATCACCTAAAAAAAAAGAATCACCTAAAAATTACAAGCACACCTCAAGTTTAACCAAATTAAAGGAAAGCAGTTAATTACTTACAATGTATGTAATCAAGAGAGTGCGAATCCGAGAGACCCCAATCTTTTCTACTTTATATAACTTGATATGCACTCGCCCACTCAACTCGCACTTCATCGATGTCACTTGAAGAATACTCGGTTTGATTGAACTCGTGAATAAAAACATATTGATGTAATATTAGTCGATCCAACTACTAAACGTACAACTAAAAAAATTATAAACCTTAGTAATTTTGAATGTACGAAATTAATATGAAAAAAGATAATATATATTACTATTTGCTTTCTGCAGTGAACCTCGCTATCGGATACAACTCCTTTTTGAATTATTTCTCTCATGTATCGCATTACAAAAAAGCCACATTGTAGTTTATCCGATTGCTCTGTACTATGCCGAAATAAATTTTGAACATATCTGCTATTTTCCAAATACATAAACACATTTGAATCACCGTTAATCTTTAGGCATACCTTAAGCATTTCCCATGTAGGTATATTTTTCCCCCTCTTTTATTATCCGCATTGAATATTTTTAAGGCCCTTTACCATAAAACAAGAAAAACGTTAGACATGTATCATCATGTAGTTCACACACAATCATTAAAAAATTTCCAATCCTTACATGTTCACAATAATGTACCAATCTTCATCGCGGTTGCGCTTCTCATAAAGAGGATCCATTAAACAAACAATCTCTTTGTGAGGGAAAATGACAGTCATAATCCAATGGAAGCTATATAATTACATAATGAAATATTCAGTTTTCAACTTCGTAAATTATGCGATTGAAAGTGATATCATAAATATTACTTACCCTACATTACATGGAACCAAAACTAGAGTACCAAGTGGTGTACCGCTCAGCCTCTCTGCCAGAACACGTGCTCTTCTTTCCAACTGGCTTTGGCGATGCTTTTTATCTATTTTTAATGATGGCTGATGCCCCACATGATATGGATCTACAAATCTAAATTTGTGCACCTTGTTTTCTGCCTTCATCTTTTTATACAAAGTACTATTATTCCAAAAAGGACAAATGAATAATTATTAAAACAATTCAATAAATATACATATTACCTTATTATAATGAATAATCAAGGTTCAAGTAGATTGAATCATACCAGATGTAACCAACTATGCAATTATATGATATTGGCTCCAATTTACAAAACGGAAGGATGTCGTCAAGGTAAATGTGGATAATGGAATCATCGCCAAAGATATCGGTCGTATAGGGATACATATACCCCTTCCATCAACAAGAACATTCTTGGCAAAGCAATACAACACCCATAATGATGTAGGCATACTTTCGACCTTGCAACTCATTATCGACTTTTTGTGGAAGGGAAACTTTTTCCTATCATGCTTACATTAAGGTAATTGTACACGCTTAGATATGCACTACTAAGTAATATTTTGCCTTTTAGATTGAAACAAATGCCAAATTTACCTTGTCATGAACCTTTATCAAGTGTACAGGCCAAGCCACGTGATTTCCCACAGCATCACCAATACTTTTACACCCACTCAATCGATCTTGTACGGGCAAAGGAGCTGAATCATCCATTGCAGAATCAATGGCGACACACATGCAATTGTTAGGTAATGGATAACCATTGCTGGAAATAATTGTACCATATGCAATATTGATGCCTGATTCTAAAGTCAACACAACTGGCTTACCCTCCTAGACCAGTGTAAAAAAATATTCACCAAGTTAAACATAGATGAAATTGCAAAATAGATCAAAACTTAAAAAATAGATAAAACACATTTTTATGTATCATTGATATAAAAATAAATGCAACATACCTGGAAATCAACAGTTTTATCGACCACCTTCACATCATCATTATCATCATAACGCACTTCATCGTATAGACGACTTTTATCATTAACCAATTCATCTTCAATCTTGATACCATGAAATTTACACTGTAACTACATTTGTCATCGATCTCAAGCTTTTGTTCAGTGTTTTTGTACACGATCGCCTCTAATCTCTCTAAGCGTGCATCTTGTTCAAAAAACCTTTTCTCTTGTTGTGCTAATCTCTTGGCTTGCTGCTCAATAATTTGATCTTTCTCGGAATTGGTCTTCCCAAATTACCAATACTAAAAGTATCTTTATCGATTGATATGTCCTCCAACAGCCCTCACTCGCCCACCGTGTTCCAAAGAGTCAAGTGCCTTTGTTAGGATATCTTCTTTAGGTTTAAATTTAAGTTTACCCTCCTTATTTTGTTGTATGTAATCATCCTGCAATGCACCACAATATATAATGATTACCTAAAATTAGATGCAAATTATGAAATAAAGGGATATAGTATTTTATTGCTTGTTTACAATCTTTGTGACAGATTTGTCGTAAGTCTTCTCCATCGAATTCCCCTTTCTTATTGGCTCTTCCTTTCATCCAGAGAATAGCTCTATTGACACCTTCATCATCACCCAATTCATCAGCCTACATGGAATATGAATCAGAGAATAACATTTCAATACTATTAACATATTCAAGTGACATATGGTAAGAATAATTCAATCAATCAATCAATACTTACCATTTCTTCAGCAAATTGTGCATATCCTTTACGAGAAAGTCGATGAGGGTACTTAATTTTCTTTCTTCTTTCCTTTTGTGACTCACTTACTTTCTATAAAACAAAAAAGCCAAGTCAAAACTTGGACATGACTTTTTGGAGCTAAAAGGAAAATGGGAGAAAAAAATATAACCTTGAAGTCATCAGTCATGCGACTGATCAAGAATCGTCTCCAATCATCTACTGAAATGGTATATCCTTTTGGTGGTTTTTCTAACTCATTTGGCCTATCCAATCTTTCAAATATGTACTTGGTGAGGTCGGATTTATACTGCCTCCACTTACTATTTGCTGAAGTCAAACATCCTTTTTTCCAGCTTGGTGGAACATTGAAGGACATCTAAAAAAAGAATAAATATTAAGGATATGTCTATAAAGGTTAACACACATAAAATAAAGATAACGAATTTTTTTTATCTAAAAATATAAAAAAAACTCAACAGCTTACTTACGTTGACATGTTCCCATATATGCTCCTTCACATCATAATGAACCTCTTTCCATGACTTAAAATTTATATTCACCTTTTGTCGAGCAAGCACACCAATGTTACTTTGCATTTCCTTACCATTATCACAAATTGGCTGCCCAAGTTGGTTGAACACAACATCCTTTATTATGCCTTTAGCTCTATCTCTAGCAGTCTTATCCATATGCGTAGGACCTCGAGGCGTTCGCCATGATTTGGTACTTTCAGATCTTGACAATTTGATACACCCCTCACTGATGTCATCAACCTCCTCATCATTATGCTCTATGCTAAGCTTCTTATTTTTTTTCAGTGCAGTCTCCTCATCATTATCCCGTATTTTAAGCTTTCTACGAGTTGCCATCGTGTCCACAATCCTGTTAAGCATAAAAGACCAAGAATATTAGATACATGACATCATATCATCAAAACACATGATTCTAGTATATACAAAATATGATGAATGGTATTACCACAAACGTATATATGCCCACAACATATGCAATACAATTTAACAATTCATGAAGAATGGGATTACCACAAACACATTTCATTTTGTACATTAACTAATGGTATCAAGAACAAATGCTCCTATTTGCCAATGTTAAATTTACAAATTTACTGCCTAAAACAAAAAAACATATGACTGAAATAAATAAATAAATAAAACATAAACTATGTAGAAAACAAACTAAATACTACATTAAGAATTTGCATTATCAACCCAATTCCCATCACAATCATCACGAATGTATGGTGGTTCATTTTCGTCTCTTTCATCGGCATCCAATGGTGGCAACCCTTTAGTAAAACACTGGTGGGTGATCACAGATGCTTCCAAGTCATCACTATCAATGTAATCATAGTACTCCCTATTAGGAGTTGCAAGTACAACAGACCAAGCAGGATTTTGAGGGTCTTCAATATAAAACACTTGGTTTGCTTGACTCCCCAAGATAAAGGAATCGGATTTGAATCCTATCCTATCAAGTTTTACCAATGTGAAACCAAGATCATCCACTTTAATGCCACTATTACTCTCCACCCAATTACATTTAAACATTGGGATTCAAAACATGTGGTAATCGAGCTCCCATATTTCTTCAATGACTCCATAAAATACCATATCTGACTCGATTGGATTCTTATCCTTCGCACTGGAAACTTGCATTATCTTTGCAACACAGCTTACTCCAGAATTTTGCACAACTCGTACTTCATCACGTTCTTTTGTATGATAGGTAACCCCATCGATTAAATAACCTTCATACTTTAACACATGCTTGTTAGGTCCACGTGCCATCCACTTCAATTTTTCTGATATTTCAAGGTTGGAATGACTAATTTCACTTGCAACCTATAAATTGACAATGTGTAAAAATTAATGTATTAATCTATACTTCCATGTATGCACACTGTCATATTTTATTACAGAACTTACCCGATCACGCAACCAACTAATAAACGTTTTGTTATGCTCATCTTGTATCCATTTTTCTGTCTTCTTCTTACCACGCAATGTTGCCCTCAAATGCGTTTTGTGTTCCCTAATGAAATGTTAAACAAAGAAATTAACTAATATGACATTAACAATTACGTGAAAGATTTAAGATTTAGAGAAATTACTCGGTATAAGGATCTATCTCAACATCATTTGTCAACACGTGACGATGTGCTTGCTCCCATTCCTCTTCACTAATGGAGTCCACTCGAGCACCTGACAACGGTTTTGTAAGTTCCATACGGCGATGTCTTGAAGGGATCTCAATTGTGTGCACATTAGAAAGGTAATCAGAGCAAAATTATATTGCTTCTTCAGCAATATAGCATTCTGCTATACAACCTTCAGGCCTGTTGCGATTTCGTACATAACCCTTCAAAGTTTTCATGTATCTTTCAAATGGATACATCCATCTCAACCAAACCGGTCCACATAATTTGACCTCCCTCACAAGATGAACAACTAAATGAACCATAATATCAAAAAATGAGGGAGGAAAATACTTTTCAAATAAACACAAAGTTTTCACAATATCACTTTGCATATCATCCAACTTCGAGATCTTTATTGATTTGCTACATAGCAAGTTGAAGAATAAACACAACCGAGTGATGACATATCTGACATGTTTGGGCAAGACACCTCGGATGGCAACTGGGAGCAATTGTTGCATCAACGTGTGACAATCGTGTGACTTAAGGCCAACAAGCTTCAACTCCTTCATTGAGACAAGGTTTCTAACATTAGATGAATAACCTATGGGGACCTTCATTCCCAACAAAGAGCTACAAACTTTCCTTTTCTCATCTCTGCTCAATGTATAACAAGCCGGTGGCAAATATGTTTTCTTTTCCCCCTGCTTCGGTGCCAACTCTGCCCTCACATTCATATCCAGTAGGTCAAGTCTTGCTGCTACTCCATCCTTTGTTTTTCCTGGAATGTCAAGTAAAGTACCAACAAGACTTTCACACACATTTTTCTCAATGTGCATCACATCAAGAACATGTCTAACATGTAGATGCTCCCAATATTCAAGTTCGAAAAATATGGATTTCTTCTTCCAACATGAGGCACCATCCATCTTTCCTTGAAGTTTGCCACTCGCTTTTCCCCATGTGCAATTGATTCTTTCAACTCTTTTTTTTATTTCACAGCCGCTCAATGGTTTTGGTGCAGGGGTAAACTCTTGCTTCCCATCAAATGCCTTCTTTTGTCTTCGATATGGATGACTTTGATGAAGAAATCTTCTATGGCCGATGAAAGACATTTTCCTGCTATGCTTTAACCTAGTAGCTAACGTGTTTTCCCCACAAATAGGACATGCATGGTATCCTTTTACATAGCATCCTGACATGTTGCCATATGCCGGAAAATCATTAATTGTCCATAGTAAGACAACTTTAAGTAGGAAACTTTCTTGTCGGTATGCATCATATGTTGTAACACCTTCTTCCCACAAGCGTTTCAAGTCATCAATCAAAGGTGCCAAGTAAACATCGATATCATTCCCCGGTTGTCTAGGACCAGAAATAAGCAGAGTGAGCATCATGAATTTTCTCTTCATACACAACCACGGAGGAAGATTGTATGTTATCATTATAACTGGCCAACAACTATAAGTAGAACTCATCAAACTATGGGGATTGATCCCATCTGCAGATATGGCCAATCTGAGATTTCTTGGCTCGGAAGCTATATCTGGCCACATATGGTCCACAATTCTCCAACAAGGTGTATCCGACGGATGACGCAAATAACCATCAGAGACTTTGTTATCAGCATGCCAAGTTAACTCCTTAGATACATCATGGTTTCGAAACATTCTTTGAAATCTTGGAATAGGCGGAAAGTACCATAGGATCTTTGCAGGGACCCCTTCATTTACCCTGGAATTCTTTCCCATCTTCCATCGTGAGACCCCACAAGTAGGACAACTGGTACAATTCACATACTCCTTCCGGTATAAAATACAATCATTAGGACAAGAATGAATTTTCTCATAATCCATCCCCAACGCAACCAAACTTTTTTTTGCATTATATAAGGAACAAGGTAATTCATTCCCATCTGGAAACATATCAGAAAACAAACTAAGCAAGTCATTAAAACCTTTATCACTCCAACCGTATCTTGCCTTCAAATTGTATAATTTCACTACTGCTGATAACTTTGTAAATTTTGTACACCCAGGATACAAAGGTTTCTCAGCATCCTCAAGTAATTTAGTGAATTGGTTTGGGTCCTCAACATGTTCATATGCAGCATGTACCATATCTATAGGTTCATTATCATAGAAATTATCTTCGCATTGTCTAACTTCATCATTGGCATGCTTTGAACGTAAATGTGGACTTTTCCCCATGCCGATCCATACTACATAAGTTAAATCCATACCATTACGTAACAAATGCGCCTTTATAATATCAACACGATGCTTTCTCAAATTACCACATTTTGCACACGGACATGATATTGAATTAGGGTCGATAGAATTTTGCATTGCAAATTGCAAGAATGATTCTACTCCATTCTTATACTCAGGTGATAACCTATTCTTTGACATCCATTCTTTGTCCATTTTACGCACCAAAAGAAACAAATCAACTAGCAACAAACAAATCAATCAACAATGAAATAAGTTATATGATCTTTGAAATTGTTGCTAAAGTAAAAAAGTAGGAAAAAAGGTGGAAACTTAAAAAAAAGAAGAAAGCAGCAGACTTTTTTTTTAAAAAAAAAAAAAAGCTGAAACAACGCGTTTTTTTGTTTCAATTTTTTTTTTTTTAAAAAGTCAAACAACTTTTTTAAAAAAACAATGAAACAGTTTCCGCTTTTGTTTAAAAGTTGTTTAAACAACTTTTAAAGCCGAAACGCTTTTTTATGAAAAAAAACAGGAACGGCTTTTTTAAGAAAAAGTGAAACTAAAAAAAAGCTGAAACAACTTTCCACCTTTGTTTAAAAAGAAATGTGACTTTTTTAAGAAAAAAGCTGGAAACGGCTTTTTTTAAAGAAAAACCCTGGAAACGGCTTTTTTTAAAGAAAAACCCAGGAAACGGCTTTATTAATGATAGTCTGGGAACTGTGAAGTTGGGAACATGAAGATTCGGAAACCAAATTTCCTTATCCTCAACTTCAAAATCCACAATCCAAAATTCCGAAATAAGCACTTAAAATAAGCACCTAAATTAAGCACTTAACTACTATTTTCGAACAACCCAAATAACCATCAAACAACCCAGAATTACCACCTCCTCTCAACAATCACTTGGGGTAGCTTTCAAGCTTAAAAAGCTAAAAGCTTCCAAATAGACCCAAAAATACTACTTATATACCAATACAAGAAAAGTCTGAGTACATAAAAGTTATTTCAACAAATGCAACCTTGCAAGTTCGCATTTCATGTCCTATCTAGACAAAAAAAAAAAAAAAAACTGTAATAATTTTCCCAAAATTTACAAGTATAATCTGAATCCAAATAAAAAATCCATAATTAACTGCAAGCCCTTCAATCCAGAAAGCTTAGCAAAATAAACTTTTTTTAAGATTATTGTATTTTGTTTAGTTAATTGTTCATATCAATATCCAAATCAAAAGACAGACTATTTTCTTTTTTTAATTTCGGTATTTTTGTTGTGAACTAGGTCGAGCCGATCCAACTCGATCTTGAGTCAGCATATCCGACAATATGATATCAAGAGCAATTCAATAATTGTTGGGAAATACGAAATTTTAAACCCTAAAGAACACCCTCTACACGAGTTTCATAAATTCACTAATCGGGTAAAAAAAATTATTCAACAAGATGATTTAACAAGATTCTATATCACAATTCACAAGTCTTTTACAGAAACACACATACACATATTGAAATAGAGTATTCAATCACACACAAAAGCAAATTGAATGTAACCAATACAATTCACATACTTTAATTCTAATGTAATAAGGTTTTGAGATTTGGGGGTTTTTACCTTTTTGTGAAGATTTGCAAATAATAAGCCGAATTGCGCAGACTATGGCCGAATGATGGTAGATGTTGCTTGTTGGAGACGAACGAGACGAGAGAAAGATTCAAGAGTGGGGAAAAGTGCTACGTGGGTATGAAACTGAATATGTTGGAAAAGGGTAGCAAACGTTTTTTGAATGAACTGTTCCTCACAAGTCAATCGGCGCTGCTTATGTTAATGTTTCAATTCAAATTATAAAAGGTACTGCAGCTAGTTAAAATAATAGGGTTTACAGTTTTGTTTCTTCTTGTGCTTTTCTCGTTTCTTTCTTTTTTTATTCTTTTTGAATTTTTTGTTTGTATATTTAGTTGTTTAAATATAAATATTAAATATTAAATATTAAATATAAATATCAACTAACTAAAAAAGTATTATATATAATATACATATTCACCTCTATTTTATCTTGCCAAAGAAAAATTAAAAGTCTTTTACTTGGAATTTTTAATAATACTATTTCACATGGTTTTTTTTATTTAATAACAGTAACTTTTTAATGAAAAAATGATAATTGGATTTGGTGGGAATATATGTTCCAAAATTCTATAGTCAATCATGAGGGGATTTTTTGGGGGCACAAATAGTGACGGATTACTCATCAATAACAAGGGATGTCAATTTTGACCCGGCCCGCGGGTACTGCCCCTGGCCCGCCCCATGACCCAGGGCGGGTCTGGGTATCACTTCCTCCCCATGCTTTTAGTGACCATTTTTCATCATGTCTTTATATTTTTAAACATTCTTATATTAAATCTAACATTTATAAATTGATAATACTAACTTTTGTAAATAATTTTTTTTCAAATATATTATAAAAATATTGTTTTATTGGTTTTTAGTTTTTTGAATTTAATTTAATTTAAAACGGAGACGAGCAGTCGACTGCCGCCTTGCACACTGACGTCGACCCCCAATTCTCGTTCTAGGCACGCGCGAGATGGTTTGGGTCTTCACCGCCCCGCCCCATTGTCATAACTAATTAAATATTTATAATTAATTACAATTAAGCCTTTTTTTAAATGAACATTTTTACAATAATTCATAAATAGTTGTGATCTAAAAATACATATAGACAACATTATCAAACTGTTGTCTTAGGTCTGAAAGATCTGTTGTCTGAAACAGCGAGCGCTAATAGACAACGGTTTAATGCTCTGTTGTCTTAGGCCGGAATGGCACCGTTGTCTTAAATCAAAAAGGTGCGCTCACACACAACAGTTTTGCCAACTGTTGTCTTATAACCTCAAAGTTGTTGTCTTTATTAAGATAAGGGCGCTAATAGACAACACGTCTAAAATCTGTTGTCTTAGGACCATAACAACCGTTGTGTTTGACAACTTATGTGATAATAGACAACGGTGATCATGTAACCGTTGTAGATGAGACAAACGACAACAAATTGACGCATAACCGTTGTCTTTTATGTGTTCTCTGTCATCATTTTTCTTGTAGTGATTGTAACTTTATAAATAAATCTCCAATGAATGAGAAATTATACGCTTCGGTGGAATTACAAAGGCTCATTTTCATGTTTATACCAAATAATATAATTTGATGTGCTTACAAGAGATCAAAGTTCCTTCAAATAGTCGGATGCAGATCAAGCTTATAAGTTCAGTTGCTAACTGGATGGCCGGATGGGAGTATACGGCCTGGAATTAAGTGTTCATGTACTAATTGTTCTGTTTTGATATGTATCTAGACAAGCAATGCTTTTGGAGAAGAATACACTGAAAAAGCTTTGTTTGAAGGAATAAAAAGTGAAGGAACTATTCTATGGATGCAGTGGATACTGGAAAAGCTTGTCTGACCCCCGCTAAGTAAATCCTTGCATTGGCTTGGTCCTTGGTGTAAATTCATGCACTTTGTTCTTTGCAACATTTATTGCTAGAAAGTAAGCCACATTATTCATTCTCTATGAATGTGAGTGATCCTTATGTCTATTATTGAATTGTGTTTAATCTTTATCAAATGATGTAATCATTAGTTTGCAAATCTATTGATTTTTTTTTTGTTCAATGTTGCACCGCATTTAAGCAATTTGGATTAGTTTGTATCCCATGTAATTTTATTGATGTGGATAGATTTGATAATGTTGCAATAATTTTTTTGTTTGGAATTTATGTTTTTTAAAGTCTCCAATGAGGAATTTATTTATAGTCATCGTGAAGTTTGACTTCGATTTTATGATTAAGGATCATCACAGAACTTATAAAATTGGACAATTTGTTGATCTTTATTTAAGAGAAAACACGTACATTTCTTGTGCTTCCAGTGAACCTCTGCCATAATTTGATTTGATTTCATTGTCATTTGATACAATACTACCTTGTGCATTAGGAATTGGAATGAAACACGTTACATGTAATACTTTTTAGTTTCATCTAGCTCATTACATGTTGAGATCCTCGCCAAGCTTTTCATAATTAAAGCAAATCAATACCAAACAGAACTTCTTCATTGATCTTGCTTTTATCATATGCACAGATAATTCCTATTATTATCAAATAAAGAAATTTAATTCTTGAACAACTATTTTTGTAGATGATTGAGTTTCCATACCAACCACAAATCCGAACACTTCCTAGCTTGTTGAGGTCACCGTATTTGTAAAATTATTTATATATTTTTACACCTTAATTGTTATGGTGATAATAGACTAATCTTGTATTTCACAACTGACTTATATTGATGCAACACTTTAGAAAACCTTATTTGGTCTACCCTCCGCTTGCCCAAGATGTCTGCACATTTACATTTATATTAAATTCCCCAAGATAAAATTTAGTTTGGAATTCAATCTCATTCACCCAATTCTGGTTCTTTTGTTTCTTGTCATAAACTTTTTTTTCCCTCTAAATTTTCGTTGCATCTATTCTTGCGGGTTCTTTTATTAAGTCTAATGTGCACATGGACATGATTCTTTTTGCGGTTTTAATACTATAGTTTGACAATTTTTTATGAGTAAATTGGACGTTATATTTATTTTGGGGAAATAAAATACTTACTGAATCTATTTTAAGTTTTCCTTCGAGTTTAGATAACTTAAAGTTGAGGACGAGCTTGTAATGCATATATGCCTTTGGTAATGCATAATTACTTAAAAGTTGCTTGCAAGAAGATGAGCCTTTTTAGTCATGGTTATTTTTGGGATTATATGAATTGTGGACTTGTGTTGCACTTTTTTATGCTATAATATCCTGCAATTAGTGATCTTTGGTTCAAAGATATTTACCTGATTTTTTGAAGCGTATGCAAGTACCCTGTAACACTTGTGTATAGATCTTCTTTTGAAATACTATTGAATATATTTTATAAAAGTAAATTTATATATGTTGGACGCACGTGATGTGATATAAATGTAGGCCTGGTTAGTTGGCTCTTTGTTGATAAAATTGATGGGCGAAAGGTTTCTATGTGGGTTGGTATAGATTATAGTTTAATAGTAATGCTTGGAAGTGTTAGGCTGTGAACAATTTTATGATTAGTAACTGATGCCAAAAAAATTCAAAGTGTTTAATTTCATCTTATGTTTGGAAAATAATGTAAAGAATTTCTATGACCCAGAAATTTTCTTTCCATGTTATATAACCGGGTTTTATTATTCCAGTGCCAAACCATAATAATATTGCTTTAGTTTTCAGAGGGACCTTTTCTTACATTATTTTTTTTTATTTTTCCTTTTCCATGATCTTTGAGATGTACGTGTTGAGAAGTGAGTTTGAAGTGTTTTTTGGAATTTTGATTGCTTCTGTCTAATTGATTGGGGGTGGTACACCGCCTCTTTTGTTTTCCCTCACTGTGAATGTGATCATGAGCAATAAACTCTTTTCTCACTAATGACATATGACAATATTTCCTACGCGTTGGTTTTAAGTAATAAATTTTTTGTTGTTGGAGTTAAGGGAATTTGAAGGATAGTATAGTTAGAGATGTTAATAAGGGTCAGGCCCTGAGTAATACTACGAAATCTAATATTTGATCTTATTTATCAATTACCATTTAATTTTGATAAATTATCAAATTTGATATTTGATCTCATTATAATTTAATCTTACTAAATAACTTAGTAAGGACTAAATTAAAGTTTATATGTAATTGGTAATGATTATTCAATAAGTTAATAATTAGTTAAAGAAACTAAAATATATGTCGTGTAAATTATGTGATTAATGAAAAAATAACTAAAATATAAGTTAATAATTAATTAAAGAACTAAAAAAGAATTTTTTTTTGTAATTGATTTTTTTTATATATTCAGTCTTTACAAATTAATATGCATTGATTGATTTATCTTAAATTTCTTATCTTGTTTGTGTATTGTAGATGGAGAAAAAAGAACTTATAGTAACGTGGTTGCACTATGTCATCGAGAGAATAGTCGAATTTTATAATTGATGAAGATGAATGAAAATGATGTTATGACCTATGATTCCATTGTTAGAATATTAGATTGTTGATGTTTTTTATTAATCATAAAAAAGAAACCTCATTTATTGTTACTTAGTTGTTTTAGATTAGATTATATTAGTATTTAATTTGGTTATGAATGTTAAAATTTTTTTTTATGATCATTAGACAGAATGACTTCATCAAAAAAGAAGAAAAAAAGTTAATAGAGCCAGTCCTGGCCCGACCCTAGCCCTATAGGGACAGGACTGGGCCTAGACTTTTGAAACCCTTATGATTTCAGGGATCTTTAGCACTAGCCCTTAAGGATTAGGGCTTTTTAGGGCAAGGCTAGGGTCGGGCTGATCCTTATAGATATCTCTAAGTATAGTATTTGCTCTGGAGTGCAAAAGCGATAGCAATTGTAACTCACAATATGGCATGATCACAGTGGCAAAAACAAGACAACTGTAGGTCCCAAGGGGTGTAAGTGTAAGGTTTAGAAGGGGGGTTGAATAAACCTTACCAAATTTTCGATTTAGTCCTTTTAAATCTACTGAGTTGATACTTACACACATGTCCTTGATGGACAATCAATTTAGTCACTCAAGAGAGTTAATCACTCAACAAACTCAACCGAAATGTTGATGGAATAACTCACCGTTAGCTCTAAATTAACTCGATTTGTGGTTTTGTTTTCATTGGAAGACTTAACACCCTTAAGTTTGATTTAGCAAGAGTTTAGTGCTTGGTTTAGTACTTATAAGTTATTGAGTGGATAGCAAATTTATCGGAGATATAAGCAATTAAAAATGCAAGAATTAAAGTCTTTGAAATGTAAATGACACAATGAAATTTTTATAGAGGTTCAAGATGGGGTAATTCTTCTACTCCTCTGTTCTCCAACTCTGGAGGAATCCACTAGGTAATGATCGGTTTACAAAGTGGTAATGATCCAGGATACAAGTCTTGATCACACAAAATGACTTGATCCTTTAGGACTCGATCTGAGACGCCTTGATCACTCACCGGCTTCTCGTGCGACTCGGCTTCTTCACAGGCGGCATGCGCTACTCTTGAAGCTCACTTGCTCAAGCTCTTTGGATTTGATCACGAAGCCCTCCAAAAGCTTAAGACTTGCTCAACCTTGAACCTTCCTACAATCCTTCCCGGAGTGTAGACCCCTTTGTTTTCGAATTTTCCTCTTCAACCGATTGAAGTTATCTTTCCTTCACAGGTGAGTGTTGGATTGATGTTCTTTGTAATGTAGGCTTGAGGATTGAGAATGTTTCGATTTTTCTAATATGCTTGTATATCTCAAGTGTGTGTCATCTGTGTGTCACATTTCTCAAACAAACTCCTCGGCCTTTTTATAGTGAACTTTCAAAAATTTGCCCGTTGAAGAGATAGGCTTAATTTTTGAAAGTCACTGGCGATCGTTGGCTTGTCTTGTTGTAGTTCTTGGAATTGCCATTTCCTCGTATGAATTGTTCTTTCACCTTTTCAGAGTTCTGACACGGTGTGGTGCTTCCCATTGGTTCATTACTTTTGCACGCTTCTGGGACTGAGCACTCCGAGAAAGGTGGTATGGAGATATTACTTGTTTAAGTAATTCTCTTGATTTACGTACAACGGATCTTTTCGATTATCTCGACTTGACGCATTTCCTTGCTTTCCCCCAGGTGACTTAGAGTCGACTTCCAATCATGGATGACTCTTCCGTCACTTCAACTTGAGACTTGGCTTTTCTTGAGTTGACTTGACCGATGCTCCACTCACCGCATCTCAGCTCCTTCTTCAAGAGAGTTCCCATCTACTCTTCTTTGCCATACTCAAATTGTCTCGCGTGAGTCTTCCTTCAAGTCTTGATTGTCTTCTTGCATGTTAGGGCGTAGGCGACTTAACTCGGCTTGGCGGCTCTATTTATTACAATGCATTTTACAACAAGAATTGGGGTGCCAACTTTCTATTCTAAGTTTTACATAGCATTCATCAAAATCTAAACAATAAAATTCCTAACAATTTCCCCCTTTTTGATGATGCCAAAACTTAAACCATACAAAAATGCAAATAACAAAGATACATACTGAGATAGTGTATTGACATATAATGTATGCGCATAATCAATCTTTTTATTGATCATATCATTCTTGTACTTAACACAATCATTTACAAGGTGTATCGAGAGCATATAATTGTCTTCACAAAAAAATAAAGAATTTATAGCTTTATTACGTAAGACTTACATTGTATGTATTTACATAATAAAATGCACGAAGGGTTGGTTGACAAAGAACACTTCATCTCCTTCATTGTCTCCTTCTTTCATCTTGTTCAAAGATCTTCTTCTCTTCTTCTCGTCATCACCGCCTTCTTTTTCTTTTCATATCCCTTCCTGGCAAACTTCATCTTTTCTTATTCTTTCCTGTCTCTCCCGCCATTCTTTGAGTTTGTCTCTTGTTTTCTTCTTCTATTCTTTTTGCATACTCGGCGTTAGTTTTAGCCACTTGATCAAGCCCGGCCCGAGATCCCTCCTTTCTTTCCCTGGATCTACGTATTCAATATTCTTGGGCGAGGCCTGGTCCAAGCTTCTTCCTCCACTCTGCTTCTTCCTCTACCTGCAGGCGTATCTTTGTCTTTGGGGTCTTCTTCTTCCCAATCGAGTGACCGGCAGAGTGACCCGGTGAGCCTGCAGAGTGACTGCTTGTCTGTCGTCAACTTCTTCACATAGTGTGAGACCCTTTTCCCAAGATAGTCCCAAGCTTGAGCCATAGACATATTTGCAAAGTATCCTTGATTCGAGCGTTTTGAATTCGTCAACGATCGTGGCTCTGTCCCGACATCCAAATGGCATAAGTGTCTCTCGTCTCTTGGAATGCCTCCGTGTTCTTTCAAGATGTTCATAACTCGCATCCATTCTTCCTTCCACTTCCTTCATCCCTGCTTCAATTGTTTTCTCTTCTCGGCCATAGATACAACAGTGTTGGAGTGGCGAGTCACGGGAGTTTGTTTCGCTGATAATGTCACCGTGATGTAACCCTGTTGAGGGGTTTGTGCAATCATCAAGGTCATATCTTTTGATCCTTCCCCCTCGTGATTTTCCTTTCTTCCGCTTTTAACACTTCCTCACCGATTTTCCCTTCTCACCGTTGCTTCCTTTTCAACTTCGGATCCCCATGCGCTTTAGGTATTCCTCTTCCCCCTTTTTGGCATCATCAAAGGAGAGAGGAACGCCCGAAATAGACTTGCAAGCGGGAAGTCAAGCTGGCGATAGTTGAGTTTTGTCTCGAGTCTGCTGCAGAGTATGCGGCCAAATTCGAGATCGAGTAGCGTTGGACTCTCAAATCGGCTTCATCTCAAATGAGAAGAAGGGCTGAATTTTGTATTCATGGTTTCTTCCAAACGCCGTAGATCACTCTTGTTTTGCTCACGCAGCAGCTTGACCTCGGCAATGTGAGCCTCATGCATGTGCTCGATAAAGAATGAGTTTAAACATACCAGTTGGACTTTTATGTGTATTTACCTATAATTGATTGACATAATTCGTATCGAAGGCAATATGATATTTCTGAGTGATATATCCATATAAAGGTCGAGCGACAACTCAGTGTTCCTATAATTGAATAGCATGATTAAGTTTGGTATATATGATTTTAACTTTCTCGAGAATAAATATGTGCAAATCCTCTTTTGTGGAGGAGTAAGACTCAAAGAGTGGTAAAAGAATTGCACCAAGAAATTCAGAACTGTTATTTTCATATTATTCTTCTTTAACCTGTTTCATCATTTTGTACAAAAAAAGGCAAGTAATTTGCAACCGATCAATAAAAAAAAAAAGGCAAGTAGTTTGCATGTACTCAAGGAAAGTAATTACTTCTTATGATTTTAGATGTTTCATTTGTAACATCTTCAATCCATCATATTTCCATTGCTGTATTTTCCGTATCTGATCAACATGTGAATGGTCAACAAGCATTCTATGCTTCCAATATTAATATAGCTTAAGATATATTGTTGTTGTATTATGGTTGCAAGTAATGATTCGACAAGTCAATTCCTGGTTCAGTTACAACATATATACAACAAATGTCAAGTGTGTTATTGTTCAATGCCATTGTATTCTAAGTCAACTCAATTTTATCTTGAATATATTAATTTAATTAAATGATTTATCAAGTCCATTGTTTTAGCATCTTTTAAAACCTTAACCTTTTATCTATAGAGTTTTGAAACTAAAAGCGCTTGAGTCATATTAACAAAATAAAGACGCATGTTTTCATCTATTTTGAACTTTTTTGTTATGTGAATTTGAAAGACAACGTCGAAGCTTCTTGATGATTTAATGAAGCATTTTCAAAATTTGCGTGAAATATTATTTGGCATTGGAATCACTTCATGTTTCACTTTTCTTTCTTTGAGTCATGTACATTTGACATTGCTCCTTAAATAACAAACCTCTTTCTTATAAACACATTTTTAGGGCAATCTCATTTTTCATTCTTTGGTATAAGTTATTGGTTCCACAATGTCTTTACTATGTCTATGTAGCATATGAAAAATATTTACAATAAACTAAATTATATTAAATAATATTAGTTTTTTCATAATTAAATTAGTAAATTTATATAGTTCACGTGCAACGCACGTGCACCTTACTAGTATACCAAAAAGGACAAATAGAGACACAAGAGAATAATGCAAAAATTCAAGTTAAAATTTATATATGGGGAAGCTTAAAAAATTTACAAAATTTTAAGAAAAGGGAAAAAATGACCAAGACTCATATTTTTCAAGATTCACAAATCAAAATAGGACAGAGGAATGCAATATAATTGAAGACTTTTATTTTTCATTTTTCTATTTTTCTATTTATTATTTTAAGATTAAAAAGTGAAATGACCAAAATACCCTTACTTTTTTTCAAAATTTGAGGGGGGCCCAGTGCCCCCCTTGGCCCCTACATAGCTTCGTCTATGGTTCCATCAACCTGGAAAGCTCTTGTAAGAACATCAGTAGAAATCGGAGGGACTGAACCGAAAACCGCATTTGCTATTGTAATAACTCCTGGATTTTGGCTGCTCAGACCTGCAAACACCACAGCATTGGTCTTTCCTGAATTAAACTGAAAATGAATGAGACCTTCTGGAAACACGAAAACATCCCCTGGATGCAATGTTTTTGTGAATAGCTTGTTTTTCTGGTTGGGATTTGCGGGATTGGAAGTCACAAATCCAACGTAAAGAGTACCTTGCACGACCACAAAAATCTCAGTAGCACGAGGGTGTGTGTGAGGAGGGTTGAAGCCGTATGGCGCGTAGTCAATACGAACTAAAGAAATGTCAAGAGTGTTGAGTCCTGCCAATTGATTAACCATCACTGGAGTAACTCTTGATCCAACTGGATTTGATGTATTTCCAGGCTTATTTAGACCCGAAAAGAAGTAATCGTCTGCTGTCACCATTTTTGGGTCCTTGCAAATCTTTCCATGCACAAATACTGCAAGAAACATATATAGACAAGAAAATGTTTCCCGGCCATTTTAATTCCTTGTGCCCTATCGTGGCCATCAATACATATGCTCTTGGTGCCACCAAAGGTGTGTAACCTCTCTACAGCTCGTCCCGCCAAGCCAGGCCTGGCTTCAGGTTCGCGAAATTGCTTATGCCCTTCCCTTGGTCCATCTCCCCTATCCTTCCTCTTCTCCCTCACCTCGTCCTTTTTCCCCTTCTAAGCTTCCTCCAAGTTGACATACTTCTCAGCCATTGCCAATAGGTCATCAAAAATCTTAGCTGGCTGTTCGCCTTATTTTTAGCTTCACCGCAAGTGTACGGTGTAGTTTATAGAATAGGGTAAGCAAGGTCGTATCCACGGAGACTAATAAATTAATGCGCTAAGTATTGAACTAAGATAGCCTTATTTTTATTTAGACGATCAAAATTGAATGATTGTTGTGGAAGAAAAGACAAGAATAACCACAAAAACACAAGATGAAAATAATAGTGGAATTATCAAGGGAAATGAAATGGATTCCCGGGTTATGGTTTCAATTAATATTCCTCTTGTTTTACGATTTAATCAAAGCCAAAGTTATTATCAATACACCTATAAGACGATCACAACGGTATTTTATCCTCCCTCTTGAGATGTATATAAAGTGTAGATTGAAATATCTATGCTAGTATCTCTACTCAACATAAGATACACAACTCCCAAATGCACAAAAGATCAAATATCCTCACAAATATTCACAAACCTCTCGATTATGCAAATATTCATGTCAAGTACTCACGATCTAATATTGAAACTCATCTCTCGAATTATGAATCAATATATCAAACAAGTTAAATCATTGGCCAAATGATAAAACAAGAATAAGAACAAAGTACTCAAATAGGCTTCAAGACAATAACTTCAACTAAGATTAAAACATTCAACAAGAGTTCAATTAATCTACTTCCAAAACCCGGAAATCACAAGAAGTTTAGCTACTCATTACAAATAAACAACTCATAGACAAATTGTTCATATTCATGACAAGCTAAAATGAAAGATTAAAGCACAAAGAATGAGAAAACTTAGGAAATGGATAATCTCTCGATTAATCTTCAATCCTCAAGCTCCGATTCGACCCGATTCTTCCCTTGATTCTTCCTTGATGAAATTGATGTGTTTCTTGTGTTCTTGGGTGTATTCCCAGCCTTTCCTCCATACCCTAGATCAAGCCTCCCATTTATCTATTTATAGCCCCTCAAAAAGCCAAGAAAAAGGTGGAAGAACTTAGGAATTTCCGTCCAGGGGCGCTGCGGCGCCCGGGGCGTGAATTTTGGAGTGAATTTGCTTGTCCGGGCGCTGCAGCGCCGTGGGACGGCGCTGCGGCGCCCGCCTGAGTTTTTCACCCACCAAATGTTGGAATTTGCTTTTGAGCCCTTCTTCAAAGTTGTAGCCCTATCTCTTAGCTTTCCATAGCCACTTGAATCATCTCAATATCAATTTTGTAGAGAGAGTTATGGCCAAAATACGAAACACTGCCAGTGATGGAAATTTCAGACGCGTTTGGACGTTTCTTCAAATCAATCTCTCTTTGTTTGCTCGTTTGTACTTCTTTTGATACACGATTCATTACTATGACTATAAACTCAATATAATTGGCTCTCAACATGGCTTGGCTACTCAAATGACTCAAAATACTCAAAAACAACACAAAACTCAAGTCTTGAAGCCCAAATTAATGGTATAAAACCAAGTGAACAAATACCCCAAACTTAAATCTGTTGGCGTCCCGGTCAACACTTTTAAAAACAAGACAAAACATGACTGGGAGTAATGAAAAGTTGAACGCACAATAACTCCATAAAATTTTGTATTGTTCATTGTAGGTATCAAGCAAACGAATTAACCAATCCTCAAACATCTAACATAGAGCACATATTAAAGAAACCATGGTAAATGCTAAGAATTACACCTCACAAAGATCAATCAGTATACTCTCATCTCGAATGAATATAGGACGTGTTTACGCTCAATTCAATTCAATATTGCGGAGAATTACCATAGGCTTGCAAATCGTCTCATATCTCCGCCACTAGGATGTATGCAAAATTGTGAATCAAAAGGACTTTTTCCTTTGGTTGTAATGAAGGCTCTTTGGTTGGGGTAGGAAAATATGGATAGAGTGACTCAAACTCGAGCATATAGACCGGTGAGCATATAATTCATCTACATTAAAGCTCAATATTCTACTCAAATCACCTCTCATTTTCACCAACTCTTCTTATCTCCATCCCCTTTATTTTGTAAACTCAACCATTCACATTACAATTCTTAACCTCCAAGTTCATTCAAAGAAAACTCATTCATCGATCTATTTTTTTTTTTTTTTTTTTTTACTCTTATATGAGTTTTCAACATTTCATATCTCCTTTTTCTTTCTCTTTTGTTCTCATCAACCAACTATAACATCACCTTCTAACATTTTGATTTCACCCATTCACCCTTATTCAATTCCTTTACTCAATGCTATACGCTCAAGTGTTGGGTAAAAGATTTATCAAGTTAAGGCTTGAATTGTGGCTATTAAAAATTAGGCAATAGGCTCAAGTTGGCTAACTAGGGATTTCAATATCATCATTAGGTAAGCAAAAGGCTTGAAGGGCTAATAAAATGGCCTTTGATCATTTTCACATTTCGCATACAAGATGTGACCTTGACAGAGATACCGAGCAAGTTCTAGAATTCTAACAACATGAATGATACACTCAAATTAACAACAAGACGCATACGATGAAAGCGGTAAAAGGCTCAAAAGCTCACAGGCTTGCAAATACGTAATTCAAAGCATCAAACCATGTTCTCAATATCCACATGCTCAATATCATCTATTCATGGCTCAATCAACTCATACTCAATACCCAATCAAAACAATACAAATTTTTTTCAAAAATATAAGCATCAAGTCTCGTCGCACATGGTCAACTCACTCCTTAAAATCTATGAAAATAATAAACGTGCTAAAATCGTAACGTGTTTCTAATGCAAATGCAACCTAAAATGCTCTACATGCAACTATATGAAAACACACAAAAATGCAATTTTTTTTTTTTTAATCCACACATTTCATATCAAAATAACTATCTCTCCCCAACTTAAATGAAATTATATCGCACGTAAGAGAAGATAGAATTTCAATATAAAATTGTGTGGATTTACGATTCATTGTGCGGGTGGTGGCCCTCCTTGCATCTCCTCATATCGCTAGGACTTCTTCCTTCAACCATCACTTCAAATTTTGTACCTTAATATTATCTCACCAAGGAAGGGCGACGGGTCATGCGCCTTGCACACGGGCTGCCCGTGCGTGGTGCCGTAGCAACATCTCCAATTCTAAATCACGCACGGTCGTGCGTCATGCACGCCCGCCTGCCCGTGCGTGCGTGGGCTGCGAAGTAAAATCGTAATTTCTCCCTTTTTTTTTTTTTTTTTTTTTTAAAGAAGAAAACAAACAAAAATAAAAATCACACCACAAACCGTTGGGTTGCCTCCCAACAAGCGCTAAATTTAAAGTCTTTAGCCGGACTTTTGTTTTACTCAACCGGGATCCAAAAACAAGTGTCGATCATGCCACGCCTTCGTATTTTCCAAAAGTATAGGTGATCCTTGATGTATTTAAGATGTGGATGATTCAGATCACAATGTTGATGGTCTTTTGGAAATCAAGAAATGTGCTCCTAATGATGAAAAATGGTTTATCAATCATAGTAAAGATATTTCTATCTTTACTCACATTATATATCATGAAGTCTCGTAGAACATGTGAATTGATCACCATTTTCAAACATTGTTCCTTCAAGTGTATGCTTCTTAAAATTTGATACATCTCGTAGTGAAGCTTACATCTGTGAGTGCACATATTTTTATCGATGAGGATCTTCAATTGAGTGAGAGATAGAAATACTCCCGATTTAATCCGACGTGGCTCTCGTATTCGATACCACTCCTTTGATGAATGGCACTATATTGTTCCTTCGAGTTGGCTTCGATGGTGCTTAAAATCGCTCTTTTGATGTTGCCCACTAACAATTTTAGCTAATTGGCCCATTTGAGTCTCAAGATTTTTCAATCGTGAATCCATAGTATTGGTCAATTGTGTCAATTGCAATCGCATCTTGTCCATCTTTGCTTCGTTTTTATTAAGGCTATTTCCCATTTCCCTCATGAATAAATTTATTTGACTCATAATCAAGTCATTTGATTCATGAGTGAAATGAGGACGCCTTCCAAAGATGGTTTTGCATCTTCCATCCGAACGGGTGCACCTATACCAATCCAAAAAACAAATCAAATATTGTAGAAGTAGAATTTACAAAAGAAAAATGAAATAAAATAAAAAAATGTCTAAATTAAAAATAATTCTATCTATCGCAATATTAGCACCAAAAATTGTATTAGTCCACAGAACGGCGCCAAAAACTTGTTCGCCTTATTTTTAGCTTCACCGCAAGTGTACGGTGTAGTTTATAGAATAGGGTAAGCAAGGTCGTATCCACGGAGACTAATAAATTAATGCGCTAAGTATTGAACTAAGATAGCCTTATTTTTATTTAGACGATCAAAATTGAATGATTGTTGTGGAAGAAAAAGACAAGAATAACCACAAAAACACAAGATGAAAATAATAGTGGAATTATCAAGGAAATGAAATGGATTCCCGGTTATGGTTTCAATTAATATTCCTCTTGTTTTACGATTTAATCAAAGCCAAAGTTATTATCAATACACCTATAAGACGATCACAACGGTATTTTATCCTCCCTCTTGAGATGTATATAAAGTGTAGATTGAAATATCTATGCTAGTATCTCTACTCAACATAAGATACACAACTCCCAAATGCACAAAAGATCAAATATCCTCACAAATATTCACAAACCTCTCGATTATGCAAATATTCATGTCAAGTACTCACGATCTAATATTGAAACTCATCTCTCGAATTATGAATCAATATATCAAACAAGTTAAATCATTGGCCAAATGATAAAACAAGAATAAGAACAAAGTACTCAAATAGGCTTCAAGACAATAACTTCAACTAAGATTAAAACATTCAACAAGAGTTCAATTAATCTACTTCCAAAACCCGGAAATCACAAGAAGTTTAGCTACTCATTACAAATAAACAACTCATAGACAAATTGTTCATATTCATGACAAGCTAAAATGAAAGATTAAAGCACAAAGAATGAGAAAACTTAGGGAAATGGATAATCTCTCGATTAATCTTCAATCCTCAAGCTCCGATTCGACCCGATTCTTCCTTGATGAAATTGATGTGTTTCTTGTGTTCTTGGGTGTATTCCCAGCCTTTCCTCCATACCCTAGATCAAGCCTCCCATTTATCTATTTATAGCCCCTCAAAAAGCCAAGAAAAAGGTGGAAGAACTTAGGAATTTCCGTCCAGGGGCGCTGCGGCGCCCGGGACGTGAATTTTGGAGTGAATTTGCTGTCCGGGGCGCTGCAGCGCCCGTGGACGGGCGCTGCGGCGCCCGCCTGAGTTTTTCACCCACCAAATGTTGGAATTTGCTTTTGAGCCCTTCTTCAAAGTTGTAGCCCTATCTCTTAGCTTTCCATAGCCACTTGAATCATCTCAATATCAATTTTGTAGAGAGAGTTATGGCCAAAATACGAAACACTGCCAGTGATGGAAATTTCAGACGCGTTTGGACGTTTCTTCAAATCAATCTCTCTTTGTTTGCTCGTTTGTACTTCTTTTGATACACGATTCATTACTATGACTATAAACTCAATATAATTGGCTCTCAACATGGCTTGGCTACTCAAATGACTCAAAATACTCAAAAACAACACAAAACTCAAGTCTTGGAAGCCCAAATTAATGGTATAAAACCAAGTGAACACTGGCCGCTTTGCTATAGATTTAAAGAAATCACTCTCATGCAGCCCTTGCGACAAGGCGCTGGAGAGTACCTCTTGGGTTGTTGAGGGGACATCCAGGGCTGCTGAGGTGAATCGCTTTACGTAACTCCTTAGCGACTCATGCTCGCCCTGCTTTATAGCAAAAAGGGTTAAGGCGGTTTTTTGGTGCTTACGCGAGCTGGAGAACTGGTACAAAAAAGAAGAATTGAACTCCTCAAACGTTCTAATGGAATCAGCTGGGAGTCGGTTGAACAACTGTTAGGTGGACTTAGCCAAGGTGGTTAGGAAAACTCTTCATTTTACTCCATCCGTGTATCTGTGTAGCAAGGCTGAATTTTCAAAGTGGCACAAATGCTCCCAAGGATCCGTAGTTCCATCATAATCGTAGTTTAATGCCCTAAAGTTGACAAGTAGGTCGTCCTCCGTAGTTTAATGCCCCAAGGATCCGTAGTTCCTCTCTTAGCCACAATTTGCCCAACCATCCTCCTCTTCACCTCCTTCACTTCCTCTGGAGACTTTCCAACTCCGCCTCTTGTCCTCGCTCCTCCCTCTCTACTACCCTCTCGTCCCCATGGACTTCCACCTCTCTTGCCGCCCGAGCTTCCTTCATAGCCCAGAGGGCATTAACGACCTCCTGGACTATAGTGGATAATTGATCAGTAGTTACTTGGACAGTCTCCGTGGCAAATGCGGCCTCCAAGTTCATCACTGGCAAACCCGATAATGGAGGTATGGGAAATACCCCAGACACCGTTGTTCCTGTCCTATCCAACCCAAATGGGGTAGGTGTTGGAAACACCCCCGGTGTTATTCTGGCTCCATCCAACCCTGTCGGCAACACTCCCGATCCATCCACCAAACCCTCCAAATCCACCACCTCCTTGCCTCTCGATCCTGACATACTCACGCCTTACACTCAATGTTCCCAGAGACGGTGCCACTTGAAAAGGTCTCTTTGAGGAGATCTTCTCAAAGTTCCAACCTGATCTTCAGCTAGCCTGCAAATGACTACTGGAGAGAAATCCGACATTAGTACTCCGACGATCAAGTTAGTTTTAAAGGAAAAAGAGTGTATAGCAAGTGTATATAATAAAATATGAAAAAGACTGAATATATGGGAAGAAGATGATCCATTTTTACACATACCTCCTCCTTTTATACTCTCTTCCCTTCGTCCTTGTTGTCCACGTGGCAGTCCCCAATTGGTTGTCCCAATTGGTGAAATTTACTTCAGGTATACCAAAAGAACCTGTCACTTCCGTCAGCTCGACTATGACAAGGATTACTTTATGTCGCGTTGATCTCCTAGGACATTAAATACCTGTCAGGTTTATCTCAAAGAACAATTAATGCGAGTAGGTCGCACCTGACCTCTAATAACTCTTCATCAGGTCTACCTTAAAGGGATAGATAATGCAAATAGGTCAAACCTGACATCTAATAACTCTTGTAAGGTCGACCTACCTCGATATTTGGTCTTGCCTGCTTTATTCGTATGCTCATTAAATACTTGTCAGGTTGACTGTATCTTTTAGTAACTATCTGTTAGGTCGGACGTATCAAAGAGTTACTCTTGTCAGGTCTGGCGTATCTCTAAGTAGCTATCCGTCAGGTCGGGCGTATCAAAGAGTTACTCTTGTCAGGTCGACCAACCTCGATATTTGGACCTACTTGCTTCCTTTTTGCGCTCATTAAATGCCTGTCAGGTCGACCGCCTCCTTTTGTAACTATTCGTCAGGTCAACCGTTATCAAAGAGTTATTTTAGCCAGCTCGGTCATCTTGGTTCTTATTCGCCAGGTCAGCTATCCCTTTAATATCCTTTTGCCAAGCTGGCTTTCGTTTTGCCTTCCTTGTCTTGTTCAAATGGTCCTGTCTTCTCTTTCTTGGGCGAGTCACTAGGTCTTCTTTAACTACGTTCTAAAGGACATGTCTCCTTAACTACTTCGAATCAACTACTCCCCCCTACTTTCCTAGTTGATATAGAAGAGCTGAACTAGGTGAGTAATAAAGGATAGGTCTCCTTAACTACTCTGAATCAACTACTCCCTCTACACTCCTAGTTGAGATAGAAGAGCTGAACTAGGTGGGTAATAAAGGACATGTCTCCTTAAATACTCCGAATCATCTATTATAGAAAAACATAATTTTGTGCACAGAGTATTGTAACTTGTGTTAATGGGTGACAATTTTATAATTTTTAATGAATTATTTTTAGCCAATAAAGTACTAATGACTCAAAATGATATGACATATTCCCTATGAATGAGTTGTTATCCACAATAGTCCTTCTGGTTTTAATGAGCACACAAATATGTAAGTTGTATTTGCCGAATATATAATATACTGAATAACAAGAAAAAAGAAAAACAGAAATTCTGTCTCGCAAAATTAATTCAGGTGGAATATGGCGACACCATGCAAGTTTTGACAAGTACAATCCCAAGGTCATCAACTTGAAAAACTTCGGATCGACACTAATATTGTGTACAAACAGAAATGTAGTAATCAGTTTGCTGGTAATTAGATGATATCCAATTGAGTACAACCCAACTCCCTTTTTTGAACAAAAACTATATGTTGCAGCGTTGTAGTTTAATTCCATTATAGCTAAGATATATAAGTAAAGGAGTTAACTGATATACATTATTGCCTGGAACTACCTTGAAATTTTCGTTGTTTTTTCTCGCACATTATTAGACTTTTAATTTGAAGGGATTCTGTGGTATATATTATAATTAAGTTTCCGACTTTGTCAAGGATTATTTTCGAGTAAATAAAACAGCAGTTGTACGAAGTCTTGACACCTTCAAATTTGCACTCCTTGGATATGATATTTTAGGTTTCTAAGTATTCACCAAATGAAAATGACAGATTAACAGCTTTACAATATTGTTCAAATTAATCAAGCGTGCTTTACCAATTTGACTATATATGGGGACCTTAACAATTAATGCTTAATTTCCTGTTAAAAGGATTAAGAGTTATATTAACCCTAATTACAAATTAGGTAACAATATATATTACATGGTCAAATTAAAGCAGTTCAATCAACCCTCTGTGCATGAATGTGTGGAATATTCTTAGGATCCATCTGGTTTCCTAGCTATAACATGCAATATATGGAATTGGGTGGAAAATTGAAGTCAAATTGAAGAACTCATCGTCATATTTAAGAAACGTAAAATAAATCATCATGTGATGCAAAATGTATAATATTTTTACACTGAATACATATTTATGACGGGAATTAAGAGTTTCGATAAATACTTGATAAATAGAACGATTATAATTATAAGTAAATATGGGCCTTTTCACAACATTAACTGCGATAATAAGTCTATTTGGAATTCGAATTAAAGTTTTGAATGTTGTGGATATTTTTTAGGCAGGTTAACCAAAACATAAATTAAACTAGGCATTGATTGAATGCAATATATGATGAAGAGAATTAGTAAATCATGAATATGTAATCAATCAATTGCTAAGCAAGATAAAACGACCGTTTCCATTAGGCTAGCCTAGCTCAATGATGTACTAACCTCAAGAAAACAAATTTTAAATTATTCAGAGAGGCAGAGTAAGTTGTAAAATAGTTGCCAAGTGTTGAGAGACTTTTCCAGTCTTTGTAAAATAAGTTTCAATTAAGTTACTATTGTGAAAGAAATGGAGATTATTATTTCACAGTGTATTCTCTATAAATAGGCACCAATTTTATCCTAGCTCATCACCTCAGACCCAATTAAGTTATAAGCAATCTTATCACATAATATATAGTAGCTAAAATGAAGATGGCTTTTCATTTCCTTTCAGCCATTCTCATTGTGTCTTTGGCTACATTGGCACATGCATCCGATCCCAGTCCTCTGCAAGATTTTTGTGTCGCTGTTAACGACGCCGATGCAGCTGGTAATATAATTTACGCTTAATTGCAATTTTAGTCCTGTAATTCGATCATAAGGTTTAATTTGGCAATCTAAGTCTTGTAACTTAATGATGTGGCAGTTTCGATCCTTGACGATTTTACCCTTTAGCCAAAATAATAATTTTAGTCTTGTAACTTTTAATGATCATAAGTATTTTAGGTATTTTGGCTAAAAGACGAGTATTATGTAATAAATAAAATATTGAAATACCAAGTTGGGACCAAAATTGCACAATATTAAAACTTGTAGGACTAAAGTTGCACAAATTAGAACTTATTGGATTAGATTACATGGAATCAAAATCTTGCAGGATCAAAATTGCTACCTACAATATTTACGTGACCAAAATTGCTAGTCGAGGCATATATCGAACATTTCATAAACAACTTGTTTTCTTGGTTTGATACATTCTTTGTCTTACCATCATTGATTAAATTACTTTTGCATCTATTTTAAATGCAGTTTTTGTGAATGGGAAGATCTGCAAGAATCCAAACAAGGTTGTTGCCGAGGATTTCTTTTTCTCGGGTCTGAATAAGGTTGGAAATACATCAAACGCGGTTGGATCAAGAGTCACTGCTGTGAATGTGAACCAAATAGCAGGGCTCAACACTCTCGGAATCTCTTTAGTCCGTATAGACTATGCTCCATACGGTCTCAACCCGCCCCACACTCACCCGCGCGCCACTGAGATTCTTGTTGTCGTTGAAGGCACTCTATATGTTGGCTTCGTCACCTCCAATCCCGCGGACCCCAACAAGAAAAACAAGCTGTTCACCAAGTACCTGTACCCGGGAGACGTATTCGTCTTCCCAGAGGGTCTGATACATTTTCAATTTAACGTGGGAAAGACCAACGCGGTCGTGTTTGCAGGTCTGAGCAGCCAAAACCCGGGAGTTATAACTATCGCAAACGCAGTTTTTGGATCAGATCCACCAATTAATCCAGATGTTTTGACTAAGGCATTCCAAGTTGAGAAGAACGTGATTGAGTATCTTCAAGCACAGTTTTGGTCGAACAATTAAATACGAAGCTGATAAGCTGATTAAGATACTAAATAAAGAAGCAATATTTACTATTTGAGGACTCTGTGTACCACATCTTATCTTTCTGAATAAATGATTAGTAATTAAGTATCTGATCCTTTCCTCTTCAGGTGATAGTGTTCACTTGCAACTGGTTTGGAGTCAGTTTACACTTTTTTACTGATCCCGTAATAATGTACTACAATAATGCATGAGCTTCAGAGTTTCTTTCCTTCATGATTTCTGCTTTTGGAATTCAACTACTTCCTCAATCTATCAAGCATGTCTATTCAAATAAAATATTACTGATACCATAAGAATGTACTGCAATAATGTTTTTCCGAACATTTTAGTTGCTTGAAGACAGATAAAACTTTTTTTGTCATCCATCTATTGACACCAATACACGTGTAAAAACCTTTCATATGCAAAGAACTCACCTACGTAATCAACAGGTGTGATTGTTTGGCCTTTCTTTGTACTCCTTAATATCTATTTTTAGAGAAAACAGTGTGAAAAAGTTGTTTGGAAAAATAAGAATGAAATTTGACAATGTGCATGAATATTGTTGGATTTATTAATTGGTGGTCCGGGTCTGTGTGGTTGAGAGGCCGGTTCAGGTTCAGCTCATTTGGTTCAGCTCATTTGGTTTATTTTGTTTCTATTAGTTAGTTGCTACTTTCCTTTTTACGTTTTTGTTTTGGTTTAGCAATTTAGCGGTTTCTTCTGAGTTTCTCTATAAATACCACATGCAGCTATGTACAGACGTTTTATGATGAATAATACTTTAGATTCAAATTTCCCTCCATATTTCTACATGGTATCTAGAGCTTTTGGTTTGAGCTTCTATGGCAGCTAATAAGCGAGGGAACTAGAGCACCATTGTTGCTGGAGGAGGACGCAACAATCAAACTCAGAATCATTTTGCGAATCAGATGACAGCAAAGGAGGCGACTCAGGTGACAGCGAAGGAGGATGATCCGTTTCAGCTCCACGGATCGGATCATCCAGGTCTTCTATTGGTTTCGATCCAACTTACAGGTAACAATTACTCCTCCTGGAGTCGATCCATGGGAATTGCGCTAGGCGCAAAGACAAAATTAGAATTTGTTAATGGAAGTATTTCCATGCCTGAAGTTGATTCCGCTGAATATGAACAATGGAGACGTGTTGATTTGATGGTGACTAGCGGATACTGAACACCATAGCGAAGGATATTGTTGATGCTTTTTTGTATGTGAATTCTGCACACGAGCTCTGGGAAGATATTGCGCAACGTTTTGGAGAATGTAATGGCACGGTTTTATACCAGTTGCAAAGAGACATTGTGAACCTTACTCAGGGGGTTAACTCTGTTGTTGTGTATTTTACGAGGTTAAAAAAACTTTGGGATGAATACAGTAGTCTGGCTCCTACTATTACCTGTGGCTGTGAAAAAGTAAGGCATCTATGGATATAGAGAACATCACTAAGCTAAATCAGTTTTTAATGGGGCTGAACGATTCATATGATCATATTAGGAGTCAGATCTTAATCATGGATCCACTTCCTACTGTAAATAAGGCTTACTTTATGGTTCAAAGAGTTGAGAGGCAACAGAGTGTAAGTGTGGCGTCTGCAGAAGGATTGGATGGAACTGTCCTAATGGCTAAAAATGTGTCTAATACACCTGGATCTAGAGGCAGGGGACTGGCTCCTAGATGGAATAGTCAAAACACCAACACTTGGCAGGCAAGGGGGAGAGGTTTTAGATGCACAAAAGAGGAAAAGGCTAAGCTCACTTGTGAGCATTGCTGAGCTCCTGGTCATGAAATGTCAGAGTGTTTCAAACTCCATGGATATCCAGATTGCTTCAAGACCTTGAAAGAACAAAGAAGCAGGAACTCGTGAATATGGTTGCTTATACTAATGATATGCAGGAAGATAGGACACAAACTCAGGCTAAATAGGAGTCACATAGTCAGGGAGATATGGCATCTCTTATTCAGCAGGAGATTGCCAAATATATGGCAACTGCAGGAGGTAAAGACAAAGCTGGAGGCACTGGAGTGAACATGAATTATGCTCACTTTGCTCGACAGATGCACGTTCTCTGGGATAAGTCAACCAAATAGGTCTTTGTTCCATCTTTCACTTTGTACTTCACATTACTAAGACATTGTACATCCATTCTACGACCTATCTCAACTCGCATCACTTAATCTTTTGGTTGCTTCAAGTGTTAGCTCTTGATCTCTTTCATTAGCAAAGATTACGTTCTCATAAAACCACTTTTCAATAATAGTCCGAGCACACTCAAGAACAAAACAAATAGGTAACTTTCTGGCCCATAATAACCGACTATTGAAGCTCTCAGCCGAGTTTGATGTCATGAACCCATAACGCCGACATGACACTTAACTCGAGACCATCTGTCTTTCCCCGCACGTTCTAACTTAAACGCACGCACCCGCCTCACTAGCAACTTTTATGTTTTCAAAATACTTATCATAATCTTCACGGCGGTATGAATATGTTTGCATTCCTAAACATTGCTACTATATGTTGATCAGATTGAGCCAAATTACTCGCAAATGATAAGTGCAAAGCCCATGTGATGCTTCCGGGTATACTTTTGCTTTTATGGCATTACTAATGTTAGGAAATTTATTATTTAGATTTTGATGAATGCCATGTAAAACTTAGACTAGAAAGTTGACACCCCATTTTCCTTGTAATTTGCATTGTAATAGATAGGGTTGTCCGAGCCGAGTCAAGTCACTATGCCTAAAATATGCAAGAAGTCAACTGGAGACTAGAATGAAGACTCCGCTTTGAGGCAAAGAGTATAGCAAGTAAGAGAAGACAGAACTCGATTGAGAAGTATCACCGAGATGTAGTCAGTGAAATGTCACCAAGTCAACTCAAGATAGCCAAGTCTCAAGTTGAAGTGACGGATGAGTCATCCATGATTGGGAGCCGACTCAAGTCATCCGGGAAGTTAAGGAACTGCAATAAGTCAAAACAATCAAAAGGATCCGTTGCGTACGTAAGTCAAGAAAGTTACTTAAATAAGTAATACTTCCATGCCGCAATATTCTAAAGTGCTCATCCAGGAAGCGTGCAAAAGGAATAAACCAATGGGAAGCACTGCACCTGTGTCAGAACTCTGAAAAGTTGAAGGGTCATTTAATACGAGAAAATATCAATTTCAAGGACTGCAACAAGACAAGCCAACAACCACAAGTGTCTTTTAAAAATTAGCCTATCTCTTCAACGGGCAGATTTTCAAAAGAACACTATAAAAGGCTGAGGAATCAATTTGAGAAAAAGGGACCTTGACTATCAAAACTACGAACATTCAAGCTGTAACCAAGAAAAAATATTCTCAAATTATTCAAGCAAATCCTCAAGCCTAAACTTCGAAGAAAATCAATCCAACACTTACATGTGAAGGAAAGACGACTTCAATCAGTTGAAGAGGAAACATTTGAAGAATCAAAGGGGTCTACTTTCCGCAGAGGATCGTAGAAAGGTTCAAGGTCGAACCGTCTCAAGCTATTGGAGGGCTTCGTGATCAAATCCAAGAAACTTGAGCAAGTAAGTCAGTAGTATCAAGGCCAAACCGCCCCGAAGAAGGCTAGCCGGACGAGAAGCCACCGTGTGACCAAGGCATCTCCGATCGAGTCCCAAAGGATCAAGTCACCGTGTGATCAAGACTTGCATCCGGACGGATAACCACTTTGTACTGATCAATACTTAGTGGATTCCTCCAGGGGAGTTGGAGAAGAGAGGATTAGAAGAATTACCCCATCTTCGAACCTCTATAAAATTTATTGTGTCATTTACATTTCAAAGATTTACGCTCGCATACTACACTATATCCTGCGATAATTTGCATTCCAACTGATATTTAACAAAGTGCTAAATTCAAGTGTTAAAACAAACTTAAACCAAATTCAAGGGTGTTAAGTCTTCCGCTGAAAATCTTGTCACAACCAAGTTAAGGTTTAGACTAAACAGCTGAGTTATTCTATCAACAACTCAATCGAGTCCGTTGAGTGGCTAACTCTGCTGGTTAACTAACTTAGTTGTCCATCAAGGACTTAGCTGTGAAGAATTAACTTTGAACTATTTTAAAAAGGACTAAATCGAAATTTGGTAAGGTTTATTCAACACCCCCCATCTAAACCTTACACTCATACCCCTTGGGATCCTACAATTGATACTCTTGTGCTGATCAAAAACAATCAGTAGAACACGAGGGCAATTATAAGCATCTCTCAACTGTCTCAAAAATCATATCCAGGATTCGTCGTTTTCAACATCCCCAATTCCAACCGCAACAAATAATATTCCCCGGTACTTGCCTTTAAGGTGTGTTCCATCAATCACAAAAACTGGTCGGGCATTGTTCTGGAATCCAGTGATTGATGCATGCAAAGCAAAAAACACGTACTTGAATCTATTAAAATATCCGACTTCCATCTAGTTACTGATTCGGGATTCGTTAAATTCAACATGTGTAAGTGTACCGGAATTAGATTGAATGACTTGTTGATATCTCCATATATCAACCCAAAAGCATGATGCTTAGCACTCAACGCAACATTATAACTCATTTTAAGCCCATGTCGCGATTCCAACTTCGCTATCATATCTCTTGCGCGAGCGCGAGACGTTCCACTAGTAATCTAGATGCAAAATACGCACCTACTACTTTAGAATGCACCCGCCTAGATGCATTGTCATTCAAATTTAACCCACATCCATGGTGCTTGTCAAACTTCCCTACTCTCCAAATACCATCCTTTCCATATGCACGCATTCAAAAAGGGCATCGTTCATACTTGCATATTGCATGAAAACGAGTCTTATCCGAGCGTTCAACTCGATACTCGACTTGATTTTCAAGGTGATACATGCCTAGTGCAATCTCCAATTCAGTTTTGCTCATGTATGTTGTTCCTTGGCGCAATGTCCCACCAGATACTTCCAATCTTGCAGTTCTTCGGGGAGGAATCAAACGTGCGAGAGTGCACCAGTATCACCCAACTTCGTCTGTGGGCACTATTATTTCGTCCATATTGTCTCTATGGATATCTGGATGTATGTTAGCACCTCGTTCTTCTGGTGCATCTTGGTTTTGGTTTTATTGAAATACTTCTCTCCGCTCTCACGTCTCCACTCACAAAATTCCTTAAATTCAAAGACGTTCTTTGGTCATTTTCAAATTGATTATTAGCTTCAACATCGCACCAACATCACCAAAGAAGCAGTTCTCACCAAAATCATCTGCATTATTATTACAATCAGCATCACCAGCACTGTAGTTTTCACCATAATCATCTTCATTATTATCACAACCAACATCATCATCAGTATTATCACGATTATCATCAGTATTATCACAACCCATATCAGGATAATAACCATCTTCATTGCTTGGCCTTATACTTAGTCCCGGCAATTGATATTTGGAACATTAATCGTAGGTGAGAGTAGACGCGATGATCAATAATTGGAACATTGTTCATATGCATAAAAGGTGCTCCACTAGGCCTTATCGCATGACTATATAGATTTATGTGCGTACACCATACAACGTTGAAAACCAAGATGGTTCATGTAGTTGTAATTAGGCCCAATGACTGTTGAAAAATCATTCTGAGTAGCCATTAGTTGCATAAAACTTCCACCAACACCTTGTTGACCTTCAACGTTCTCAACTCGATTATGCCCAGACTGACTTCCCAATACATTATGCGAACTAGTCCCCCATCCTTTTTCTTTTCAGTGTTACAAAAATAACTGGTAACTCGGTGTTCTCAAACGCACTTTCAATGTCATCGTCGTTTTTCAACTTTAACTTCCCAAGTTTATTTCCAGAAATATCTACAATAGCATGCATTACACAAACGTATACGCCCCTATCAACGTCAACAACACCATAAACCTCCTCAAATATTTGACTATAATTTATTTTACCCGGTTTAATACGTACAACTTCTTCTTCACAATTTTTATATTCTAAACCTTCCCAATGACCCCCAAATCGAACAACAACATAGCCAGAGTTCATCTACAGACAAGAAATATAGGAAAAATATTAAAGATATGCAAGAATGCATAAAAAGGGCCTATTTTTTACTGGGGCACGATAATTTTAAAATAGGCACGATATCGTGCCTATTTTTTTACTAAGGCACGATATATCGTGCCTATTTTTTACTAAGGCACGATATCGTGCCGCGATACAAAATAGGCAAGATATATCGGTACAGTGCATCTTAGATTCAGAAAATTTCGCATTTCATGATATATTTCACATATCTTGTAAATATATTAAGTCTTGAACAATTTAAACATGGTTAAGTAACTAAGAGGAGAAGCAACATTACCTTGTTAGTCGATTTTCTGGTGCGATTTTGGTTAGGAATGACCACAAAAAGAACTTGATATTTTGTGAAGAAGATGAAGAAGAGAGAGAAAAAATGAAGAGCAAATGGGCAAACGTATGTATATATGTATTTAACAAGAGAGAGAAATACAAGCTTACCTACTTTAAAGGCTTGCATTTAAAGCCTCAAGGGTATTGTGGTAAAAGAACTCCAAAAGTGGGTAGAAAACTATATTTTTTATCCTACATGTCAAAAAAGTCTTTCACCTATCCCAAGTGGGTAATTTCAGCCATTTGCTCTTTTTAAATATCTTATATTTAGTTTAATATATTTTCCAAAAGCACCGTTTTTTTACGTTTTTACACAACCTATACAATTGACTTTGTGTGCTTCTCTTCATCTTTGTGAGCTACTTCCTACATAAGTTGGTATTCAGATACTAGCCTACACTCCCTACCTAATCACGTTCCGCACCTAGCAGCAGGAATTTTTTCGACGATGTCACCGCCCAACTCACGGCCGACCGAGATCGAGCGCGCGAGGCAGGCAACGGAGGCAGTGGTCAGAACTATCACGGTGGATGTGGTTTCGATTTTTATCCGTCCCCACATATTTCATCAAACAAGGATGATGGTGGTTATGATGGACCATCAGTTTTTGGTAAAGAAATAGTCGGCACTATAACGGAGGTTGGCTACGAAGAACCTCAAAACTGTGACGAGGATATTGGTGCTTATGATGGGCCACCTATTTTTGATAAAGAATATGATAGCACAATTTCGATGGTTGACTGAAAAAAATAACAAAATTTAATAAGGAAGATAGTGGTTACGACGAACCACACATTTTGGATAAAGAAATTAAGGTTTCACAGAGCATGAAGATCAGATGCATGAGGTTGATGCGGTGCGGATTTCTGCCATTCACATGGATGGTTATTTTATTAAGGTTATGAGTCTATTCTATATTCCGAATGTTGTTAAGGTTAATGTTGCCATTAATACTATAACAGTTAACAAGGACATCCTAAGTCGGCTCATTTTGGTAGTGCATAATCAAAAAACTAACCAGGCCTTGAAAGCTGGGGATCTTTTCCCATTTATTATTGAGGTTTTAAACACGAAAGTCGTAACAATATATGTGGATGCTCATGGATGTATTTCAGTTTGGCGGGAATGCGAGGGTACATCCGTTGTATTTGCTATTTCTTCTGGCGTTGTCCCTAAATTTCGAAATGATTGGCACTTTTCGAATTGGTCAGAAGGATACACTAGAATTATGCAATTGATTTGGCCAAGTGTAGATAGTTTTCTAAAATTCAACCCTAGTTTTTTTGTGTATTTGTGTATTTTGGATTTTAAAATATCTTACATTTTAGATAGTGATTTGTGTATTTTGCATTCTATTTAGTTTATCTTTTAAGTTTCCTAGTCAAATTAGCAATTTTACTGTGGTAGGATTTTAATCCTACAAATACTTGCTATTTTATTATTTTTAGGGAGTTTTTTTTTATTTTTTTTTTTGATCAAGTATTTTTGGGGAGGTTTAATATTATTAAGTTTTGAGATTCTATCTCTTTTTCCAGAGCTTCTTTACATTCTTCACGTATTTAAGATTGCTTTGTGTGCGTTCTTTGTTCTCGTTAGGCTTCCGCCTACATCAGTTGGTCTGGCCATCGGGAAAAGGGAGAAATCGGTTTTGGGAATCTAAGCCCAGCCCATATATTAAAAATACACCGGATTTTTTTTGGGCTGATCAGGCCGACCTGGTGTTTCGGGCCTAATGGGCAGACTAAATAGGCACGGATCGTCTCAGGCTTACAAAATCACAGCCCAGTCCGGCCATGTCATCAGGTCGGGCTAGTTTTGACGGCTCTATAAAATGAGTATGAAGCAAGTAATTGCTTTAATAGGACATGACCCAAACCTGACCCAAGTAGCTAATAACAATAGCCAACTTTTCTAGCCCCATGAATCAGTAGCTTTGGGGATCACCTTAAGAAGGCCATCATTGGGAAAATATTTAAATTTCAATAATTTGCACTTGAGCAGGTTTGGTTTTGTTAGAAGCTTCCACAATTGTTTTGATAACAGAATCATTAAAACAATAAGATTCCTTAAAACCCTGACCCCTTTGCTCTTTACCCAATGCCAGGTTATGCCACTTAAGCAAATGAATTTTATGATAACCCTCTAATGGAGAACCTCACCAAAATCTGGCACAAATAGAAGCTAAGTCCTTACAAATACCAGAAGAAAGTTTAAAGCAAGACATAATATAATTAGGTAAGGCACTGATCAGGACAGATTTAAGCAAGAACTCTTTACCAGCCAGACTGATGAGGAAAGTATTCTTCCAATTATCCACTTTTTTTCACCGCACTTTAAGAACATAGTTAAAAACTTCTCTTTTGGATCTATCTGTAACGAGAGGCAATTCAAGGTGCTTAATAGTTGAGTGACTTGAATCTGGATACCTTCAAGACAGCTGCAAATGGAATCTCTAAGATCATTTGGAATATTATGGATGAAAAAAATTAATGATTTATCTAGGTTAATCAGTTGACCTGAAGCAGAACAATACCTATCTAGCAGGTTTTTAACAATCAAAGCATAATAAGTGGAAGCTTTACAAAAAATTAGGGAGTCAACAACAAAAAAGGTAAGTGACAACTCGTTCTCCTCTACAAATTTTAAGCCCCGCTCAAATTGGCCACTGACTCTAGCTTGGTTAATTAAATTTGAAAAAGTTTAAGAGACGATAATGAAAATATAAGGAAAGAGAAAGTCCTTTTTATGCATGATCCTAAACAAAACATCCATCCAACTGTATCAAACGCTTTGGTAATATCAAGTTTGAGAGCAAAAAAGCTTTTAGATCCCTTTCTAAGATGATTAATAAAATGGAAGTATTCATGAGCCACCACAATATATATTATCAGAAATATGTCTACCCGAGATAAAATTATTTTTGGTTTTCATTAATACTATTATGAATTTGGGATTTGAGTCTTTGACCAAGAAATTTTTATATGAATTTATAGACCACATTACAAAGATTAATATTCCTAAATTGAGAGATTGAGGTAGTATTTTTAACCTTTTGAATCAGAAAGATAAGAGTGTGGTTCATATGTTGATAATGCCTGAGCAGAGCTGGATAGACGCATGCACATGTGGCCTTATGGATCTACACATGTGGATCAACCACAGCCTCCATGCCGAGAGAATAACTAATCCAACCCAATTTAAGCCGAGAGGAGATCCACGGATTGGGCAAGCTCCACCCAGAAAGTCAATCATGACCGAGATAAAGTCCAGTGGCCGACAATCTTGCCACCTAGCAGCGCCATATAAGGACAACACAAGAAATATTATTAAATAGTTGTCATCCATGCATCCATGCAAAATATGAGAATGACAAGTGTCGCACTAAGATTGTAGGCATAATAATTGTCGCTTCACTCATTATAATAGTATAAATAGGACTCGTTTATGTTGAAAAAGAGAACAAAAATATACTATTTAAATAGTTTTAATTAATACTTTGCCAGCAGACAACCCACCAGGTGTCTTGTGTAACAGCCCGTCTTCCACATCGACGACTGTCCCTACAACTAACACGAGTCTTTCCAATGCACTTTGTCCTCACTCACGCGCACCCAGGGAGCAGCTTCCAAGGGGGTCACCCATCATTTAATTACTCGGGGCCAAGCACGCTTAACATTAGAGTTTTTATATGATGAACACGAGTAAAGAAGATACATCTTATAAGGATGAATAGTACCTATCAATCTTTTAAGCTCCCATCAACTGTATAGTCTCATACCTACACAATCTCAGAATTTCCTCTTATTTGAGTGTGAGATCGGTTCATTCATGTCTCCCTCCGCCTACACATCCTGCTCGGTCATCAATGCAAATATTAATGAGTGTAAAATATATGTGCATTTGAGGGTTTAAAAGGATATATATTTGATGCATTGGCACCCATATTCAGTGTGTTTCGGTTGATTTCCTTTGTTGGGCGTGATACTGCGTATTCTTGTAACTTCTTACAGGAAATGAAGCTAAATTGGATATAAAGAGATATCATGTTCCAAAGTATAGGTCAAGAGCTAAGGTACGAGAAAATATGTGAAGGAGAGAAGCACGGACGATTGAACAAAAGAAAATTTTCTTCAAAAACATCAAAATGCGCTAACAGTTTCCAGCACTGGTAGGGTTTAGTATTTTGGCCATAACTTTCTCTACAAAATTGTTATTTAGCTGATTCAAGTGACTATGAAAAGTTAAGAGAAATGGCTACAACTTTTATGAAGACCCGAGGAGCAAATGTGGACAAACACATCGACAAAAACACGTCACACGGACAGACCGTGTCGTGTCACACGACCGTGTGAAAATGCCGGTGTGGGATGACACAACCGTGTGAAGTGGGGAAAACAGGGGACGGAAACAGGCCTGCGCGGCCAGACCTTGTAAACCGACACAACTGTATGGGAAAGGGAAAAAATCCACACGGCCAGGCTGTGTGGGACTCTGCCAGACGCGTTTTTTTGGAGTTCTTTTCTCATTCCAACTCTACAAGCGACCTCTCCAAGCACCTATATAAAGGGGACCAAGGCCTGAACGAATTTACATCATCATACATCAACCAACATCATTTCATACAGATAAAACACATCGAATAACACATGAATGCAGGAATCGAAGATCTTCTGAGAGAGGAAGGCTAGGTCACGAAAAACACCACAAAGTTTTCGCATCTACGGAGCACAAGAGCTTCGAAGGCTTGGAAGGAGAATTTATCGTGACAAGAAGAGGTTTTCTTTTTATGTCTAAGATCTCTTGTCTGTGCTTAAACGATATCATAATGTTGATTTGAATTTATCTATGCATTTGTAATCAATGTTTGGCATATCTTTCGGATCTTAGGGGCATAATCGAAACTGTGGATTCATGTTAAATATGATTATTTATTTTCTTAATTAATTCATGCCTTCTATTTTATGAATTCGAGTGCTTATTTTTAATTACTTTTTATTTAATCAATAATTAGCATTTCATATTTGTTAGTGCGAAATTCGAAAGAGGAGTTCTAACAAAGACGGAAATCGAGTTCACACATACACGGGTGTATCAACAACTGTTTGTGGGGAGTCATTCAATTGATAGATCTTTTGGGAGTTAATAATAATTGTATCGAGTCGTAAGCTCTACAATTGTTATTAATCTATTGTTTATTCGCCGCCCGGGAGAGGGAATGGACTAACTTAAAAATTGAACCCATAGAAATGCATGAATTGGTTTTTAAAACTTTACTTGCATTTAATATTGCAGGACATGTTTAGATTATGTGTCTAAGGTTGCTCATGTAGTTGTTGAACCTACTTGTGGGGTTCGCAAATTTATTTCTTTTATTTCTTTTATTTTTTATTTTTATATAAACTCAATATTTTGTCGATTTAATAAAATTGGAATGCGATATTATTATAGCCTAAGTGTTTCGAATATCAATCCTTGAGGAATATGACCTTGCTTGCTATTATTCTATAAACTACACTGTACACTTGCAGTTGTATGATCCAAATATTTTTGGCGAACAAGTTTTTGGCACCGTTGCCGGGGATTGATTAGATTCTACTTAGATATAGTAATAAGTAGTTCAATCTTAATTGAAGCATATTTTTTGTAAATAGTTTTTTTTCTTTTTTCGATTTTTTATTTTATTTTATTTTTTTTCTTTTCTTCGTTTCTAACATCGTTTTTATTGAAATGCGAGACTGGAATCGTTTGAAATACAAGAAGCCCTAATCGCAACTGCAGTGGGAGGCCAACATCAAAAGGGCAAATTTGCAGGCGATACTTAATCCAAGAAAATAGTGCAATGTCATTCATCTGATGGATGGTACAAAATATGAGGGCTCGAGGATTTCAACCGAGAAGGTTCAACGAAAGTGATGCTAGAAATCGGAGATTGGCTGAAGACGAAAAATATAGCGCGTTGTGGGAGGCAACCCAAGAAACATCGCGACAAACCCCAGGGGTTAAAAAGAACATGACTGACGCACACGACCCGACCGTGCAATCTGCCTCTCCAGTTTCAAATTTGACGGACAAGCTTTCGGCTTCACTGAAATGATCCATGTATGTACACTTTACGCATTCCTCTTTCTTTTGATAATTTCCTCATATGTTAGGGACAAATCATATTTTAAGTTTGGGGGGTTGCCAAGAATGCATAAATTAGTATTGTTGCATATTTTGCATTGCATCTAGGATTGCATGTAGAGCATAAAAATTTGCATTAAAATTTTAAAATTTTTAATTTTTTTTATTTCTATTTTTAGCACGTTTACCGCTTTAGCACGTTTAATTATTTTTGTGTGTAATTTTAATTAAGGTTTTTCGAAAATGCGCAGCTTCCGTATGATTTTACTATGAGCATCTTATGGAATGAGATAACATACTTCTGGGAATAATGTGATGAATTGTTGGGAAGATGTCATTTATTTGCTTAGCATTAGTTGAGAAAATTGGGTATTTGAGCATGTTGCGAAAAATAAGTCTGTCAGCTTTTGTGCCTATAACTGCCTTATATTATGCAGACTTGTTTTCTTTCTTGAGTGTGTCATTCATGATTGATAGAACTCTAGAACTTGCTCTGGTATTTTAATTGAAACCATGTGTGTATGTGTAATTTTTGAAAATGATTAAAGGCTATCTTTGTTTAGCCTACTTAGCCTAAAAAGCCTACCTATGAACCCATGATTCCCTAGTTAGCCAATTTTGAGCCAAAGGTGTTTAATCTTAGCCACATTGATTTTAAAAATTGAAAAATAATTTTATCCCTGAAATTTATTGAGCTTATAGAAAATGAACAAGCTTGGGGGAGATGTGGTGAAAATTTATGAAAAAAAGAGAGGAAGTTGGCAAAAGAAAGAGGGATGAGCAGTAGGTGAATGAAAAAATATATATATATATACATATATACATGAAGTTCGAAAAAAATAATAAAGAAATATCTCTGAAGAACAAGAGAAAATCGAGCAAAGCAAACGAAAAATTCTAAAAATTGTGAAAAAATGAGAGCTTGAGGCTAAAGAAAAAGAAAAATAGGCAAAAAGGCCTAAAGAATGAAAAAGGAGAAACAAGGGTGGAATTGAGTTGAAAAAAGAAAATGAGTATGTTTAGTGTGAGTTTTGCATGTATTTTATGGCATATTTACGGCTATAATTGTTTATAAACATGCAATAACTCATATGAAATGGTATATATTCGCTCTTTGTGGAAAAGGTATTACGCTTTGCTCGTTTTGTAGGAATATAAAAATATTTGGAGTGATTTTGTGACAAATACGAGCATTAGCGACCTAGAAGCATCAAGAATCGAGCGATTACACCCAATTGGAAGCCAATTATATTGAGTCTAGAGTCATAGTAATGATTCGTGTGTCAAAAGAAGCATGGATGATCAAACAACGAGGGGATTTATCACAAAGAACGTCCAAACGCGTCCGGAATTTCCAACACTGGCAGGGTTTAGTATTTTGGTCATAACTCTCTTACAAAATTGATATTGAGCTGATTCAAGTGGCTACGAAAATCTAAGAGAGAGGGATACGACTCTTATGAAGACCCCATAAGCAAATTCGGACGTTTGGGTGACACACGGGCTGGTCGTGCTCTAGAGCACGGCCCATGCGCCTTCCATCTGTTTGACAATTTCTGCGGCACCCAGCATGGGCTGGGCGTGCTCTAGGCGCACGGCTTGTGCGTCTATGCGAGAAAATAGAGTTTGACAGATTTTTGAACTAGGTTTTGACCCAAACGAAGTACAAATAGAGATGGGGCGGCCACAAACAAGGATACGCTGACTTTTGCCCAAGAACACAAAGAAAAGAGCAATTTTCCACCAGAGAATTGGAGAGATCGATCAAGGCACAACAACACACTTGAGGATTGAAAATAGATCGAGAGATCATCGACGTCCCCGAGTCTTCGTATTCCACAGTATCTTTATTTTCAATTAGTTAGACATGAACATTAATAATTTGTCTATGGATTATTTATTTTCTATGTCTAGCTAAACTTCTTGTGATTCTCGGGTTTGGGAGTATGTTAATGGTTACTTTTATTTGATGATTAATTGCAATTGAAGTTAATGTTTTCCAACCCTATTCAAGTACTTTGCTTTAATTCTTGTTTTATCAAAACGCGTTTGGTTTAACTTGTTTGATGTATTGATTCATAATTTTAACCGATGAGTTTCAATACTAGATCTATGAGTACTTGACATGAATATCTTGCATGATTGAGAATTCTGTGAATATTCGTGAGGCTTTATAATCTTTTGAACTTTTGGGAGTTGGATATCTCATGTTGAGTAGAGATGCTAGCATAGATATTCCAATCAACGCTTTTATATGCATCTCGAGAGAGAGGGTAAATTACATTGGTGATCGGTCTATGGGGAAGAATACGTTTAACTTTGGTTTGATTAATCTGATAATAAAAGGGGATATTAACTGAAACCACAACCCAGGAATCCATTCATCATCTTGATCTTTCAATCATTCTCTACTTTGTTATTTTAGGATAAATTTCTGCTTTAGTTTATAAAACCAACTCACTCACTTTCGATCGTCTAGATAAAATAAGGCTATTACAATCCAGTACTTAGTACATTAATTTATTAGTCCCTGTGGATTCGACCTTGCTGAACCTATTCTATAAACTGCACCGTACACTTGCGGTGAAGCTAAAAAATAAGGCGAACAAGTTTTTGGCACTGTTGCCGGGGACTAATTAAATTTTTAGTACTAATATTGCGATAAATAGAATTATTTTTAATTTAGAAATTTTTTTTTCTTTCTTTTTATTTGTTGTTTAATTCCACTCCTACATTATTTGTTTTGTTTCTTTGAGTTGGTTCAGGTAGTGCACGAACACCCGCTCTGATGGAGGAAGCCAATTATTTCAATAACTGGAATTTCTATAATTACTGGAATAATCCTACTCCTACGTACTATTATCCGGAGGCAAAGCCATCTATGGAGTGTTAGATAAAAGTTTTTATCATGATTTTGATGATTTTGTTCGATTTTGTTCAAATACGTTTTTAAACCAAAACAATGTCCCTAAATGTTGTCTAAATACTTCCGATCGTCTTAAAATGTTTTTACTATTTTTTGGAGTATTTTTTGGAGTTTATTTTCGATAAAAAATTGGACAACACATTTGTTTCAGGCTCGACCGGTCGCCCTATAGGGCAACCCATACCTGAGTTGAGTTTTGAACAGAAAATGGGACGTAAGAAAAATAGGGGAGGGCGACCGGTTGACCAGGTGGTCGACCGGTGTGGGCGACCGGTACCTGGGAGCAGCCCTCTTGGTTCAGACTTCTCTGTTTCGTAATTTCTTCAAGTCCAACCGGTCACAGCTAAGGGCGACCGGTCGCACCCCCCTCCGACCGGTCCCCCTGTGTAAAAATTCGCAAAATTCAATTTCAATCTTATCTCTGCGCGACCGGTCAAACCCCCTATTTCTTCAATTTCAATTTCAATCTTTTCCCTATTTTGTGGGATTGATTTCTAACAGCTATATTGATCATTTTAAATGGTTTCTTTTGCAGCAAGTCACTCCCCAAGGAGGAGCCAATAACTGGAAATGAAAGCCAAGTCCTCTCCTATAAATAGAGGCTTCATTCAAGCAACAAGATACAACACTCTATACAAGCAAAGAGCAATCAAGCATACAATTTCATATATCTTGTGGTATTAGCCTAAGCACTTTCACTTGCACAAAATTGAGGTCTAGGCTTTCAATTCTTGATTACACTTGTACTCATATTGTTTCAATCATTATTGAGTTGTAATCTTGATTTTGGTCATCATTCAACACAAGACATCCTTATGAGTATTCTTGTGGTAAGAATACACTTGGGTGATCTAGGTGATAGGTATTTGAGGGTTGTGGTAATCCTCAAGGTGTTGTAAGAGGGTTGTGGTAATCCTCAAGGTGGTGAAAGAGGGTTGTGGTAATCCTCAAGGTGTTGTATTAATTTTTGGTAAATTAATATAATCTTTTTTTCTTTTTGAAATCCATCCCGGATATACTGGGGTGGTAGTAGATTAGGCCCTAGGTGGGTTGAACTACTATAAATCGACGTGTGCTATTTACTTTCTGCACTTTGCATTTCATCTTTGCTTGAGTCTTTCGAAAAAGAGGACAAAATCTAAAAAACCGGGATAATCTATTCACCCCCCTCTAGATTATTGTAGCCACTTGGACTTACAAGTGGTATCAAAGCCAAACTCTTTGGCTAGCTCGTTCCGAGTAAAGAGGAAAGATCCATGGCTACACATGGTGCTCATCTCACCACCGGCGCCTCCACCAACAAGCCACCACTATTCGACGCCAACAACTACGCATTTTGGAAAGACCGTATGGAGTGCTTTCTACAAAGGTGCGGGTTCGACATTTGGAATGTGGTCATTGAAGGAGTTGATCAACCAACCAAGAAATCGGAGGATGGCACCTCGACTCCTAAACCTTTCAAGGAGTTCAACGAAAACGACAAAAAGGCTTTCTCTCTAAACGGTAAGGCCTTAAATATTTTGCATTGTTCTCTTACGGCTACCGAGTATAATCGCATAAGAGGCATAAGGTCGGCACATGAGGTTTGGGAAAAATTGGAGACAATTAATGAAGGGACTAAGAAGGTCAAGCAAGCAAGAAAGACCATGCTTGTTAAATACTTTGAAAACTTTAACATGCATGATGGTGAAAACATCTCCAAGATGGTGGAAAGGCTTGATAATATTGTCAATCCTCTTGTGGCCCTCGGTAAAGTCATCTCCGAAGAAGACAAGGTGACTAAGGTATTGAATGCTCTTCCCGGTTTATGGTCCAAAAAAGTAACGGCAATCACGGAGGCACAAAACCTTAAGACACTCAAGTTTGACGAGCTTATTGGAAACCTCCTCATCTATGAAGTCTATCTCAAGGAGAGGAAAAATTCCAAACCATCCATAAATCAATCGGGTATGCAAATTATTCCTAAAGGTCTTGCTTCTTCTTCTAATAATGCATACTATGATAATGATGATGATGATGAGAAGACGGCCGCACTTGTTCGAAAATTTGCAAAATTTGTGAATAAAAATAAAGCGAGAAAACCAAACAATAATGCTTGCTTTAAATGTGGACCCCGGGCACTTCATTGCCGATTGCCCAAAGCTCGATGAAGAGGAGCCAAAAAAAAGGAAGCTTTTTACGAAAAAGAAGGCTCTAAATGCGGAGGTCAAAACGTGGGATGAACTACTCGAAACAACCGATGAGGAGGGAGAAACCGAACACGGTCTCATGGCCATAGACGATGAAAACAATGAGGTACACTCTAATTCTTCTACTTCCTCCATAGTTGATGACTTGCAATGTGATTTTGATGAATTGCAAATCGAGTTTCAAAATTTAATTGTTAAATACAAAAATTTGAAAAAGGAGCATAAGGAGCTTAAGGTTGAAAAAGAAAAATTATTTACCTCTTATGAATCTCTAGACAAAGCTCATGCTCTTACTCTTACTAGAGTTCACTCTCTTGAAACCGAAAAGGAATCGCTCACAAAAGATATTGAATGTTTGAAAAATGATGTGCATCGTTTCAACATAAGCACGGATAAAGTCACAAAAATTTTAGATGCACAAAGAGGTGAGCATTCCAAATTGGGACTTGGTTATAAGCCATTTCAAAGTGTTTTTAAGAAAAATAACCAAGGTCCGACTTTTGTACGTGCTAATAGTTATAATACTCCTACTTGTTTTTATTGTGGCAAAATTGGACATTATGCTAATAATTGCAAATTGAGAAATAGCTCTAGACATGTTTGGAGACCCAAAGGTCTCAAGACTAACCCCCATGGACCCCAAAATTGTAGGGTACCTAAAAGATATTCTTTTGTAGGCAATAGGGGCTATAACAACAATGGAAGATTCAAAATGGCTCGTGGACAGCGGATGTTCACGCCATATGACCGGGAGGAAAGAACTTTTTACCAACATCAAGCTCCAAAAAGAGGGTATGGTCATGTTCGGCAATGGGAAAGGAAGAATTCTTGGAAATGGAGAAATTGGTAACTCTTATTTCTCTCTTAGTAATGTTCTTTTAGTAGAAGGGCTTAAGTTTAATTTGATAAGTGTTAGCCAACTTTGTGATTCAAATTATAATGTTTCCTTCAATAAAGAAAAATGCCTTATACTTAAAAATGGTGAAATTATTTGTGAAGCAAATAGAAAAGGCAATCTTTACAAAATTTGTACAAATGATTTGGTTAGTCAAAATGTTTCTTGTTTAGTCGCCAATAATGATTTAACTAGTTTATGGCATAGGCGACTTGGACATGTTGGATACAAGAATTTGAAAAATATTTACAATAACCAACATGTGAAAGGACTACCCAAATTGAACTTTGAAAATCTTGGCTTATGTGACACCTGTCAAAAGAACAAATTAGTTAAAAGTAGTTTTAAGCCCAAAAATGAAATTTCCACAACCAAACCCCTACAATTGCTTCACCTTGATTTGAATGGGGATATTGGTGCAGCTAGTCTAAGTGGAAAACATTACACTTTCGTTATTGTCGATGATTTTTCTAGATATACTTGGGCTCTTTTTCTTACCAATAAAAGCGATGCCGTTAATGAGTTTGTTAAGTTGTGTAGACTTATTGAGAATGAAAAGGAAGACACTATCAAGTCTATTCGAAGCGATCGAGGTGGAGAATTTGATGGTGAATTTAGAGTATTTTGTGAAACCAAAGGATATGCTCATAATTTTTCGGCTCCAAGGACACCTCAATAAAATGGAGTAGCCGAAAGTAAAAATCAGACATTACAAGAGATGAGTCGGTCCATGTTCAATGAATTTTCACTTCCAAAATACTTTTGGGCCAAAGCCGTAAGTACCGCTTGCTATGTCATTAATCGAGTTTATGTTCGTCCTAAAATGAATAAAACTCCATATGAGCTTTGGAAAGGTAGAACTCCAAATATTAGTTATTTCAAGATATTTGGGTGTAAATGCTTTATTTTGAATACCAAGGACCAATTGGACAAACTTGATCCTAAGGCCGATGAAAGGATATTTATGGGATATTCAACAAAAAGCAAAGCATATCGGGTCTACAATAAGACTAGTAGAGTTGTCGAAGAATCCATTCATGTCAAATTCAATGAAGCTTCGGGTGTTGAAAGAATACCCAATGATGAAAGTGATGAAGATGATATTATTGAACCAATTGTTCAAGTTGATGTTCAACCGCCTACATCAAATGATCAACCATCCACTTCAAATGGTCCTCAAGAAGATAGAGGTGATATCTCGGATCTTCCCGTTGCATTGAAATTTAAGGGAGATCACCCAAAAGATCTTATTATTGGTGATCCCCTTGATAAAGTGATGACCCGGAGAAAATTTGCCGAAAAAGCTCTTATTTCTCAAAAAGAGCCTAAAAATGCTAAGGAGGCTATCGAGGATGAGGATTGGTTCCTAGAGATGCAAGAGAAGTTGAATCAATTTGAAAGAAATTATGTATGGGAATTGGTACCTTGTCCTCCTTCTCAAACCATAATTGGTAAAAAATGGGTATTCCGGAACAAACTTGATGATCAAGGCAACATTGTTCGAAATAAGGCAAGGTTAGTAGCTCAAGGGTATTGTCAAGAAGAAGGTATTGACTATGATGAAACGTTTGCACCCGTAGCACGTTTAGAAGATATTCGTATTTTACTTGCCTATTCTTGTTTTAAAAATTTCAAACTTTACCAAATGGATGTTAAATCCGCTTTCTTAAATGGTATTATTCAAGAAGAAGTCTATATAAAACAACCTCCGGGGTTTGAAAAATTTTCTAGGCCTAATGATGTTTATAAACTTAAAAAGGCCTTGTATGGTTTAAAACAAGCACCCCGTGCATGGTATGATAGACTTACCTCTTTTCTTTTGCAAAATGGTTTTATAAGAGGTAAAGTTGATACAACTCTCATTGTTTTTGAAAAAGGGCAAGATTGTTTACTTGTGCAAATTTATGTTGATGATATTATCTTTGGTTCTACTAATGATTCCTTGTGCAAGAAATTTTCTAAGTTAATGCAAGGTGAATTTGAGATGAGTATGATGGGGGAGCTCAATTTCTTTCTTGGACTCCAAATTAAGCAATGTCAAGAAGGCATATACATCTCACAATGAAAATATACAAAAGAACTTTTGAAAAAGTTAGGTATTGAAGAGGGAAGAACCATTTCCACCCCCATGGCAACAAATGTCAAAATTGACAAAGATGAAAAAGGCAAGTCCGTGGATGAATCAAAGTATCGAGGTATGATTGGTAGTTTACTTTATTTAACCGCTAGTAGACCGGACATTCTTCATGCCATATGCATATGTGCTCGTTTTCAAAGCAATCCCAAAGAATCTCATATGAGTGCCGTTAAAAGGATTTTTCGATATTTAAAAGGCACTATTCAATATGGTTTATTCTATCCAAAGAATGAAATTTTTTCTCTTAAAGGTTATAGTGATTCGGATTATGCGGGAAATATTGATGATCGGAAAAGTACTTCCGGATCATGTCAATTTTTAGGCGATTGCCTAGTTTCTTGGTTTTCAAAGAAACAAAATCGTGTTTCTCTTTCAACGGCCGGCGAATATATTTCCGCCGCTTTTTGTTGTACTCAACTTCTTTGGATGAAACAAACTTTAGCGGATTACAAATGCTCTTTTGAAAATGTACCTATCTTTTGTGATAATATATCCGCTATAAATATTGCTCAAAACCCGGTTCATCATAACCGTACTAAACATATTGAGATTCGACATTATTTTCTAAGGGATTGTGTTTCAAAACGAAAAATTGAGATATCTTTTGTACCATCTCAAGATCAATTAGCGGACATTTTTACTAAATCGCTATCTTCCGAGACTTTTGCGTTGATACGAGCTCGGTAAGGCATAATGCATATTGAATGAGGCTTACGTTTGCCTTTTGCATATTTTTGAAACTTAGGTGCGAAAAATCGGATTTTTGGTTGAAAATTCGGATTTCTTCAAAAATGTCAAAACAGTGGGCTAAACAGGTTGAGGGCAACCGGTCGCCCTCAACGTCGATCGGTCACCCTCAACCACGACCGGTCGCCCTAAGCCAATTTTTGGATTAAAACGATTCTGTCTTCAGCATTCGCCATTTTACCTTATTTTTGCCATTTTTCGTCCCCTTTGCCAAATTCACACAAATTTCACTCAAAATTTGTTTTCATGCATTCAATTCACAACTTGGCAATTATATAGCATGTTTATCATCATCATAGCTCATCTTTTCCGATCAAATGGTAAGAATTTTCCTTACTTTGCTCAATTGGGTTGAACCCTTGAGTTTATGGCTTTCTTGTATATTTCTTGATATATTTTGCATATGATCTTGTTGAGCTTTGCTATTATGTTGTTTTGTATGATGATTGATGTAATTTGGTGATGAAAATTTTTGGCTGGAATCATTTACAAGGGCTATATACAACCTCTTTTAATTTTCACGCCCACAAAGTGTTCGATAAAATGTCACAATGAAAATTTCAACTTCTACATGATTCTCTTGCTTTCAAAAGTCTTCTATACTTATTGAGATCATGTTTTTGGCAAACAAAACGAGCGTATGAACTCTTCATGATACATTTCTCCCATTTTCTTTGGTTTTTTAAGCCTAAATGGCTCAACGGTTGATAAACCGGCTCTTTTGCACACTTTGATATACATATATGATGTTTTTATCATCCTAACATTCTTTTTGATGATTCCAAAGAGGGAGAAACTGGAAATTGGCTCGATAGCCAAAAAGAAGCTATTAAAAGCTTATAAGCTATGGCTTCCTAAAGCCAAGTATACCTAGTCCATGGCTTGTATTATGGACTCAAGTGCAAATGATTATAAGTATTGTGACAGGGGGAGCTTCTTAGCCTATGTGGTTTATAGGCATCTTATATAAGCTTATTATAGCTTGTCCTTCTAACTTATAATAATCTTTTGTTGATATGCTCATAGATAGGGGGAGTTTTGTATGGAATGTCTTTAACGGATAGTTTACTTGTAAAATCGGAAAATTTATTTGTTTTTGAAATCGTCCTCGAGAAAATTATTTTGGTTTGTAATCATCAAAAAGGGGGAGTTTGTTAGATAAATGTTTTTATCATGATTTTGATGATTTTGTTCGATTTTGTTCAAATAAGTTTTTAAACCAAAACAATGTCCCTAAATGTTGTCTAAATACTTCCGATCGTCTTAAAATGTTTTTACTATTTTTTGGAGTATTTTTTGGAGTTTATTTTCGATAAAAAATTGGACAACACATTTGTTTCAGGCTCGACCGGTCGCCCTATAGGGCAACCTGTACCTGGGTTGAGTTTTGAAACAGAAAATGTGACGTGAGAAAAATAGGGGAGGGCGACCGATCGACCAGGTGGTCGACCGGTGTGGGCGACCGGTGGACCCCTGGGCGACCGATACCTGGGAGCAACCCTCTTGGTTCAGACTTCTCTGTTTTGTAATTTCTTCAAGTCCAACCGGTCACAGCTAAGGGCGACCGGTCGCACCCCCCTCCGACCGGTCCCCTACGTAAAAATTCGCGAGAATTCAATTTCAATCTTATCTCTGCGACAGTCGAACCCCCTGTTTATCGGAAAAACTATCCGTTGCGTTTTTGAATGACTTTTCCCAATTTTGTGGGATTGATTTCTAACAGACTATATTGATCATTTTAAATGGTTTCTTTTCCAGCAAATCACTCCCCAAGGAGGAGCCAATGTCCGGAAATGAAAGCCAAGTCCTCTCCTGTAAATAGAGGCTTCATTCAAGCAACAAGATACAACACTCTATACAAGCAAAGAGCAATCAAGCATACAATTTCATATATCTTGTTGTATTAGCCTAAGCACTTTCACTTGCACAAATTTGAGGTCTAGGCTTTCAATTCTTGATTACACTTGTACTCATATTGTTTCAATCATTATTGAGTTGTAATCTTGATTTTGGTCATCATTCAACACAAGACATCCTTATGAGTATTCTTGTGGTAAGAATACACTTGGGTGATCTAGGTGATAGGTATTTGAGGGTTGTGGTAATCCTCAAGGTGTTGTAAGAGGGTTGTGGTAATCCTCAAGGTGGTGAAAGAGGGTTGTGGTAATCCTCAAGGTGTTGTATTAATTTTTGGTAAATTAATATAATCTTTTTTTCTTTTTGAAATCCATCCCGGATATACTGGGGTGGTAGTAGATTAGGCCCTAGGTGGGTTGAACTACTATAAATCGACGTGTGCTATTTACTTTCTGCACTTTGCATTTCATCTTTGCTTGAGTCTTTCGAAAAAGAGGACAAAATCTAAAAAACCGGGATAATCTATTAACCCCCCTCTAGATTATTGTAGCCACTTGGACTTACATGGAGGATGTCCTCACCGCATTTATGAATGAAATAAGGAACCGATTCAACAAACATGAGGCTAAGTTGGACAAAATAGTACAATTGGCTAACACTCTGGGCACACAATTGGAAAATCTTGGAACCCAGATTAGCCAATTAGCCACGATCGTTGGTGGACAACATCAAAAGGGTCAGTTTCCGAGCAACACTGAAGTCAACCCGAAGAAACAATGTAGTGACATTCATCTAAGGAGTGGTACCAAACACGAGGAGTCAAAAATCCTGGAAAAGCAAGAAAATTCGGGACCAAACACGGACTATGTGTCTATGCACTTTCAACCCATGTGTGGTACCGAAAAGGAGCAAAAACAGGACAAGGAACACACGAACCGTGCGTGTACTCCCGGGCAGCGCGTGCGAGATGCCATAAGAAAACTATTCCAGAATGAGACGAGCATAGACTATACGCACGCACACGGACAACATGCGCGTAACTCAAATCAAAAAGTTCCAACACCAGGACTCCAATCCTTACTTGGAAATCCCAAGTATGAAATATTAGGTGCAAACAATGCAAATTTGGCACTTGACCATGACCCAAAGCAAATAATATATGCATTCAAAGGAGGCACAAATTCATGAGAGTTACAGGCGTCAAGCTATAGACGTTAAATGAATCGCTTGTTGGGAGGCAACCCAACGGTTTGCTGTTTTATTTCTTCCCATGTTTTTTTTCCCTTTGCTAGGTTAGGATTTCTTATTGCTTTCATAAGTTAGGATTTTTTGCTTTCCCTAAAAAAAAATTTGAAAAAGGGCCTTCAAATGGACGCACGGGCAGCCCGTGCGCGCATAACAGTACCACGTCGTCGATTCATTTGAAGCATTATTAGGTCACAAATTCAGGTATGCATTCTCAATCCACACTTTTCTTTATTGAAATTCTATCTTTCCTTGTACGCGATATAATTTCATTCAAGTTTGGGGGGAGAGATATTTATTTTGATTTGAAGGGTGTGGCGAAAAAATCAAATTGCATTCATATAGTCGCATTTAGAGCATATAGGTTGCATTGCATTAGATGCTTATTTATGATTTTAGCACGTTTTTCTTTAGTATGTTTACTGCTTTCTTAGGTTTTAGGGAGTGAGTTGACCGCTATTGTGTGCTTGTTGATCTTGGGAATAAGTGTTGAACGGTTTATGTTGTTTTGAATTGGGTGTTGAGCGTGAGTTGACTGGGTTGAGAATAATTAATATGGACCATGTGAATATTGGAATCATGGTTGATATACTTTGAATTATGCACTTACAAGCCTGTGAGCTTTTTGAGCCTTTACTGCTTTCATATTATGCAGTCTTGTTTGTTGATTGAGTGTGTCATTCATGTTGATTTGAATTCTAGAACTTGCTCTGGTATCTCCGTCAAAGTCACATGTTGTATGCAGTTTATGAAAATGATTTTAGGCCATTTTTGTTAAGCCTTTCAAGACTTTTTGCCTACCTTATGATATTTGATTTCCCTAGTTAGCCAATTTGAGCCTATTGCCTGATTTTTGATAGCCACATTTCAAGCCTTAAAACTTAACTTGATATATTTGTTACCCTAAGCTTGAGCGTATAACATTGAGTAAAGGGATAGAATAAAGGATTGAATGAAAGGGTATCGAGAAGTTAGAAAATGGTGTATATGTTGGGTGATTGGGAATAAAATAAAAAAAGGAGGGAAAGGAAGGATACTCACAAACGAGTCGGGGAAAATAAAAGCGACTGTGAAAGTGAGTCGGCCGTAAGCAATATATAGGCTGGAAATTGTGATGTAAGGCGAAGGAGAATGAATGGTATGAAAAAGAAGGGAGAAATAGATATGTGATAGGAAAAGGTGATTGGGGGTGCATAGTTGATTTGAATAAGAATAAGTGTTTGAGAAAAACGATGTGCTTACCAATCTATACGCTTGAGTTTGAGTCACTTTATCCATATTTCCCTACCTTAACCAAAGAGCCTTCATTACAACCATAAACAAGGTCCTTTCTGATTTGTGAATTGCATACAATCGAGTGGCAGAGATGTGAGACGATTTGCAAGCATATGATAATTCTTCAACATTGATATTACTTGAGCGAATACAAGTCCCTTATTATCCTAGTGAGTAGAGTATACACTTTATCCATGAGAGGCGTGATTTGAAGTGTTTGCCATGATTTTGATAGACTTGTGCTCCGTGTTAGATATTTGAAACTTGGTTGGTTTGTGCTTGACGTCTATGGATAAATGACATGGATTGTGATGCGTTATTCTTGATTTGCTTTTTATTACTCCCATTTGTGTTTTGTCTTGTTTATAAAGCGTTGACCGGGACTGTCAACAGTTTAAGTTTGGGGGTTTGTTTAGTGTGAGTTTTGCATATATTTTAGGGCATATTTACGGCTATAATTGTTTATAAATATGCAATAACTCATATGAAATGGTATATATTCGCTCTTTGTGGAAAAGGTATTACGCTTTGCTCGTTTTGTAGGAATTTAACGATATTGGAGTGATTTTGTGATAAATACGAGCATTGCGACCTAGAAGCATCAAGAATCGAGCGATTACACCCAATTGGAAGCCAATTATATTGAGTCTAGAGTCATAGTAATGATTCGTGTGTCAAAAGAAGCATGGATGATCAAACAACGAGGGGGTTTATCTCAAGGAACGTCCAAATGCGTTTGGAATTTCCAGCACTGGCAGGGTTTAGTATTTTGGCCATAACTCTCTCTACAAAATTGATATTGAGCTTATTCAAGTGGCTACGGAAAGCTAAGAGAGAGGGATACAACTCTTATGAATACCCCATAAGCAAATTCGGACGTTTGGGTGACGCACGGGATAGTCGTGCTCTAAAGCACGGCCCGTGCGCCTTTCAGCTGTTTGACAATTTATGCGGCACCCAGCACGGGCTGGGCGTGCTCTAGGCGCACGGCTTGTGCGTCTATGCAGGAAAATAGAGTTTGATAGATTTTTGAACTAGGTTTTGACCCAAACGAAGTACAAATAGAGACGGGGCGGCCACAAACAAGGATACGTGACTTTTGCCCAAGAACACAGAGAAAAGAGCAATTTTCCACCAGAGAATTGGAGAGATCGATCAAGGCACAACAACACGCTTGAGGATTGAAGATAGATCAAGAGATCGTCGACGTCCCCGAGTCTTTGCATTCCACAATATCTTTATTTTCAATTAGTTAGACATGAACATGAATAATTTGTCTATGCATTATTTATTTTCTATGTCTAGCTAAACTTCTTGTGATTCCCGGGTTTGGGAGTATGCTAATGGATACTTTTATTTGATGATTAATTGCAATTGAAGTTAAGTTTTCCAACCCTATTCAATTACTTTGCTTTAGTTCTTGTTTTATCAAAACGCGTTTGGTTTAACTTGTTTGATGTGTTGATTCATAATTCAAACCGATGAGTTTGAGTACTTGACATGAATATCTTGCATGATTGAGAAGTCTGTGAATATTCGTGAGGCTTTATAATATTTTGAAGGGAGTTGGATATCTCATGTTGTGTAGAGATGCTAGCATAGATATTCCAATCAACGCTTTTACATGCATCTCGAGAGAGACGGTAAATTACTTTTGTGATCGGTTTATAGGGAAGAATTCGTTTAACTTTGGTTTGATTAATCTGATAGTAAAAGGGGATATTAACTGAAACCACAACCCATGAATCCATTCATCATCTTGATCTTTCAATCATTCTCTACTTTGTTATTTTAGGATAAATTTCTGCTTTTGTTTATAAAACCAACTCACTCACTTTCGATCGTCTAGATAAAAATAAGGCTATTACAATCCAGTACTTAGTACATTAATTTATTAGTTCCTATGGATTCGACCTTGCTAACCCTATTCTATAAACTGCACCGTACACTTGCGGTGAAGCTAAAAAATAAGGCGAACAGAGTACTATGATGAAATTGGGTTGGTGAATTGTTTAAATTCTATTTGTTCAAGTCAAGTCAATTAATCCAAATTTTCCCTACCCTTACCAAAGAGCCTACATTTCAACCAAATAAAAAGTCTTTTGATTCTTAGATTGTGCACACTAAAGTTATAGAGATGTTAGACTATTTGCAAGCCTATGGTAGTTCTACATTCATTGAATTGATTTTGAGCGTAAACACTTACCATACACTTTGACAGATGAGTGATACACTACTACTACTCGTGAGTCGCGATGTCAAGTACCCGAGAGAGTATTAATTATGCCGAACTTATGATGGATGAGTTCTTGATAATGAATTGCATGGTTTACTTGTGTATGGAGTCAAATGAGATTAAATGTTTATAGTGTTCTTGTATGTTCTTTTTATCCCTTGATATTATTTTTTCTTAATTTGCTCGAGGACGAGCAATGATTTAAGTGTGGGGAATTTTGATGAGTGTAAAATATACGTGCATTTGAGAGTCTAAAATGATATATATTTGATGCATTTGCACGCATATTCAGTGTGTTTTGGTTGGTTTTCTTTGTTGGGCGTGATACTACGTATTCTTGTAACTTCTTACAGGAAATAGAGCTAAATTGGATATAAAGAGATATTATGTTCCAAAGTATAGGTCAAGATCTAAGGTACGAGCAAATATGTGAAGGAGAAAAGCACGGACAATCGAATAAAAGGAATTTTCCTTCAAAAACGTCCAAATGCGCTAACAGTTTCCAGCACTGGCAGGGTTTAGTATTTTGGCCATAACTTTCTCTAAACAATTGATACGAAGTTGATTCATGTGGATATGGAAAGTTATGAGAAAGGTCCATAACTTTGATGAACACCCTAGGAGAAAATTCGGACAAACACATGGACAAAAACACGTCATGCGGCTGGACCGTGTGGTATCACACAGCCATGTGAAAATGCCGGTGTGGGATGACACAACCGTGTGAAGTGGGGAAAACAGGGGACGGAACTAGGCCCGCACGGCCAGGCCATGTGAACCCACACAACCGTGTGTTGCAACACGGCCATGCCGTGTGGGACTCTGCCAGAAGCATTTTTTGGGAGTTCTTTTCCGTTTCCAACTCTACAAGTGACCTCTCCAAGCACCTATATAAAGAGGGCCAAGGCCTGAACGAATTTACATCATCGTACATCATCCAACATCACTTCATACAGAGAAAACACATCAAATAACATAGGAACGCAAAAATCGAAGATCTTCTGAGAGAAGAAGGCTAGGTCGCGAAGAACACCACCAGGCTTTCACATCTACGGAGTACAAGAGCTTCGAAGGCTTGAAAGGAGAATACATCCTAACAAGAAGGGGTTTTTTTCTATGTCTAAGATCTCTTGTTTGTGCCTAAACAATGTCATAATGTTGATTCGAATTTGTCTATGAGTTTGTAATCAATATATGGCATATCTTTCAGATCTTTAGGCATAATCGAAACTTCGGATTCATGTTAAATACGATTATTTATTTTCTTAATTAATTCATGCCTTCTATTTTATGAATTTGAGTGCTTATTTCTAATTGCTTTTTATCTGATCAGTAATTAGCATGTCATATTTGTTAGTGTGAAAGTCGGAAGAGGAGTTCTAACAAAGACGGAAATCGAGTTCAAACATAAACGGATGTATCGAGTCAGGAGACCTTTAACTGTTTGTGGGAAGTCATTCAATTCATAGATTTTTTGGGAGTTAATAATAATTGTATCGAGTTGGGAGACCTACAATTATTATTAATCTACTATTTATGCGCCGCCCGGGATGGGGAATAGACTAACTTAGGAATTGAACCCATAGAATTGAAAGAATTGTTTTTTAAAACTTTACTTGCATTTAATATTGAAGAAACATGTTGAGATTATGTGCCTAAGGTTGCTCCTGTAGTTGTTGAACCTACTTGTGGGGTTCGCAAATTTATTTCTTTTATTTCTTTAATTTTTTTTATATAAACTCAATGTTCGGCCGCTTCAATAAAATTGGAATGCTATGTTATTATAGCCTAAGTGTTTCGAATATCAATCCTTGAGGAATACGACTTTGCTTGCCATTATTCTATAAACTACATTGTACACTTGCAGTTGTATGATCCAAATATTTTTGGCGAACAAATATACAACTTTATTTGATCCCTTTTATTTTCCAGCTATTAAAAAAGAATAATTTGTGTTGTTGAGCGAATCCGAGCATCAACAAATTGGTGCTAGAAGGAGGACCCGTTGATCCAGTTACAAAATTATTAAGTCTCAGCTATGCATTTTAGCCAAATTTCATATAATCTTTCAAAAGGTCACTATGAGCAAAGAGGATACAACATGTAATGTATAGAGGCAGGATCCACCAGGAAATCATGATCAATCCCCACCTAATATCGGGGCCACGACAGCTTTGCCTATCTAGCAACTTTTTACCAACCCAGAGTTTTTGCAAAAAATGGTTCAAATGTGACTCAAACTTTAGGAACACCCCAGCCCAAATTATAGCTCATTCTCCTCCCTACAATGCCGAAAATGTCCAAGTTCCTCATAGAAAACAACCAAGAAGCCATATCCCAAAATAGGCGCCAATAGGTCAAGCGCGACAAGAGATGGTTGGTTGAGGACGCTAGGGGCACCAGCCAAGTAGAAGAGTCTTCACCTCCAATTCCGCGAGTACGCCATGTATAGTCTGTTTTTGGTCGCCTGGGTGTAGAGCCCATTCAAGCCAGGTCAGCCCGTTTAATTCAATCTTGCATCCAATATCCTAGAAACTACATTCATCCGAGAAACAATCAAGCTCAGGAGCCCTTTCCCCCGAATGATAAAAAGGCCAAGACACGCCTTTTAAATGAATTGGAAGAGACGCCAGACGATCTCCCTTATCAAGCCAGCCCGGCTTCAGATATCGTATCACCTTATCATATTCATTTATATTTAATTAGCCAAATTTAATTACTTGATTAATTCTTCTGCTCTCTGGATAAACTTCGGACACTTTTCAACTTAATAAACGTTGGAAAAGCTTCCTTTAGACAACCCCAAAGCCCTCATAACCTTGTCTATTTGTGTTGCACGCTAGTTCCTAACATAAGATTACATTTTCTTTGGAGTTACCTTGATTAAATGACTTAGACTGTTGGGTTATCAAACTGATACCTTGACTCCATCTACAAATTTAAGTCGCAACAATAGTTATAAACAATTTATTAATCCAACATAGTTTGATTGCTGGGACTTAAAGAAGAGATAATTACATTTAACCACCCCAAATTTACCCCTTTTTACATTTCACCACCTAAATTTTCATTCGTGACACTTTGCACCTTGAACTATGAAAATTATTATGATTTGCCCACTACGAACAATTTTACCCCTAGGACTTTATTCTTTTATAAGAATAGTTCTAGTTATCCCTCTAACCTCCAATTTGTAGAAAATTACTACATAATTATAAATTTAGTGTATTAAACAATAAACATAAAATTTTACTCCGTAAACAATTTGTTTTCCAGATTTTTCGAGAAATGAGATCCCTTATTTTATGTCGCTTGTTTTGTTCGTGGCATTGTTATACCTACTTAGATCCAGTCTCTATTCAGAGGTTTTAAATGGATCATGTCAGGTTTCCAGCCTATAAACTCAACAGGACATACTTCAATCAAAATTTTCATTTCAAGTATAAATCCGTATACAAATTAGGTCTATAAACTGAAAATGAACATAGTCCATTACGACCATATCAGGCCCAACATGCTTCCGTAAAATTAATAAATCCCTTAAAATTCATACCTTCTTTGACCGAAACAGCCCCGGGTGAGATGGTTCGCAACACCACCATTCGGAAAAATACTACCCCCAGATCTTTTGACAAACAGCTCCTCACTGTTCAACTTCAACCCTCAGGGAAGATGATCTGCAAGTTATCCAACTCCTTCAGCAACTGTTCAGCACAACCTTGGTTCGTTTCCTACTCTAGGCGTATAAGTAATTCTTAAACGGGATGAATTAATAGCACATTATGAACACTTGTTGAAGCAGAAAACCTCTTTTTATTAAGAACTTGTAGAAATATTTATTACATTAGTAATCTCCTTTTGGGAGGAGAATACTTGTTTAGCCTCTCATAGATGAGGCTTTCACTCATAAATACATAAAACTTAAAACTTAAAAACACTCAGCTAATACAAATTTTCACTCAGAATTTATTATAAGAAAACTAAGGAAAATGTTCGATGTCCTCAGCTTCCTTCAACTCTCGGCTTTTATAGACTTGAATCCGGACTTGAAAGGCGGACTCCAAATCTTGTTGATATTTATGACGTCACTGCTTACGTCATATCCTGCATTATTGCTTTGCCAGCTGTTTTTCTTTTTTTTCCGCGTGACTCAGCCCATGTGATGTTTGTCGGGGAATCTTTTAAAAATTTGGTTTACGTGGTCCCCGAGGATAACGCGTCTTGTGAGCTGGGCCCTTGTCCTTTCCAGCTACATGGTCTTGTCGGTCGGGTTTGGGTTGAAATCTTTTCCCAAACCCAGGTTATTTCTATTCGGGGCATGCTTGAGAGATCCGGTTGATCCAGCGGCCAACATGCACCATGTTACTGAATTTCCGGTAGGTTTCTTTGCTAGCCGGAATCTTGTTCTCCCAGAGAATTCTTCTCTTTGTCTCCAAAAGTTCCTCTGCGAATCCTGTTGTTGATCCAGTCATTGAACTCAAAAGGAAAGATCCATTTGCTGAATTCTGGAAAAACTTGAATGGATACTTGACTTTGTCCATTTCGGTTAGACAAACCCAAAGTCCCCATGCTCGCCTTGTAGAAGCTTCATCTTCAGAAATTTCTCCTACTAACACTGGCACTTCTTCCGGTGAAGCTGCCTTAATGTATTTTAAAGCATTTCCATCCGGTCTTCTTAACTTGATGAAATGAAAAGCTTCATTAAAGCCCTTCTTCGCGGGTTCGGGAGTGGCACTGATAAAATACAGGTATAGAATGTCTCCTCTGGGCAAGTGTGGATTGTTGGCCCAAGTCTCGTAAACACCTTCCTCAATCAATTTCGGTAATTTTGAAATTTCTGGGAATCCAGGTGATACAGTATAAATTGAAGCTAAAGCTCCAAAAGTATACCATTGTTGAACTTTATTTGGATGACTTCCTAGTTTCATCCAAATTCTAGGATACTTGCCTGAGATATCAACCATTGTGTTTTCTGGGTTAATACCTCTTTTTGTAACTAATTTCTCCCATTGTCTTTGATATACCTGCATTGGAGAAATCTTAACTCGTCAGTTTGAACCTTAGATTTGCCTGTCTGTGGCCTAAGATTCAACTCTCCCTCTTTTACTCCAGAGGTGCTGGGTTAACTTGGAGACTCGAGTTGTGACACCGGAGCTTCAACATTCGTTATAGCATCCTCTGGGGATGCATCCTCTGCAACACTTGTGATTATGTTACTTGAATCCATAACCTCCGGGTTAGAGCCCCGTTCTCTATTCGCCTCTTTTTGCATCGTAGGAGATGCGGCCTGGAGGAGAGGCCCTTGCAGCCCTAAGAACAATTGTCCTTAAGCGGCGGCATGCTCGTATTTGACTAGAAATAGATTTACTCGGTCACTGTTGAAGTCGTCGACAACTTCGCATTGTGACATAACGTCTCAAAATCTCGTTCTAGACTCTCCAAGTTTTCCCTGAGATGTCTTACTCGTTTAAGGACCTCCTCAGCAACGCGTCCTTTCATCTCGTGTCAAAAAATCTGCAAGAACATTTTCATGAGATTTTATAATGACAATATCATAATCATAATATTGACATTCAGCTTGCCATCTAAGTAATCTAGCCTTTTCTGGTTTTGATTCAATTTTGTTTTTCAGAAAAGCCTTGACACTTGAATTATCAATTTTTAAAGTAAACTTTTTAGCCAGTAAAAATAGAGGCCATTTTTTAAAAGCCTTTATGACTGCAAAGAATTCTTTCTCGTTGATATGCCATTGATTCGCTTCACTGTCTGTAAAAAGACCACTGCAATATCTGCATGGCACTTTGCCTTTTGGTGTGGTTTTTGTAAGAACTGCTGCCCACCAATAGTTACTGGTGTCTGTATGAAGAACCAGTTCATCTTCATCTTGTGGAATTGCAAGTTTTGGAAGCTTTTTGCAAACTTCTTTAAGCTGCTTTATTCCTTCTTGATGTTCATCTTCCCATTTGAATGTGGCATCTTTTTTAAGCAATGGGCTAAACACCTTCCTGTAATGTGCTAGATTGTTTATGAACATTCCAGCAAAATTAACAACTCCAAGAAAACTCTGAAGTTGCTTCTTGTCCTTTAGTATATCTGGAAATCCTTGTATCTTTTCCACAATATGGCTCTGTAGGATGATTCTAGATTCATCGATCTCAATTCCGAGGAATTCAATCTGTCTTGTAGCAATCACTGCCTTCTTTTCTGAAACCACTAATCCTTCCTTGTGGCAAACATCTGAAAATATTTCAAAATGTTTGAGATGCTCCTTCATGTTCTTTGATGCGATAAGAATGTCATCGATGTATACGAACATAAAACTGAAATAATCTTTGAAAAGATTATCCATCTTTCTTTAATATATTTGGGGTGCGTTAGCCAATCCCATAGGCATCACGTTCCAAATATAATGTCCTTGTGGTGTAGAGAAAGCTGTGAACTTCTTACTTTCTTCCTCCATCTTAATCTGGTAAAATCCAGACTTGCAATCAAACTTTAAGAACATCCTGCCCCATTTGATACAGTTAACCAGATGTTCTCTGCTTGGGATATAGTATCCGTCGAACTCTAAAATGTTATTAATCCCTTTGTAATTAATAACAAGTCTTGGCTTTCCTCTATTGATTTCTCCATGGTTTCTGACTAAGAATCATGGACTGGTGTATGGAGAAACTCCTGGTGAAATTAACTTAAGGTCAAGATGTTCCTTAAGTATTTTCTGCATATCCTCACGATCCTCCTAGTTCATAAGGATTGGTTTGAATCTCACGAACTCGTACTCCTTTCCTGGTTTAACCTTTAAGGATGCTTTGAGCTTGTTCTTATCCCACCATGCCAAAGGATCTTCATTATAATTCATTTGGATCTTCTTCTTGATATCTTCGAGTGATATTTGTTCTTCTATGGTAACATCACTCTGTGGATTCTCCATTAAGCTCATCATTAATTCTGCAATGACTTCTGGAGTTACTCGTTCTTCTCCTTGTATTCTGAATGAATACAAGTTATTATCCCATATTTTATTATCCTTATAGTTCGAACCAAATTTTCTATAGGATAATAATGCTTCACCAAATTTCCTCCGATCCGCCATTTTTGGATTCCGGAGTTTGGCTTCATCACCACGCTTGCTGCGAAAATTAATTAGCATTTTTCTGTAAAATGCTTCCCGCAGTCTATGGACAATAATCTTATGATCACATAATGTTGTGAAAATAAGTCTTCGTGTCTCATTTTCCTGTGTAAATTGCTTGAAAGTTTGTAGGAAATTATTTCCTAGCAACACATCTGCTCATGTATCATGGAAATAGATTGGTGGCGTCTTCACTTTGTACCATGGGGTACCGCCTGCGCCTCCGATCATGATTTCTGCTTGTTTAATTCCTCTGTTAAGAATAAGAATTCTTTTAGAGAAATCTCTTCCTAAAATAGCTGGTAAATCTTCTTTAATTTCTTTAGGAAAAACATCCGGCTTTGCAGTACATATTTCGGCACCTGAATCAATATAGGCGGTGAAATACTCAGCCTTGTATTCAGCATATAACATTCCGATAGAAATATATGGAGAATGGACTAGTGGTCATCTGATTCTGTATCTTTTATCCGCCATTGTGAACTCCATTCCTTCTTGTAATCTTTCCCAAGGTTTATGATCATCAAGAAATTCAATCCCCAATATTAATTGCTCTGGGATTTTCCCTGCTACTCCTGTGACAGTCAACTCAATTTCTCCTATCTTCAGGCTTCCTTGATACCTTCCAACTATAGGTTGTTGGAGATAATATAACAAGGAAAAATATTATCCTTTTGAGTGATGTCAAATATTACTTCAACTTATCTCCATCCTTCTGGGCATTTCAGCACTCCCTGTGTTTTGAAAACATCTGGAATACGCTGAACTGTACTCGGTCTCTTTTCTTCCCAACGGCTACTGCTTATCATTCTGTCTTGTTGGAAAGACATCCTTCTTGGCTCAACTCTGAGGCTTCGACTTTTGTTGAAGACTGGTGGATCTTGAATTCATATCAATCTCCTTTATAGTTGGAGATTCAATGATTTCTGGTAGAACCACCCTGGCAAAGTCCTCGAAGATTCTTGGGACTTCCATAAATTCCTTTCTCAGGAATACTTCCGAATGATGTGTATTCGAGAGAGCATATGATATCTTGTATGTGATCGAGTAGGGTCTATTTCCTTCTTTCATCAAATCAACTCTTTTGAAATCCTGATGAAAGGTTAGAACTCTGTTGAAATCTCAATCTCCCAAATTGTATGCAGTTCTAGGATAGACATTAAATGCCAATTTTCCCGCATACAAATTTCCTGTAACCGCTCCAAGGCACGAATCTTTGAGATGTGAGATTCGTTTGTCAAAGATAGCCAAATTTAATGGAGGATCTATTCCCTCCTTGAATGTTGCCTTAATAATAACTCTTATGGCTCCAATATGAATTCATGAAAGTGTATTGGCAACGTCTCTTTTGATTGTGCTCTTGATCTCCCGGATTTCTCTGTAAGGGACCAATTGCATCTCGATCAGGTTACCAGTGAATTCCATTGGGATGGCAAATTCTCCAGTAGTTACTCTGTGGATAATTTGGTGCTTTCTATTACGAAACCCAATTTTATCCAAGGCCTTCTCCATAGCTCCAATTGTAAATACATCGTATATATGAAGCTTTGGATCTTCCTTCATAATTCTCATAAGAGTCTTATGAGAAACCGTAGTGTGAGAGAGAAATCCTGACATATCCTCCTTAACCGTTTGCTGAAGAAATTCTTCTTCACTCCGATTCTGAACTGGATTCACTTCCATCGTCAGAATATATCTCTTCTTCATAGATGCTTTCATCTGAGGGTAGATCCTCAAATTGATACACCGAGATCAAATCTTGATAATAAACAGCTTCTTCAAATTCCGGTGTTGCTTCGAACTATCTGATTCCTCGTTTCTGGTTCTCTGGGCAATCTATTGAAATATGCCCTCTTGCTCCGCATTTCCAGCAATTACAATCTTTGAAACTTTCATTAGCTCTGGTATGAGCTCGCCTGAAAGTTCTTCTTCCTGGGGTTTTGCTGGTACTTGCCTGATTTGAACCTGATGATGAGGCTCTACTCCTGCTCGGTGCTGGTCTTTGCCCTGATTTGTAACTTCGGGCTTTTTGTTTTGACCAGAACCTTCTAGGTCTCCATGAAGACCTACTTCTTTTACTGTTGCTTCCCCGATGGTGTGGATGGATTCTCTCCTTCTTCTTCTTATGCCGCCTGAGTTGACCTCCCACAATGGTTGGGATATCATCATCGATACAACATAGAGGAACTGATTTGTTAATTCCTCGTAATCTCTTGTAATTCCGATATAATGCTGCCTGATAGCACCATTCAGATAGCTTGGCTTTTAGGAAAGACATTCTTCTAGCCACTGTATCCAAATCAGTTGCATCTTTGTATTCCCTGATAAGCATTTCTCTCCAGGGACTCGGAATCTTTGCAAAGAATAGCTGCAAAGCTTCTTTGTCTCCAATTTTTGACTTCCACCGGTACTCGGTGAACAACTTGATATATTCATCAATATGATAAATATCATGTAACTCGAGGCTGTAGAGGGCTTGTTTATATCTTTTTCTTTTTTCTTTTTCTAATCCCTCAAAGTAACATGTGCCGATAAAATGGATTTTGAATAATTTTGCCATATAACAATTCCTTTTAGTGATTCTCCTGCCGTGACCGCGCTTTTCATACTTGTTTCGGTCATATCCCATGCAATCCTTACGGATCCCTCAAGACTCATTTCAAGGAGTAAAATGAAGGAATCTTTCGTAAGATCAAGGGTACTTTTCTTTGCCAATCCTCATAGTGATGCTCATTCATCAATGAGAACTTCTCGATTTTTAAAATCTGTGATATCCAGATTTAGCATCAACCCATATGGATGTATTGGGTCGAGATGTGATCTTCCATAAGGCGTTTGATAAACATTTGGCCTTCTAGAAGGTTGTCGAGTTCCTTCAAGAGGTGGTCGAGCTCCTGTTCCTGAAAGTGTTTCATTCTCTGTGGTGAAATCTCCAACGTGATGCAAGGTCATGTAGATCTTTAAATCAAAGCTTTCGGCGACATTGGGATTTATTGGTGGCGGTGGTGGAATTGGTCTACCTTGTGGGTCATAGGTAACCAAAGCTGTTCCATCTCCTGTGTTCATCTTTAAATCTACAATTCCTAATCCTGCGAAGGATTCTGCAAGGTCATGTAGATCTTTAAGATTTATTTTCTCCATATCCATCAATTTTTAGTTTGTGATAGATATTCCCTTGATGATGGCGATAAGCTTCTCCTCATTGGTCATTTGTCGTTTGATTTCGGTCGGTTTTCCTTTTTGATGTAAATAGGGTACCGTTCCAAAATCAATCCATTTATTTCCTCCGGAAGAACTCGGTCTGTCCTCCAAGCTTTTTACTCGTTGCTGAATATCATGAAGGATTTAAGAGTTTCCTTATGATATTTCACCATCGTCTCCATCTGGTTTTGGATCTGATGAACTTGTGTAGGTAGATGAATATGGCAGTTGCCGTAATCCTGCACCGTCTTCTGGACTTCCCTAATATCTTTTGAGATCTTAGATGTGTCCGGAAGTAACTCGTTCCATGCTGGTACTCCATCAGGAATCATGATTTTGATGAGCATTCTCATGGACTTCTTCCTGATGATTCATCAGATCAACATATAATATCTGATTTACCGTAAGGAAACTCAGATAATATGTTGCTTGTCTTTCGCAGTGTCTCAAGGTTTCCCTATCGGCTCATGCGCGTTCCTTTTGAACATATTGGTTGTTCCAATATGCTATCTTGTCTTGGTGATCTTGTGCATACATCGTCAAAATTTGACGATATATCCTGTAAGGTGTACATCTTGGACAATTTTCCAGATTCATATTCTCGGAGAAATTCTCCTCACCAATTGTTAATTACATAAATATAATAAATATAACTAAAAGTTCTTAATAAACCTAGGCTTTGATATCATTTTCGAGGATCGCAAGACCTTGAGGAGTAAATGTAGATAATATAATAAAATTTATAATCTAGGTGGTAAAGTGCAACAACTTTAAAGTTTAGAGGGTAAACTGAAAACCAACTTTCATGAAACCAGGGGTAAATCCGGAATTTTAAGCAAAGTGCAAAATTTCGTAAAATTGAAGTGGCAAAGTATAACGTTTCAATGTTGAGGTGGCAAAGTGTAAAAACCTGAATAGTTTGGGGTGTTAACTGTCTTTATCCCCTTAAAGAAATATAATGAACCATGTTAGACCTCAAACGCTTTACTAGATTGATGACTATCTCTACAAACCAACACAAGTCTTTTCTAGTGCATTTTATCCTCACTCACGCGCTCCCTAAAGTTATTTTCCAGTGGGTCACCAATCCCATGTCAACTCCAGGCCAAGTACGGTTAACCAGAGTTTCTATGTAATGGCACCAGAAAAGAAGATGCATTTGTTGGTATGTGTAGTCTATATTAAACCCTTTAAACTCTCCTTTAATTGTTCAATCCAGCACTTACGAGTTCGAATCAACGGCCGCACCTCGCGCCTCTTTTAAAGCCCATTGCAAGCAGGATACTGAACCAAAAGCCCAACAATCCCCCTTCCAGCATCTCAACTCCAGTGATTGGCAACCTCCGCTGCCAACCAAACTTCCTTAGTTCTATGGCAAACTTCTTCAGTTCAAGCATTCTTAGTTTTGGCCACCCAGCAACCTTCAATTCTAGTATGTTTACCTCAGTTCCGACCACCTGGCAACCTACCTTTAGTTACAGTGCATTTTTACCTCATTGCGCCAAAGATCACAGTTCCACCGCTCCTGGCAACCTCTACTGCAGCGTGCTTCCAAGGGAATTAGAACCTGTGACCTGCTCTGATATCAGCTGTTGGACCTCAATCTCTTTACCAGATTGCCGAATATCCCCACAAATCAACACAAGTATTTTCTAGCGCGCTTTGTCATCACTCACGCGCTCCCTAAAAATTGTTTTCCAGGGGGTCATCCATCACATGTCTACTCCAGACCAAGCACGCCTAACCTCATAATTTCTATGTAATGGGCACCAGTGAAGAAGATGCATCTGTTGGTATAGGTAGTACATGTCAAATTCTTTAAGCTCTCCTTTAACTATGTAATTCAGGGCTCACGAGTTCGAATCGTGGACCGCGTCTCTTTTATAGCTCATTACAGACATAATGCTGGACCAAAGCCAAAAAAACCAATAATTACATCTTAAACTAACTTATCATTTTCAATCCAATGAATTTGACATTTCTACAATATATCCTAATACCTTTTCATTCTAATATAAAATCAACGAAAAACTCAAAATGCCTTTGATAATATCTCACAACCGATAGAAAAATCTTCTAAAAATTTAAATTATGTCACTGCCTTTTCCTTTACATCAGTTTGTTCAATCAATGTAAAATCTTCTCCTAAATTTCCTTTTTTGTAGTAGTGGTTATGTGGTACGCCAAATGTAGTGGATAACGAACTGATTCATCTCTGTTTCCTATGCACCCTATAATTGACTGAAATATGAGAAAATGGAGATGGTTCAATGGTTCATCAAATTTTATGTTCGATGGAGTGTAGCGGCTGCTACAATGCTACATTTCGGAATACGCAAAATTGCATTTTTGTTCCTTTAAGTTAACTTAAAAATACTTTTAGTCCTCTATGTTTTAGGGATGGCGTTTGACAACTACTAACTTTTAAAAAATTGCACATTTGGTCCTAATTTTTAATTTGGGGATATCATATTCCTAAAATGTTGAAGTGTCAAAATTAATACTTATGTGAATAGAATTTGGTGACACTTACTGAACAACATACATGACATAAAATTTGGAGAGGATTTGTTTTGTAAACAATAATGAAATAAAATAGTTTACAAGTTTTAAAAAAATCTTAATTATTAAAATTTTATCTATAAAAATTAAAGAAAAATAAAAAATTATGTTAAGAATTTCGTACTTAAATAGAGAAAAACTACTTAAAATTAGTCCTGGTAAAATTAAATAGTTTGCATCTTATATATTATTTGTATTTTAATAAATAATAATATTTAAATTAGTCGTGCTTGTCTACAGAAATAAAATATATATTATCAATTCTTCTTCCAATTTATTACATGTGGTAAGATTAAAAAATTAAATATACATCTATTTATACCAACTAAGCCATATTATTCATAATTTGCATCCAAACACCCCACTTTTAATCCACATAAGCATTTTTGCCATGTCAGCATTTTAGAAATATGATATCCCTAAAATTGAAAATAGGACTAAATATGCAACTTTTTAAAAGTTAGTGATTACCAAACATCACCTCTAAAACATAGAGGAAGTTAAAAGTGTATTTAAGCCAACTTAAAGGACAAAAAATGCATTTTTGCCTTTCAGAATATCCATGTCAACTTGTATAGATATAACGTCAATTTTCAATCTACACACGATCTATTTATAGAGCATGTGACTGATTATAATTCAAGTTATATTTCAGAGAACGTAGAGAGCCGATCATATCCAAAGAGAAAAAAAACTAGGGGTTATTTGATTGTTTGTGGCAAATACCACAAACTTTTGCCAAATTGGGGTGTGTTTGGAGGTTCTTCAAATTTTAAGTGTAGGCACCTGTAGAGAAGGCGGCTACAATGTAGGCGCCCATTGGAATGCCGTCTGTTGTAATTGTACTGTTTTTTTTTTTTTGGGTTTCTGACAAACTGGCGCCTACTACCTATTTATTTTTATTTTTATTTTTGAAAATTAATTTTAAATATTAAACAGATACACAATTTTGGATAACTAAAATTTGAAATATTATTGAATGGAAATGCGATTACATAATAAAGTCTACAACACATAATTAAAAAAAATAAGAAATTACACATTAAAATACTGGAATAAGATACGTCATGCTATTATAACATAAGTACGCGAATAAGAGGTACGTAAAACAAGCAGAACACTGCACGATGAATCTTGGCATGAAGAAGAACTTTCTTACTCAGTATTAGGTCGTGATGACACCATTTCTGCATATGCTTAATATGATGGAGGGAGAGCCTTTATTTGACAAGCTCGAAATATTGTTTAAGATACCGGAGCCGGAAACACAAGACTCAAGCAACTTATCGGCTCGCCCTCTATGTTACTTGTCATCACGACCTTACACTGAGCAAGAAAGTTTTTCTTCATGTTAAGATTGATCGTGCAGTGTTATCGTTGTTTGTAGGGATGGCAATGGAGCGGGCGAGGCGAGCCGCCACGTGTCGCGGGGAGGGGCGGGGCGCCCCGTGTTGATTTTTTTTAAGTATTTTTATCTTGTGTTTTACATTATTAATAATTTTTAGTCTTATATTTTGTATTATAAATGTATATTATTTATAAAAATTTTCATTATATATGTTAAATATAATATTAAATACATAAAACTATATTATCTTATATAATATACATGTAAAATATATATTAAATATATTAAAAAAATTAAAAAAAATACACGGTGCAGGGAGGATACCCAAGGGGCGGGGGTGAGACCCAGAACCGCCTCTCCACGTGTTACGGGACGGGGCGGCCCAAACGGGGCAGGGTGGGTTTTTGTTGGGGTGGGCCGAATTGCCATCCCTAGTTGTTGCGTACCAGTTGTTCGCGTGCTTATGTTATATAATGGCATGTCATATCTTATTCCAGTATTTTAATGTGTGATTTCTTGTTTTTTTTTTAATTATGTGTTGTAGACTTTATTATCTAATTGTGTTTCTATTCAGTAATATTTCATATTTTAGTTATTCAAAAATTGTGTATGTATTTAATATTTAAAATTAATTTTCAAAAACAAAAAAGAAAGAAAAAAGCAGTTAGCAGGCGCCAGTCAAATTGAGAAAGGACAAGGAGCACAAATATCATTGTCTAAATAATATAAGTATCTCGTGTTAGACAGGGTAGGAATTGTCATCTTAAAACTTCATTTAATTTCCAATAAAATTTAACCTTTGTATTTATTTCACCCCCTAAAAAACTAGGAAAAATGACAAAAATGCCCACCTATTTAGTACAAAACCCTGCAAAATACTGACTTTTAATAAATATTACCTAACAATACGCTGCCCGGTCTTACATTCCACCAAATACGCTCCAAGCTCTATCCTTCCCACACAATACGCTGCACATAAAACAACCACCAAAAACCAAAAAACAGAGCTCCAATTAGAGATCTGAAACGCAGCAGCCAAAACAAGTGCGCAAACACTGTGCAAAGGAGAAGAACAAGGAGAAGACATCTTTTCGAGCACAAAGGAAGAAGAATCGGACTACAGATCAGAAAAAAGAAGAAAAACATACAGGAACAAAAAAAACAACAAATAGAAGAAGAAAACAGGACACTGTTTCATATTTGTTTCAATTATGTTTCTTTCATGTTTCAAATAGAAAAAACAAAGAAACAACAAAAAAACAAAAAATAAACAATACATCTTATACGAAAAATTTGAAAAATAATAAAAACAACAGATCAACAGCATAGAAACACAACAGAAACAACACTGAAACACAACAGAAATAACACAGAAACGGAAAAAAAAAAAAAACAAAAATCCATAGAAACAATAAATAACAAAATAAATCTAGTAATATAAAGGAAAAAACACCATACCTCAGCAGCATCAACGCCTCTAAATCCAACAGCTTTCTTTTTGGATGATTTTCCCTTAACAACTTATTTTTCATCAACATCGACAAGTTTCATCTTTCTCTTTTAGAAGATGAAGAAACTAGGGCTTCAGATTTTGAACAAGAAGTTACAGGAATCAAAGAGAAAACAACCCAACAATGGCGGACATGCAAATGAAAAACTCAAATGTCGATAGGAAAGAGAGAGAGGAAGTGACAGATTAGACAAGAAAGGGCTGCAGCGTAAATGATGGAAAATATTAAAAAAAAGAGTACAAAAGTAAACAAAAAGGTAGGAATGTGAGATGAGAGTAAAATCAGGATTTGTGTCAAAGGGAGGGTAGTTTGTGTAATTTCCCAAAAAAACTATAATCCCCCAACATTTCTCATCTTTTGGACCAATTGAGCCATCGCTCAGCATTGTTTTGCCAATGAGCACGTGCAACAATTGAAAATGTACATATTTGCTCAAAAAAATGTATATGGTTCAAAAGTATTAGATTTGTTAATTATATTTTCAAGTATTGTTACTTGTTATTATAACACTACAAAAAAACAATTAATTAGCAGCGATTTCATTTAAATATAGCGGTGGTTTTAAACCGCCGACGAAGCATTTCGCAGCTGTTCCAAAATTGTTGTCCATACACGTGTCGCGATAGAATTTGTGGCGGTTTTTGGAAACGCTAGAAATTGTGTATATTAGCGGTGATTTTTTGGCAGCGGTTCAAAACCGCCACTAATTTAAATTTCGCAGCGGTTTTAGAACCCCCACTAAAATAAAATAATTTTAAAATATTTAGTAGCGGTTCAAACCGCCAGTGAACCGCTACTAAAATAAAATAATTTTAAAATATTTAGTAGCGGTTCAAACCGCCGCAAATATAAAAAAATGTTTTTGCAAAAATTTCTTTTTTTATTTTTTAGTGACGATTATAACCGTTGTTAATTGAAAATAATATATGCTTTAATAACAGTTGTGCACCATTTTTTAACAATAGCTAAATTTCTGTCATAAATTTTTATATTTTTGTGACACTTTAATATCTGAGGCATAATATCATTCAACTATAGAAAAGTCAAATTATTCAACATCATAAAAATCGAGCATTTCGTTAAAGTCATTACAAACATTCAAATGCAGTTATCAAAACCATCTACAAAAGTATATGTTCTTAATACAATATAAAGTAGATGCAACATCACGAATGAGAATCCTCATTTACATCATGACTAGAGGATGAATCAATCTTATGTTCCTCCGTGAGGGTTAATGTCCGCTTCCTTTGTCTGTTGGTGCCTACAATTGAAAATATATTGAAAATAATACTATATCATTTCATTTGAAATTGAAATTTTCTAAAATATTGATGTACACACAACTTATGGTTCAGGAAGTAGTAGATTTTTGCAAGTCACACTTGGTTGTTAACAATAATGCTTTTTTCGATCCTAGACTGGAGCTCATAAATGCATATAGTAACTTTTCTAAATCTTTGGGATTTCTCAAGTCAGAAACGGTTTCTAAGTTATAGTTTGTGACAGCCTAAATTTATCTTAAATACCTATAATGAAACTTGAACTTTTTATCATTGCAAGTTAAGGGCAGATGTAACATTATAGATCTTATAGCAGAAATTGGCTGCATTTGTGATGTATTTCTATATATTCCGTCCCATTTGTTGAAAGATGTATATATGGGTTCCACTTTCTAGGGTAAACACTAACTTAGTAACTTTAGATATATGCTAATAATCTAATTTTAGATAGTAGGAGAATCTGAAAATGGATCAGTATGAACTACTGTAACTTGAGACTAACCAATCTAAATAAAGTGACAAAAACCTGAAAACCTTAAGAAGGCAAGAAACAGGACGAACTTATGTTTTTCATTCATTAAAGGCAAACATAATTTTGTAAACCCAAATCAGGAATGGGTAGATGGATCATTAAATGAAAAAATAGCCAGACACTATTCAGTAGAGAAGTAAATAAAATAAATTTCACATAACATATCTTGAGAGACTTGGAACTAGCACCAGGCCTGGGGTGGGAGGGGGGTCGGTGGGTGCTGATGCCAAATATTATCTTAAAATGCTTAAACGAAGTAATTAAGAAAATGAACAATCATCATCATCAACATCATCATCATCATCTTTATTATAAACTTCTGAAGTTCAACCAAGAAGTAACTCCATTTCAATTGAAATACCAAAATCCTTCTGTTGTCACATGCCCAATCTTAAAATGGCAGCAATTAATTTACAACTGTTAATAGAACCTTGAAAACATGACATGAAAGAAAAAAGAAAAAGGGCGAAATTGTGAGATTATATAATATGTTGGAAAAACCATCCGATGAGAAGAATCAATAAACCAAGTGAGTTTTTCATGTTCTAGATCGAATTACATGAATCAGATGTTGAAATTTCTGGTGTTTTATTTCTGTAAACTGGATTACAAGGAACTGTAACAAACTATTACAAAGAAATCGAAAATTGCAGAATAGGCGAGGCGGTAAAAACTCTATCCGCAAGATAAACACGCCCCGTATAAGTCTTTGACGGAACAGGCGTGTTATCCCCAAAGATACAAATGACTTAGTCCTTGTAATAGCAAAGACCTTTGCAAATTACAAGGCACTTTTCGAATCAAATATGCAAAACGAGTACACTATGCAAGTACAAGAAAGAAAATAAGTATGAAAGTGTATAATCGAACAACAACAATGCTCCTATTTATAGGACTTCCAACCAGTCTTGGGGTCTCTTTACTACGGGGAAGTAACTCCGGGATAATAGGTTGTAACCTCCGGGTAGTGGGCACTCCTTCAATGACCACTATCTTTGAATTCAAGTAGTGGGTTGAGTGGTCTTTGTTCCATTATAAAAGCTGCGGTTTCACTTTTAAGTTGCAACTTTATTTGTTTTTATTCTCCAAAAATAAAAAACAAATGTTTTACAAAACTAGGCCCGATCCGTCGAGACACGGCCCACGGCCCACGGCCCGACCGGCACCGCCGGGCCGGCCGGCGGTAAGCTGCTGTAGCGCGTGTGGCCTTGCCCACCACACCTCACATGTGTATAGTTATTTCATCTTGCACACTCTTATACACCCACTTACTTATATATTGAATAAAATTAATATTTTATTCCCATGTGGGATGGTGTATTTTCACCTTCCCATCATCCATTATCACATTTCAAAGTGACTATCTTGTGGATTTTATTTCTCACTCACCACTAAATGGTTTTGAAAAGTTAAATATACCACAATCATCTACTCGAAACGTAGAATTTTATTTTAATATTTAATTCCTCCAAAATTAAATAATTAGTCACTAAAAAATTGGTCAAAGTTAGGTATCAACCATTACTTCTCAAACCAATTTCCAACAATCCCCACATGAGTGGAAATCAAATGCACATGAAAATGCGGACTCTTGTACTCGGTTTAATTAAAACCATGTTGTATCGGGACGGTAGTAGTTTGCGACTTTGAACCTTCCTTTGTAAATATCATCGGATATACTGGTGGCCTGGTGGACGCAATGCCTTGAACTATTCCTCCTTCGTGTACACCTAGTCAATGACATTTACACAATATGACTTCTGTCACATTCCGTTCTTCAGTTGTGTCCTTTTTGGCCATGGACAAATTCTTTGGATTCATAAGTGTTACATTAAAGCGGCCCTCACTTCTCACTTATATAGGTGATCTCTCTTGACCGAGTCAATTTATCATTAAAAGTCCTTATGACTTAACATTATCACAACCAACAAGTTTATTGCACTTGTTTTGCCTTCTAGGGATGGGTTAACTGATTTACAAGTGCTTAACTGAACTTTTAAAGCTTAGTTTTCCCATTGAACCAAGTTCTTGGGATCTCCAGTCACCAAGGTTGGGTTACCACTTTAATCATTCTTTAAATTGTGGATTTTAATCCCATTCCCTCTAGCAATTTACTTAATTGATCTCTGTTAAGCCCTTTCGTGAGCGGATCCGCTATGTTATCCTTTGACTTTACATAGTCAATTGATATAACACCATTAGAGATCAATTGTCTTACGGTATTATGTCTATGACGGATGTGTCTAGACTTACCGTTATACATATTACTTTGTGCTCTCCCTATAGTAGCTTGACTATCACAGGTGAATCATCACAGGGAGGCACGGGCTTTTTCCAAAGACATGGAATATCTTCTAAGAAATTACGAAGCCACTCGGCTTTCTTCCCCACTTTATCAAAAGCTATAAACTCGATTCCATGGTGGATCTAGCTATACAAGTCTCTTAGTGGATTTCCATGATCTTTGCTCCTTCTCCAATAGTAAATATATATATCCACTAGTGGAGTAAGAGTCCTTTGAATCAAATCCAAATAGCATCACTATACCCTTCAAGAAATCTTTGGAGGGTATTTCGAGTAGTGTATTCCATAACTCGGGGTGTATTTTAGATATCTTAGTACCCTAGTTAGTGCTTTCCAATGCTCTTGGCTTGGATTGCTTGTATACCTACTCAACTTGTTTACATGATAGGCAAGATCGGGCGTGTACGATTTGTAATGTACATCAAACTTCCTATCACCTTCGAGTATTCCAACCGTACTCTTGGTTCGACTTTATTTACTACCGGTTTATGCTCAAATCAATGGGCGTTTTGCATGGTGGACCATCAAAAGCATTGAACTTCTTGAGCACTTTCTCCACATAGTGGGATTGTGTCAAGCTAATTCCTTCGATGTTTTGCCAATTTTGATTCCGAGAATCATATCAAGAAATTCCCATGTCTTTCATGTCAAAATTTCTTTTTAACATTTTCTTAGTGTCCATGATTATATCATGACTACTACCCATTATTAACATATCGTCTACGTATAGACAAACTATGACAAATGCATTTGACATGCCTTTAACATAAACACATTTGTCACATTCGTTGATTTTAAAGCCATTTGACAACATCGTTGTGTCAAATTTAAGATGCCATTTGTTTTGGAGCTTGTTTAAGTCCATACAACGATCTTATCAATTTGCACACCTTTTTCTCTTGACCAGGTGCTACAAATCCTTCAGTCATTTCCATATATATTTCTTCTTCCAATTCACCATTTAAAAACGCAGGTTTTACATCCATTTGTGAATCTCGAGATTATCAAAGCGGCAAAATCGCAATAAGCACTCGAATGGATGCAATTCTTGTTACGGTGAATATGTATCAAAGAAATCACTTCCTTCTTTTTGTTTGAAGCCTTTAGCCACTAACCTGGCTTTATATTTATCAATAGTTCCATCAGCCTTATATTTCTTTTTTAATATCCATTTACACCCTAAAGGTTTACTACCTGCAGGGAGATCAACCAACTCCCGGTATGATTTTGTAAAATGGATTCTATTTCACTATTGATGGCTTCTTTCCGAGCGGAGCATCCGGACTAGACAGAGCCTCTTTAACGATTTCTTGGCTCACCGTCTAATAAGTAAGTGACAAAATCGGGACCAAATGATGTAGCGATTTTAGTCCTTTTACTTCGTCTTGGTTCTTCATTCTCTTGTGAAGAACTACTTACTTTCTCATAAGTTCTTTTGTTAGAACTTATTCCAACCCTTTCTTTACAAGGATATACATTTTCAAGAAATATTGCATTTCTTGATTCAATTATGGTACCTTGAAATTTTTGGATTTTCGACTTGTGTACCAAGAACCGATATGCACTCTCTTTTGTATGCATATCCTATAAAAATACAATCAACCGTCTTAGGGCCAATTTTGACTTGTTTAGGTTCATGTATTGCTACCTTAGCCAAACACCCCCACACTTTAAGGTATTTATAAGATGGCTTATGATTTTTCCACAATTCATAAGGTGTCTTGTTTTTCCCTTTAAGTGGGATTTTATTTAAAATGTGGTTTCTTTGTCAAAAACAGACTTCCCCCATGTTCCGAGGTAGTCCAAAACTAATCAACATGGCATTCATCATTTCTTTTAAAGTTCGATTTTTACGTTCAACAATGCCATTAGATTGTGGTGAATATGGTGCAGTAGTTTGATGAATTATTCCCCACTAGTTACATAATTCTTCAAAAGGTGCAACATATTCTCCACCTCTATCTCTCCGAATTATTTTAATCCTCCCAAGTTGATTTTCAACCTCATTTTTATAATTTTTGAAAGCTTCCAACGCTTCATCTTTGCTTCTTAATAAATATAAGTAGCAAAATCTTGTGCAATCATCAATAAAAGTGATGAAGTATTTTTTACCACCTCTAGTTTGCACAAATTTCGGATCACATATATCGATGTATCAATTCTAGAGGTCTTGTATTTCTTTCCACGAATGAAAAGGTAACTTAGCCATTTTAGCTTCAATACTGATTTCACATCTCTTTTGAGAATCAATTTTTGAAGTTGGAAGTAATTCCAAGTTCATTAATCTTTTTATAGCATTTAGATTAACATGCCCTAATCTAACATGCCACAAATCGAGAATACTCAAGCATATAAACGAAGTAGGCTCAATTTTATTGCTTTGCTTGAATCGATTACTACGAATCGCCATTACATTCATTTTGAATGAAATTATCTAGATAACCTTTTCCTAGAACTGTCCAAACTTAGTTAAAATAAACTTTTCGAGACTCAAACATAAGTCTAAAACCATGGTTTACAAGAAGAGATCCCCGACCTTAGATTCTTCCTGATTTCGGGACATAAAGAACATCCTTGACGGCTCTTTTCAGTGAGCTTGAACCACGTTGCCAAAACCTGCAACATCGAAGAGGAAGAATTACCCATATTAAGTTTTCTACCTGTACAAGGGGTGTAGGTAGAGAACGCATCCTTGTCAGAATAGACATGCCGAGTGGCCCCCGTGTCAATATACCACTCCCTTGGATTATCCACAAGGTTTGCCTCAAAAACCACTGCAGATAGATCCATATCGGTCGACTCTTGGATCATACCACTTTGTGCTCAACCACATTAGCATTAGGCTTGTCTATATTTTGGTTTTTTAGGAAGCCGACAGTCCTTAGCCATGTGGTTGGGCGTTCCACAATTGTGACAATTTCCGGTAAACGGCTTTTTGTTTACAGGCTTCTTTCCCTTGTAGTTGTTGTTGTTATTGTCACGTTTCCTTTTCTTCTTTGTTACTAGAACGCCATGTTCTAGCAAATTCACCTTTGCATCAACAAAGACCCTTTTCAAACCTTGAATCTAATTTGCGATTACCTTCCTCAATTAAACGCATAAGTAGATCTTCAAGATTTATTTCTTTTAAACGTGCTTCAAATAATTTTTGAAGTCTTTCCATCCAGGTGGCAACTTTTCAATCATGCACGCCACTTGGAAAGCTTCATCCAATTGTATTCCTTCTGCACGAATATCGTGCATAATTAACTGCAATTCTTGAGCTTGATCCATGACAGTTCTAGAATCCACCATTTTGAAATCTAGAAACACGCCAACCACGAACTTCTTGGAACCGGCGTCCTCGATTCGGTTTCTTTTCCAAAGAATCCCGAGCTCTTTGGAAGATTTCACTTCACTATACACATTGTATAGCGAGTCGATCCATTTAGGGCGTAGTTGCGGCACAGAAGTCACCCGGCCCCAAGCATCAAAGCGCACGTTTTTCATTCTTGGTTTCATTTTCTTCCACCACCGGTGGATCCTCCTTCAGGAACTTAGCGAGGCTCGGCGTAGTCGGATAAAAACATCTTGGATTGCCATCTTTTGAAATCAGCACCAGAAAAAATTTTTCGGCTTCTTAGCAGACGGCGAGGAGCAAAGGAACAATCACCCTTGAAGTAGACGCCATCGTTTACAGAAACAAAAAATGTTTATCTTGCGTTGTTGAAATTTTTGGTGTTTTATTTCTGTAAACTGGATTACAAGGAACTGTAACAAACTATTACAAAGAAATCGAAAATTGCAGAATAGCTGAGGCGAGTAAAAACTCTATCCGCAAGATAAACACGTCCCGTATAAGTGCTGACGGAACAGAAATGTGCAAAACTGAGTACACTATGCAAGTACAAGAAAGAAAATGAGTATGAAAGTGTATAATCTGAACAACAACAATGCTCCTATTTATAGGACTTCCAACCAGGTCTTGGGGTCTCTTTACTGCAGGGCAGTAACTCCAGGATAATGGGCTGCAACCTCCAGGTAGTGGGCACTTCTTCAATGACCACTATGCTGTAACTTCCAAGTAGTGGGTTGAGTGGTGTTGTTCCATTATAAAAGCTGCAGTTTCAGCTTTTAAGTTGCAACTTTATTTGTTTTTATTCTCCAAAAAATAAAAAACAAATATTTTCTGTGCAAAACTAGGCCCAGTCCAGTCGGGACACGGGACACGGGGCACGGGCACGTGCTCGGCCCACGGCCCGGCCCCGCGCGGCGCCCGGCGCGGCGCTGTGGCGCGTGTGGCCTTGCCCACCACACCTCACATGTGTATAGTTATTTCATCTTGCACACTCTTATACACCCACTTACTTATATATTGAATAAAATTAATATTTTATTCCCATGTGGGATGGTGTCTTTTCACCTTCCCATCATCCATTATCACATTTCAAAGTGACTATCTTGTGGATTTTATTTCTCACTCACCACTAAATGGTTTTGAGAAGTTAAATATACCACACTCATCTACTCGAAACGTAGAATTTTATTTTAATATTTAATTCCTCCAAAATTAAATAATTAGTCACTAAAAAATTGGTCAAAGTTAGGTATCAACCATTACTTCTCAAACCAATTTCCAACATCAGAAATCCATCAACAAATCAATTATATGTTGGAAATCTACATCTAATCCCTTTAAAAGAATCTGGATTATTAGCAAAAATGGAAAATAGTAGCATGGAGCAGAATCACACAATCACACAATTAACTATAACATACTTACAGATATTTCGGCGTCGTCGAGATCCTCGAAGATGGTGCGTTGGGGGTAGCCCTTGGCGAGAAACGCCGCCACATTGGAAGTGGTGCCGTGGGAGGTGCCAGAGTGGACGTAGAGGCGGTTGGGCTGAGTGGAGGCTGGCACGGAGGCGAACCACTGATGAATGAACTTATCAGAGACAGAGAACAAAGTCAAGCCAGGAAAATAATGTTATTATCACAGATAACCAAACAACATAGTGCATATTCAATTTGTCATCGGACTTTTCCCTCAGGAAAATCAAGGTTATCTCTTTTCTAAATTCATATGAAGTAACAAAGTATTTCTGGAGCTATCCAAATGAGATATTTTAAGTTCTAGTCACTTAAATACTAGTGATATCCCTCAAGCACTGACTGGAATTGCAGAATGTTAACCACAATCATAATCTAGAGAGAGATTAAAAAAAACATCTGATAAGTTAACTGAAAAATGTTAAAAAGATATTTTGCAGAGGACATTTTGCATTCCATCCAACAACCCACAAAAATAAAAGTAGTGGCTGGAGTTTGAAGTTACCAACCCAACTTATAAAGGCATGGTTGATAATCAATTGTACCTAACCCACTTCATTAGTGGTGAAATTTTTAATTAACATGTTGTTAAATGTTGAAGCCTATAAATAGGCTAGTTTGTATCAGTATTTGATGTACAAATTGAGAGCAAGAAACAAAGCCAATTCAAGGCTATCTAGTGAGAGAAAATTGTGTAGAAATTTGTGAGATAAAAATTGAGAGTGTTTTCTACATTATATTTTCAAAATTATATTAGTAAGAATATAATTTTGCCTCCAATTTATTTTATATTTCTCTCACATTTTATATTTACACCCGTATACCCAACAATTGTGGTATCAGAGCCACCCTTGGCCTGATATCCCTTCTTATTTGCAAAAATGGCGTCAACCAGTTCCCAAGTAACTTGCATTCACATATTCCCAACAAGGTGTTCCTATCTTTGTTGGTCAAGATTCTGAACTATGGAGCGTTTTAATGCGCACGTTGTTCGTGTCCATGAACTATGGGATATTGTTGAAGAGGGGTATAGTACACATACTCCAGAGGAGGAAGCTGCACTAACCGCCACAAAGAAAAAAGAGCATAAGGAGAACAAGACCAAAGATGCAAGAGCCTTGTCCTTTATGCACCAAGGGGTAAGTAAAGCAATTCTTCCGCGCATTACGGGTGTCAAAACATCAAAAAAAGCATGAGAAATTTTGAAAAAGCAATTTGGAGGCTATGAAAATGTGATCTCTATTAAATTGCAAAATTTATGGCGAGATTTTGATAATTTGTCAATGAAGGACAATGAAAATGTCCAAGAATTTTTTTCTCGAGTTTCCACTGTAGTCAATCAAATCAGAGGATACAGGGATACCATTGAAGATAAAAAGATCGTTGAAAAAGTGCTACGAAGTCTGCCAGCAAAATTCGAGCATATTGTTGCTGCTATTGAAGAATCCAAAGATTTATCCACACTATCTTTGGCTGAACTCATGGGATCGCTTGAAGCCCATGAAAAAAGAATGAGTAGATTCTCAAGTCAAAGCTTGGAGCAAGCCTTCAAAGTAAAAACAAACATTTCAGAAAAAGAAAATAAAAAAGATGGCGAGCAAGAAAAGCAAAATAACTCAGCACATCGAAGTGCAAGAGGAAGAGGTCGCGGCAGACACCAGGCACGAGGACGAGGAAGACGAGGTGGATTCAATCAGAGAAATTCAAATCAAAATTCTGATTTGTATTGTCGGATATGCAGAAAGAATAACCACGATACCAAAGATTGCCGTTTTAAGTGCAAAAGATGCAGAAATGCAAATTATTCTCAAAGAGATTGTTGGCATAAAGATGATGGAGATATAAATGAAGCAAATTTATCTGAAGAAAAAGAGCCTAATCATGTATTTTTTTCATGTTTGAATTCTCAGCAACAAATTGAGAATATTTGGTACGTGGACAGTGGTTACAGCAATCACATGTGTGGAAACAAGAAAATGTTCGTGAATCTCGATGAATCGTATTCATCTGAAGTAAGGCTCGGAGATGGCAAATCCCGCAAGATCACCGGAAAAGGAGAAATAGTAGTCCAGACAAGAGAAGGTAAAATGAATATCATCAATGATGTATTTTATGTACCTGACTTGACTTAAAATTTATTGAGCGTGGGCCAACTCTTGGAGAAAGATTACAAGGTGGAGTTCAATAATGACCACTGTATCATTATTGACAAACAAAAAAATCTCACAATGGCTAAAATTAAGATGAGTTCAAACAAAATATTTCCTCTTAATTTGCCATTGACCGAGAAAATTGCACTTCAAAGTACCACAGAAGCAGAACATAATCTATGGCATTTGAGGTATGGGCATTTGAGCTATAAAGGTTTAAATTTGTTGAAAAAGAAAAATATGGTGTTTGGTCTTCCTAACATTCCAGATCGAGACAAGACATGTGAAGGATGTATTTTTGGCAAAATGCATCGTTTGCCATTTCCAAAGATATCATACAGAGCCAAAGCTCCGCTCGAGATAGTACATGCAGATATTTGCGGGCCAACACAAACACCGTCACTCAATGACAACAGGTACTTCCTATTGTTCGTTGATGATTTTTCCAGAATGATGTGGGTTTACATTTTGAAGCAAAAGTCAGAAGCATTTCCGAAATTCCTGGAGTTCAAAAAATATGTGGAAAACCAGAGTGGCAGAAAAATAAAGACTCTACGGACAGACCGAGGAGGAGAATTCATCGGAAAATCCTTCTTGGACTATTGCAAAGACAAAGGGATCCACAGACAACTAACAGATTCATTCTGACCCCACAACAAAATGGCGTTGCGGAGCGAAAAAATCGCACAATAGTCGAGATGGCACGGCATGATGACGGAAAAGGACTTCCAAAAACATTCTGAGCAGAAGCGGTAAATGCGGCAGTCTATATTTTGAACCGTTCACCAACAAAGGCAGTTCAGAATAAGACGTCGTATGAAGCGTGGCACCAAAGAAAGCCACAGGTAAACTATCTCAAAGTTTTTGGCTGCATTGCTTATTCTCATATTCCATCTCAACAAAGAGAAAAATTTGATGAAAAAGGAGAAAAGATGATCTTTGTTGGTTATAGTGATGAATCGAAAGGATATCGTTTACTAAACCCAAAGACAAATAAACTTATTATTTCTCGAGATGTCATTTTTGATGAAATGCGATCATGGAATTGGAATGAAAATGAAAAAAATGAAAAAGATTGTATATTTGCCGGAACATTGCCTACTCCAACAAGTCATGGAGATCAACCAAGCACCGACTCAAGTTCCAGTCCAAGCTCGAGTTCGCCAGGACCATCTGAAGAATTATATCCAGAATCTGAAAGTCCAATTAGAAGGGTAAGAAGTTTAAGAAAAATATACGAAACTTGTGATGTTGCATTTTTTGCTTGTGAACCTCAGAATTATGAAGAAGCCGCTAAAGAAGAAGTTTGGCAAATCGCAATGGATGAAGAAATTGCAAGCATTGAAAAGAACAATACTTGGGAGCTCGTAGACCTTCCTGAAGGAAAAAGTGTGATCGGGGTCAAATGGATCTACAAGACCAAGTACAAAGAAGATGGCTCAATTCACAAGCACAAAGCCCGCTTAGTTGCAAAAGGATATTCTCAGCAACCAGGAGTTGATTTCAACGAGACATTTGCACCAGTTGCTCGAATGGAGACAATACGAATTGTCTTGGCCATTGCGGCAAGACACAATTTGAGTTTCGTCTACCAAATGGATGTTAAATCAAAGATTTCTAAATGGTGACTTGGAAGAAGAAGTGTATGTGGAGCAACCAGAAGGCTACATTGCCAATGGTGAAGAAGATAAAGTCTATCGACTCGAAGAAAAGCATTATATGGATTGAAGCAAGCACCAAGAGCCTAGAAATGTTAAAGATTCACAAGTACTTTCAACAAACTGGTTTTCAAAGAAGCCAGAGTGAACCGTCATTATACGTAAAGAAACAAGGTGCGCAAGATTTTTTAATTGTTTGTCTTTACGTAGATGACTTGATCTATACAGGAGAAATCCAACATTGGTGCAAGAATTCAAAAAGGCAATGATGAAAGAGTACGAGATGACTGACTTGGGTCTCATGAAATATTTTCTTGGGATTCAAGTTCGCCAATCAAAAGGAGAAATATTTATTTCTCAAGAAAAATATCTTGAAGCATTGTTGAAGAAATTTCAGATGAGCAACTGTAAGCCGATCTCAACTCCACTTGCAGTCAATGAAAAACTACAATTGAATGATGGTGCAACTAAAGCTGATCCAAAGATGTACCGCAACTTAGTCGGATCGTTGATCTACTTGACAAATACAAGACCTGATATTGTCATCGAATGGCTGATATCACGATTCATGCACGATCCAAGCAAGTTACATTATGCAACAACAAAAAGAATTCTTGATACCTTCAAGGTGCGAAAAACTCGGATCGGTATATTAGAGAAAAAGAAAATAAGCTCATTGGATATCTGAGATAGTGACTGGGCTGGGTCACTTGATGATCGCAAAAGTACATCTGGGTATGTATTCTGTCTTGGCTCAAAAATAATATCTTGGTCATCAAAGAAGCAAAAGACAAGATTATCACTTTCATCGCCAGGAGAATACATTGCAGCTACGGATGCAGCTTGTGAAGCAGTATGGCTTAGAAGAATTTTGGCTGATGTTCAGCAAAGTCAAGACACTCCCACAATAATTTTCTGCGATAACATGTCAACTATTGCAATGACAAAAAATCCAATTTTTCATGCAAGATCGAAGCACATTGAACTTCGGCACCATTTCATCAGAAGTCTTGTGAATGATCAAGAAATTTAATTGGAATTTGTTAACACAAAGGAGCAATTGGCAGATGGTTTCACCAAAGCAGTGAACCTTGAAAAATTGAAACAGCTTCAAAAGAATGTCCAAATTACAAATTAAGAAGGGGTGTTAAAAAGATAATTTGCAGAGGACATTTTGCATTCCATCCAACAACCCACAAAAATAAAAGTAGTGGCTGGAGTTTGAAGTTACCAACCCAACTTATAAAGGCATGGTTGATAATAAATTGTACCTAACCCACTTCATTAGTGGTGAAATGTTTAATTAACATGTTGTTAAATGTTGAAGCCTATAAATAGGCTAGTTTGTATCAGTATTTGATGTACAAATTGAGAGCAAGAAACAAAGCCAATTCAAGGCTATCTAGTGAGAGAAAATTGTGTAGAAATTTGTGAGATAAAAATTGAGAGTGTTTTCTACATTATATTTTCAAAATTATATTAGTAAGAATATAATTTTGCCTCCAATTTATTTTATATTTCTCTCACATTTTATATTTACACCCGTATACCCAAAAAAAAATACCTAGCACAAAATAAGCATAAAAGTAATGGCCAGAAATCAACGTAGTAGTATCCGAGCAGAGATAACAACCGCAACACGAATGATTGCCCCTATAATATCTACCTAATAGCTAACTCACTTCTTAAACAAATCTACTAATCACTGCAGATGAAAAACCAAGCATATAACACATAAAAAATATTTAATATCAAACTTTAATACTTTACCAGATTATGCAGTTAGTGTCGGTCTACTTGGTTTTTTCCCCTCCATGGAATCTTTCTTTCTACAATAAAACAACATATGAGAAATGATAAGGCAAGCTAATATGTGATGATCACAATATGATAATTATCACAAAACTAGAGGAGATCACTGTGAGAATTGCATCTTGTGATTAACTATAGTTAATTCCACATGTTTGCTGTGATTAACAACCAGTCTCTAAGATTGCATAATGTCATATAATGAGTTCCATCTCTCGAGCCAAACATCAGGTTAAGAAAGAAGATTACTGCAACGAAAAAAAATACTAAGCTTTTTTTAGACTAGTAAGATGTATATCTGCTCTATACATTCCTCAAGAAGTAGTACGGAGCGCATAAAAGTTCCTACATGAAAACAATAATACAAAATTGTATAGTTGTATCAGTACTTGATTCCAGATAACCGAATTATTTCAAATTCCTCTTCCACATAACCAAACTAACTCATCAATTAAAAAGTAAAAAAATAACACACACAAAGTTTTCAAATAACCACCAAATCAAACAATGATAAAATTGTTTTTGTTCAAGTATTTCAAATTGCACAGACAAAAGATATACTAAAAACCTAATGGAAATAAAGCATTGAAATAGAAAAAATAAATAAATATACCTGACAAATTGAACTTAGGTTTTACCGAAATAGGGGAGCTGAGTGAAAGATGGATGTTTCGAGCGAAATTGTTGGTTCCGGTGGTTCAAGCAACCGTGAGAGACCAACGGTTCGAGCGAGATTGGTGAAGGATGTGGTTCAAATAGGCGTGACAGAGCAGGCTATCGCGTTTTCCGAGCAAGAATGGAGGTTTTGGTGGTTCGAGCAGGCGAGCTTCATATGAAATCAAGAGACTGGTGAGAGAATGCCCGACGAGGATTTTCGAGGAGAAGATTTAAGCGATAGAGAGAAATCAGTAGTGAAGGAAAGGGAATATGAAAGGAGAAGAAAAAAAAGAAAATGGAGAAAATACAGTTCAACAAAAATCTTTTTCGCGGCGGTTTTGCTGAATCGCCACTAAGTGTCGTCTCTAAAATCTCGTGAATTAAGTTTTTCCTATTAATTAGCACCAGTCGGCACAACCGCAGCTAAATATTTATTTAGCGGTGGTTTTTGATAACTGCCGTTAAATATCTGTTGCTAAGTAACAGCTTTTTTGTAGTGTTATAATATGCATGCATGATGTAAAACAAAGTATACGTCTAGTTCGTTTTACTCTCATCTAACAAATTCTAAAGATAATATAAATCAAAAAATTCATAAAATTATTAGTTTCTAGAATCGAAATTATTACTTTCTAGAATCGTCTTATAGTCTCTCAAATCCAATTATATGGTGCCTATCATTTGTAGAATGTGAATATGTGCACTAAATCAATTTGTTGATATCCTAACTGCATTATTTAATTAGTGTTTTTGTTCAATACAAACACCTAACCTTCAAGTCTTTGAGTACATGTCCCATCCACAGACCAATTGATTAAATCAAAATTACGGGAAAAAAGTTGAATGTCAAAAAGGTCAAATTACCTCCATGATGGATCCAATTTATATCATTTATACCCATAAAATTCATTGGCAAATATATGTTTATTGTCATTTTGTGATTCCCGAGTTTTGAGGTCACGCGGTTGCCCGACAATGGCAAATGCGAGCGGTCACGTAGTACCGTGCGCGGTGACGTCCTAAACACGAAATTTGCAATTTTCTTCTCTTTTTGAGTTCTCCCATCTTGTATAGGACTCTAGGCTTATATAAATAAGACTTGGGGATCCATATTTTCGAACACTTTTAATTCTTAGCACTTTTAAACCCTTATTTTCATTACTTTTCTCTTCCATCCAACATTGGGGATTGCTTGTTCTTCCACAGGAGATATTTTGCGGCTAGATCAAAGCGTAACATTTCTTCATTTTCTCTATTTGATTCTGAATTACTTGGTGATTGCTATTATTACATGATGATGTTTATGATTGGAATTTTTTCTTCAATTGAATTGATGAATCTATCCACAAGCATGAGTTAACTTTCTTGTTCTAGGATTATGATGAATTGATTCAAACAAACAATCATGGATATTGATCAATTGATTATGTCTTGCCTGATTGAATTGCTTTATTTTATAATTGATTATCTGATCAGCTTTTGATTACTACGAGATAATAAATTGATATGGAGGTAATTCAAGCGGTTATGGAAAGCTTAGATATAGAGCTACAATTTATAAGAGACACAAGAGAGAGTTACGGTCAAAATACTAAGACGTGTCATTTCCAAAACTTCATCACATTGTTTCCACTTGCACATAATTTTAACTCATCTAGACGTCTTCATTTGTATTTAGTAGCAGAAATAGACATCAGAACTTTCCCTTATCTTTCCACTGGCATAAGAATCAAGTCAATTGGACTTGGAACAGAATAGAATTAGCAGAATTATCCAGGAGATGATTATAATTGTTATTGGCTGTTGTGGGGCTACATTCCTGCATGTTTGGCAATGGTGATGGCAAGTTACTTAAATTCCGCATGCAAATTTATCATACATAAATTTTAATGAGAAGTGACATTATAAAAAAAGACTATTAATTAAAAAAAAAATGATGTTTATTTAATTTATTCTATATTGTGAACTTTATACTTGGAACAAAAATGTCTGTACCTGATCAGGCTAAACCATGAATGAGACAAATCATTGAAGGCGCTGCATCTAGTGGTAAGACTTTGCTCCGGAAAATAGCATTTTTATAAATATTTTCAGATTTGCTTATTTAAAGTATTTTTAGAATTTCTTGTATCAAATATTTCACTCGTATATTCTATATGTTTATTTACAGTTCGCGAAAACTGAGTACTCTAAAGAAGATATTGATGAAGTACGTGCAGAGTGGTGAATGCCTACAAGATCACATATCTGATGAGTAGGGAAAGGTATATTCATAACTCTTTTGGTTGAGTTGATATTTGCATTGAAATTATTGGTTGGATTTTTTTGTTATGATTTTTTTGTGGAAAAATGCAATCTTTAGCTCCGTTCAGTGTTTTTTTTTTCTTTTTCTTGATCTGATTTGTCAGTGTTTTTGTAATGCGAAAGAGAGTGCATGTGTATGTGTGTTTTGCGTGTGAAGTTTGTGTTTTTGGACTGTGGGAGTGATAAGATTATGTGGTGGGGCAGGAAGGGGCAGGGGGTTGGATCTGAATGGAGGGTGGAGATTTAGATTTGTGGGCTAGAGAGAATGAGGTTCTGGAATGAGAGAATTAAATCAGTATAGATAATAAAAGCATATCATTAAATTTCTCATGGATGAGGCCCAAAAGTGTCGGTTACAGTTGATGTATATGTCAACTATATGGTGTGTTTATTTGATTTTTAATCATTATGGGTAGTTAGCTAGGTGTGTCGAGGTCATTTTGAGAAAACTTACATTCTTTTGAACATAAACACATAATTGCTCTCGCGTAGGAATTAGATGGAAATGGAATATATTTGGACAAAAAAACACTGAACTGGTCATAACTCTTTTGGTTATGACCAGTTTTGGATCTTTTGGTTAAGTGATATAAAAAATCATTGACAAATGAGCAACTCTATTACATAAAGTAGAAATGGTATTCATTATTGCCTTTTCTTAAGATGTTGTACAACGTTGCAATTTTTCTTTCTTGAGATCATTAAAAAGCTACTGATTCATGTTGCTTCCTTTTTCTATTACATTCACTTTTTTCCCCAGTAAGTTTGGACCATGGGAATCATAAATCAATCATCTCATTGCGTATTCTCGTTTGCGTACCTTTTTTGTATCTTTTGAATCCACCAAATGATAGCAGAAACACAAAAACTTATATGAGACCGTCTCACGGATCTAGATCCGTGAGACGGAGCCTCAAACCCGCCACCCAAGCCTCCTACCCGCAACCCGCTAAAATTAAAAATTACCCAGCCCTAGAATTACTCAACCCACTCAACCCGCTACTGGTGTTAGCCCCTTTCTTCTTTGTGTTCTCTCTTCTCTCTCTTCGAAGTTGCGATTTTTTCCGTTTTTTTCTTCTCATTTTTCTTTGAAATTTTCGGGAGTTTCTCTTCCGTTTGTTCACAGTGGTTTGAAGCTTGGCCTCCATTCGACCAAAAATCAGGTATTTCTTCAGTTTTCTACAGTTTTTTCTTTCGTTTTTTTGGTTCTCTTCGATTTTGGTATTTTCGAAAGTTTTTTCATGAATTTTTCTTGAAAATGTATGTTATAAGGGTTTTAAATTTGAGCATGTATTTTGTTAAGGTTTTAATTTAGGCATGTATTTTTATCCGAAATGTATGTTAGGGTTTAAATTTGAGCATGCTTTTTGTTAGTGTTTTGATTTCAACGTGTATTTCAGGTTTCTGTAGTTAATTAGTATGTGAAGTAATATTGTATTTTGATATTTTGATGTTTCTGTATTTTTACGTGACTAGTATCACTTTTGCCCTTACAAGTATTACTTTTGGTCGTAAAAGTATCAGTTATTGTAAACAAAGTATTACATGTATTTTATTGTGATGTTTACATAGTTTTGTAATGCTATGAAAAGTATAACTTTTTACATAAAAGTATCCCTTTCTACATAAAAAGTATTACTTTTCATATAAAAAATATCATACGTTTTTTCCCAATTTATAATGATATCACTCATCCATATGTTTTTGCAGTGAAGTATATGAAATGAGTATTTTCCTGATGGAGAATAATCATCCCAAAGCTCGAGATGTTCAACGATACAATGTGGAAAATATCCATTTCTCTTGGCAATCGGAATCGACGAATGTTGATTGTGGTGTGTTCTTGATGCAATACCATATGGAAAATTTCAGTGGGCATGTGCACTTAGTCATTTGAAATTGTGTTGTATATCTAGTTTTTGTTATCATATGTGGATTAGATGTTATAATTTTTTTTTGTATTTTGAGAAAGAAACATGTGAAAAGTTAATGAAAGATGGATAACTCTTGTCATGTCTGACTCAGTCGATGTGTTCACTTGAGAAGTATGACTTTTCTATTAAAAGTTTGTCTTTTCATATTAGAAGTATCCCTTTTTTTAATAGTTTTGTATTCACATATTATGCAAATGATGACAACTGGAATCAAATCGATCTTTTTATATTTATTATAAAAGTATCGCTCTTTGTCTTAAAAATATCACTTTTTGAATTAAAAGTACCAATTTATTTTTAACAACATACTAAAAGTATCACTATTTGTTGTAATTTGAAAAGTATCACTTTTTGGTCTAAGAGTATTTGTTAAAACTTAAAATGACTCTATCACCATTTTCTTCAAGTTGAAAGTATAATTTTGGTTTAAAAGTATCACTCTTGTTCTTAAATGTATCACATTTTTCATAAAAAAGGAAAAATGTCAAGTATCACTAATTTTTTTTGGTTGAAAAGTATCACTTTTTGGTTTAATTGTGTTATTTTTCATTACAAAAGTATCACTCTCTAGGTATGATTTTTCCATTAAAGTATCTCTTTAGTATTGATATTATCACTTTTTTTTATTAACATGGTATTCAAGCAGTATGCAAATTATGGTCGCTAGAATGAACTCAATCTTTTTAACTTTATTTTAAAAGTATTATTTTTCATGTTTAAAGTATCATCTTTTGAATTCAAAGTATTATATTTTTTAACAAAATTTTGCAAGTATCGCTAATTCTCTTCAGCTGAAAAGTATCACTTTTCGTTCTAAAAGTATGAGTTTTCAGCATAAAAGTATCACTTTCTATTACAAAAGTATTGGAGTATTAATACAAAATGGCAATAACACAACTAAGAATTGAATGACTGACTTTTTATAAGGAAACAATCATTATAACAGGAGGAATATCATTTTTATACCAAAATAATTACTAAATACAAAAATAGTTGCTAAAACTGCTGAAGATTAAGAATCTTTGAACCGAACTCATTGAGATGTGAGTTTGACGTATCACTGTTTCTCTTCTTCTTGCTTATTTGAACGTGTGGGATCCAAAATATTTGTAGAAGAACTAGAAATATCATTTTGCTCCGTAGAATTCATTGTATTCATCAATGCATAAGACATTACCTTCAGCTTCTTGGTCACCACCTAAAGGTAATACTTTTGGTTAAAATTATTATACTTTTCGCAGAAAAAATAATACTTTTAAAAATAAAGTAACAAAAATTGTATAAGACTTTTACGTTAAGCTTTTTTGTTTGTATTGGTAGAATGAATGAATACTTCACCATTTAAATGTAATACTTTTGGTCAGAATTGTAATACTTTTTATAGAAAAAGTAATACTTTTGTTTTACCTTCATTAGACATTATATCATTGCCCTGTTGTTTAACATTCTCTATTTTGTCTTCAACTTCTATTGATCATCAACGATAATAACACAAAAGCACTGGAAAAAGTCTGTTCAAGATGGAGCTCATTCAATTTCATTACATTTTGCAAAATCAATGCTTAATATCTATATTTTAAATCCAAAAATCTCCAAGATCCAATTCGCAAGTAATACATAATACAATCCATATTGCAATTCCCAAAATTTCAACAACAACAAAAACTTTGTGCCTCTACAATAAACCCCAGAAAAATATTATTGTTTTTCTCAAAAGAGACAAGAAAGCATACACAATCGTAAATTAGCTGTGAAGATTAAGGACAATGGAAGAGTTTGCGTCAAGCGGAGTTGGCACGGAGGATCATTGCGATAGAGGTCGCACTCCCCCATGACGGTGGTGTTCGGCGAGAGAGAGAGAGAGAAGAGAGAGGGCTGCTCTGTTTTTTTCGATTGAGTGTGTGTGTGAGAGAGAGAGAGAGAGAGAGAATGTGAGAAAAAAGGCTTGGCAGCAGGTTTGGCTTTGGTCTTGGAGCAGATGCAGGTTTCGGGTCTGGAGCTCCGTCTCACGGATCTAGATCCGTGAGACGGTCTCATAAGAGACCTCCTGTAGCAGAAATACATAAACACATTAAGGTATGATTTAGCTAGAAAAAACTGAATTTTTTTGTGTACACTTTATATGGCTTCTGATCTCTCTACAAATCTGCTGCAGCCCTTTATCATCTCATAGAAACAGGTGAAGTACTTCTCCTTGTACTTGTTCGCATTCATTACTAGAAATAGAATACTAAAGAGAATAAGAATGGTCAAACGAGAACCAGTGGATTTAGCCTCATGTATTTTCTATCTGATGATAGATATCTGTTCTTTCGTTAATATAAATAGGCGATCTATGGGCGCTGATATTTGAATTATATTCCATATTTGTCCACGTTAAATGTCTTGATAAATGAGCAACTCTTTGTTATATTTAGTTTTTTCTCCAGTTGCATAAATATATATATATATATATATATATATGTTGAGAAGTGGAGAATATGTAATAATATATATTTTGTTGTGTGCATGCAGTTGAATTTTCTGGAAGTGGTCGGATGGAAAAGAATTTTGAAGAAGCAACATTTGCGCTTGATGTTGAGCAGATTTTAGATTTTCTCTTTTCTGTGGGAGCAATATAACATTCTAAACTCTGGATTTTATTTTTTCGCTTGATGCTAATTAATTTGCAACTCCTGATGTTAGGTACATTTAATTTGGTGAGATTATGTTGCTTTTAGACATTATATATTAATCAATTGGAAGTGTTGTTAGTTGAATTTGATGGTTTAATTAATTTAGTTTTGTAAGTTTAAATTGTGCTTGTAATAGGATATAAAATGAATTATATATAAATAATAAATCAAGATATATATATGTAACAATTATAACAAATAGAAAAGACAATGAATTTAAAACTGTTATGAAAGATACTGTAAGTCCAAGCGGCTACGATAATCTAGAGGGGGGGTGAATAGATTATATCCATCTTTTCGATTTCGCCCTCTTTTAACAATCGAATGCTCAAACAAAATAATAAAGGTGCGGAATGTAAACAACACACGTCGATTTAAAGAGGTTCAACCCACTCAGGGCTAATCCTCTACCACCCCAAATATCCGGGATGGATTTGAAAGAAAAAGAATTTTATTAATTACCAAAATTAATACAAATTCAACTTACAACACCTTGAAGAGTACCACACTCTTCTTCAACACCACCTTTGGAGATTACCACAATCTCCCTTTGAAGATTACCACAATCTTCTTTCAACGGCACCTTGTGAAGATTACCACAATCTTCAACCTTGAAGAATACCAAATTCTTCAACACCTCAATAAGAAGATTACCACAATCTTCTTCACCTATCACCTAGATCATCCAAGTGTGTTCTTACCACAAGAACACTCACAAGGATATCTTGTGTTTGAATGATAACAAAATCAAGATTACAACTCAATAATGAATATTACAATTTGAGTGCAAAGTGTAATCAAGAATAGCCTAGACCTCAAAGATGTGAAAGTGATAAGCTAGGCAATTTTACAACAAGAATAATAACAATGAAAGACCAAGTGTTTGCTTGAAGTGTATCTTGTTGTGTTGTATCTCAATTGTTGTATTGGTTGCTCCAAAACTTCCTCTATTTATAGGAGATGATTGATCAAGCATAGGCTCCTCTTGGGGATTGAAAATCTACAGAAAAATATAATTAAAATCAAGAATATAGTCTGTTAGAAATCAATCCCACAATTTAAGGAAATGTGTCTCCACATTGTCAAACGGTCATATTTTTCTTTGTCAATACATAGGCGACCGGTTACGTAAATAGACGTTGGAAAAATACACAAAAAAAATAACACAAGCGGCCGGCCGACGCGTCTACCTCGGCCGGCCGACCATCACCCCAACTGGTCCCCTCATGGATTTTGCAAAGATCAAGTGTTCTGCTTCAAACACACTTGCAGTGTACGGCCGCACTGGCGGCCATCGGCCGACCGACGGCCGACGCCGCGGCTGCACGGCCGACTGCTTGTTTGCTTCCGTCTCATTTTCTGTTTCTAAAAACATCTTCGTGCACGGGTTGCCTATAGGGGCGGCCGACGACTTACAGACAGAAATATTGTCCAATTTTTGTCAAAAATAAAACTCAAGAAATACTCCGAAAATTTAGTAAAAACATTTTAAACCGATCGGAGTATTAGGACAACATTTAGAAACATCGTTTGAGAGTGAAAACCCAATAACGTAAAATCATTAAAAGCGTTGTCCAATTTAGACGAAAATAAACTTGAAGAAATACTCCGGAAAATATTAAAACCATTTTAAATCATTTAGGAGTATTTGGACAACCTTTAAAAGCATTGTTTTGGTGACAGAATAAAATCATCAAAATTAAGATAAAAACATGTATCAAACAATCTCCCCCTTTTTGATGATTACAAACCAAAACAATTTTTACACAAACTAAGAGAGCAATTTTAGAAATGATTTTCCGGTAAAAACATTTGACCGTTTGGAAGCAACCAAAATTTCCAAAAATATTAAAGCAACCAAGTAGGAGTAAATATTTTTCAATAATAAGCACAAGCTCCCCCTATCAACAAGCACATCAAGAATAATGTAAGAGCGATAATCCATAAGCTAAAAGCTTTTAGCTTTTCCAATTTGTTCAAGAGCTTATTAGCTCCCCCTGTCACAAAACAACATTAAACAATAATATAAGTCCATCAAGCAACAATTGGACTAAGAACAAATCACAACTTATGGCTTTTATGAGCCATAGCTTATAGCTTTTATGACAAGCTTTTATTAGCTTCTTTGAGCTAATGAGCCAATATCCTGTTTCTCCCCCTTTGGAATCATCAAAAAGAATGTTAGGATGATAGAAACAACATAGAAGTATATCAAAGTGCGCCAAAGAAATGGTTTATCAACCATTGAGCAATTTAGGCTTAAAAACCAAGGAAAATGGGAGAAATGTATCATGAAGAGTTCATACGCTCGTTTTATTTGCCAAAACATGATCTCAAAGAGTATTGAAGACATTTGGAAGCGAGAGAATCATGTAGAAGTTGAAATTTTCATTGTGACATTTTAACAAACACCTTGTGTGCTTTAAAAATAGAAGAGGATGTATATAACATTTGTAAATGGTTCAAGCTTTTCATATCATCAATCAACCTCATTCCAAATCTCAAAAAAAATCATATGCACCATATGCAACAATTTGTTCAACAAATAAGAGGCTCAAAGTAGATTCTCAAGGGTTCAACCCAATTGAGATAAGCTAAGAATGATCAAGGCATTTCAAATGCCAACAATTAGAGCATCCATCAAGTAATAAGTCATGCTTTCAACAATATATGTATCAAATGTCCCAACATATCCAACTAAGCATAATGAACAAAGCATTAAGAGAAGCACTTTTACCATCAAGTACTTCACACCAATTATCAAACAATGCTTAAATTAGAGTATTTTTACCATCAAATACTCCATCAAAATCATGATCATCCACAAGTCATTATCAACTTGCAATTTTAACCCTTTAAGAAAACAAGCAAATATCATTAGTACAAATGAGTTTTACAAAAGTTCATAAAAGTACAAAGCAACTTAAATGAAAATGCTAGAAAGTAAAGGATATCAATCTTCGTCCGAAGAGAAGCAAGTTCCGAGTATGAGGTCCTTGATGAATTTCTTCAATTTGCCAATTGACTTCTTCAAACTAGAATTTTCCTTTTTCACAACCCGGAGCTCTTTTCTAAGAGAGGCCACATCTCTAAAAGTTTCTCTTTCCACTTTGGCCATTCTCTCTTTGAGATTTAGATCTTCAACATCCAACTCGTCTTCATCTCCTTCCTCATTTTCTTCCTCCCTAATATCTTGTTCATTTCCCATATTTTCTTCTTCATTTTCCTCTTCATTCCCCACATCATCTCCTTGTTCGTCAAACTCACCTCTTCCAATATTTTCAACCTCATTGTCATTAAAGAAATCATCCCAAGGTTGTTGTTGATGTCGGCACGCCCCCAGCGGCTTTGGTAGGAACCCGTGGTAAATGTCGTCGCATTCTTACCATTTGTAGAATGTTGACATTATCAAAATCATTGTGACGAATTTCGGTATTCATTTCATTTTCCGGGTATCCCGATAAGTATAAGAGTCGGCAAATCAAATTTCCCCAGGTATATTTCTTCTTGGTAAGCTTTCTAGATTCCAACAAGCAATATACAAAAATTGCCCCATAATTTACTCTTTCTCCTCGAACAATCTTATAGGTGAGAAAGAGTTCGAGATTACTCGGAAGTTTTATTTCCTTTCCACAAACACAATAGGAGCAAATGATAGATATAATCCGATAATTTGGCGGCATTGCCGAGTATGTTACTTCGGGATATACTCCTAAAAAGGTTTTCACATCATCTAGTGAAACACCGAAGATGTTATCATCCCAACGGGCGCAATCCACATTGACTACTCCATCATTTGGCACGTTAAAGTGATCACAAATATCGCCAATGTCCATGAAAAATGCCTACCATTAACAAATGTGTGAAGTTCCAAAGGATTATCTATCGTAGCATCAACAATCCACATATTTGCATAGAAAAGTTTTATAAGCTCGTCATCATAGTGCAAACACGGATTATCCCAAAGTGAAACCCATCCTTGAATTTCAAAATAAGCTCTAATATCCGGAAATTCATCATGAAATGCTTGAAAACGAACCATACGAGTGCATGCAATTTTCTTATCATTCAATCCAATATTCTCATAATGTTCCTCCGCAAGTTTATTTAAAAATCGAAATCTATTAGCTCTAGAGGAGGCTCGTAGAGAGTGATAACTTACTAGAGTCCCAATGAATGTTCGATTTTGAAACCCCTCTTAATTCGACAATCTCCTCTTCCGTAGTTTCGATTTTGATGGTCTCTTTGTAGAATATCATCTTGTTGGGGATTGGAAGAAGATTCACCCCTTTGCCTCCTTCTCCTCTTTTTGAGGATTTCGTTCGCAGAATTTCTTGGAGGTGCCATATATGTGAAGTTCTTGCAAAAAGAAGTGAATTAGCAAGAAAAATTTCAAGGATAGATGAAGAATTGAAGATTATAAGAGAAGAGGGAAGATATCGGCTTTTAAGTTTGAAAAAATCCTTCGTCTGCTTTTAAAGAGTCAAGACGTAAGGTTTTAAGTTGCAAAAAAAATAGCCTGGGCGACGGTCGAGTAGGGGGGGCGACGGCCGAGGTGCGAGGCACCGGCGCCCGCTTATGACCGTCCCCAGTGATTTTTCTTTCTCCCGAGTTTTCCAAAATTCGATTTTTCACCCAAAAAGTTTTAAAACTTTGCAAAAATATAAGTTTGGACTATATCCAACAAATATGGGTTTTTGGGAAAACATATAAACGATAAAATCGAGACTAAACACGTAGTGCCTTTAAAAGAAAATATTTGCATGATCAATTAGGGGCACTTAAGGGGTCAAAATGAAATATCTTGAAAGATATGTGCATAAGCATAATATCGAGTTTAAAGAAAAATACGAGTAGACATACCTCGATGGTTTAAGAAACTTGATGACGTAATAGCCAATGAGTATGAAATATGTATCCTACACAATTCTTAGACAACATTTTCATAGAAAATTCAAGTGTAGGCAAATAATGTGAGATATCAAAAAGAGCTAATGCTATAAGATTTCATAAGAGATAATAAGCCACATAAGTCTAATAAAATGCTCAAGAGTTTTAGAAAATCATGCAAGGTCTCTTTTTTAAAAAAAATTTGAAACTCATAAATATATAAGAGACCTATATTAAAAATAAATACTTGAAGATTCATTTTGCAATTAAGACACAATTAAAAGTATGCATAGATTTAAAAATAAAATGCATATACAAATGGGGAGATACGGTTTACCAATTACGCTGTTTCCATGGGTTGTGTCTTTCCCATTGTTGATGATATCTTCCCATTGAGAAGTCACTTTGTTGATGATGACTTCTCCATTTCCAATATTGGTTACCTTCCCATGGTTGATGGTTTCTTCTTCTTTGAAAATCATCTTGTTGATGATGTCTTTGCCATTTCCAAGGATTGTGTTCTTCCCATTTTTGATTATACGCTCTTCTTGGAAATTGGCTTTGTTGAGAGTAGTTTCTCCTTCTTTGATCAAATGAAACGTTCATTTGATGTTTTCTTGGTGGCATGAATTTTCTCCGATTTTTGCTTTGCGGGTACCTAATAGCACATTGTTTTGTGGTACCCTCATGTGTTTGGGTCCTTTAAGATTAGCTTTGAGACTTTTAGGTCTCCAACAATATTTAGAGCTATTTCTAGCCCGACAAGAATTAGCCGTATGACCCTTTTTGCCACAATAAAAACAAGTAATAATTCTAGGAGCATAATGACCAATATGCATAGTGACTTGATCCTTTTTCATATGATTAACAACATTAGGCTTATGATCAAGTCCTTTATCACAATTATGAATATCAACGATATTGGACATTTTATTGGTACTCAAGTTGGATTTTAATAAATCCTTTTTCATGCAATCAATATTCTCAACAAGAGTACTATTTTCTTTTTCGAGGTTTCTAACCTTGTCAAGTGTGGTGGTGTGAGCACATGATAGTGATTCATAAGAAGTAAATAAACTATCCTTATCATTTTTCAAAATATTGAATTCCTTTTTCAAATTTTTGTATCTAACAAGTAAGCTTTGGAATTCATTTTGAAGTTCATCATAATCATTTTGTAAATCACTATAATCATTTTGAATGACAATATCATAGGAAGTAGAGGGTTTAAGACATACCTCATTTTCTTCATTGATGCCCATAAAACAATATTCAACTTCTTCATAATTGGAAGTTGTAGGAGGCTTATTCCTTAGATTTGAGCTTGTATGATCTTGAGAAGTAGATGCTTTTGTTTGACTCCTTTCATTTGCAAATACTCCTTAGATGGCTTCTAATTTTTGCCATACTTCATGTGCCGACTTTATTCCTACAATATGTTCATTTTCTAAATTAGTAAATGAACAATACAAAATATTTAAAGCCTTACCGTTTAAGGAGATGATTTTCTTTTCTTCATCATTGAGCTTTTTGAAGCCTTTTGAGGTGTATGGTGTATCTTTCGTTGGAATGGATTCTCCATTAATGACGGTATTCCAAATGTCGAACCCGCAACCTTGTAAATAGCATTCCATTCTTTCTTTCCAAAAATTAAAATTCTTGGAATCAAATGGTGGTGGCTTGGTGGTGGAGGTGCCGGATAGATGAGCTTCGTTCGTAGCCGACGATCGTTTCTCTTCACTCGCGATGTGAAACGAGCTTGCCAAAGAGTTTGGCTTTAATACCACTTGTAAGTCCAAGCGGCTACGATAATCTAGAGGGGGGTGAATAGATTATCTCCATCTTTTCGATTTTGCCCTCTTTTAACAATCGAATGCTCAAACAAAATAATAAAGGTGCGGAATGTAAACAACACACGCCGATTTAAAGAGGTTCAACCCACCTAGGGCCTAATCCTCTACCACCCCAAGATATCCGGGATGGATTTCGAAAGAAAAAGAATTTTATTAATTACCAAAATTAATACAAATTCAACTTACAACACCTTGAAGAGTACCACACTCTTCTTCAACACCACCTTTGGAGATTACCACAATCTCCTTTGAAGATTACCACAATCTTCTTTCAACAAGCACCTTGTGAAGATTACCACAATCTTCAACCTTGAAGAATACCAAATTCTTCAACACCTCAATAAGAAGATTACCACAATCTTCTTCACCTATCACCTAGATCATCCAAGTGTGTTCTTACCACAAGAACACTCACAAGGATATCTTGTGTTTGAATGATAACAAAAATCAAGATTACAACTCAATAATGAATATTACAATTTGAGTGCAAAGTGTAATCAAGAATAGCCTAGACCTCAAAGATGTGAAAGTGATAAGCTAGGCAATTTTACAACAAGAATAATAACAATGAAAGACCAAGTGTTTGCTTGAAGTGTATCTTGTTGTGTTGTATCTCAATTGTTGTATTGGTTGCTCCAAAACTTCCTCTATTTATAGGAGATGATTGATCAAGCATAGGCTCCTCTTGGGGATTGAAAATCTACAGAAAAATATAATTAAAATCAAGAATATAGCTGTTAGAAATTAATCCCACAATTTAAGGAAATGTGTCACATTGTCAAACGGTCATATTTTTTGTCAATACAATACACGACACGTCCGCACGAAATAGACGTTGGAAAAATACACAGCAAAATAACACAGGCGGCCGGCCGACGCGTCTACCTCGACCGGTCGACCATCACCCCAACCGGTCCCCCTCATGGATTTTGCAAAGATCAAGTGTTCTGCTTCAAACACACTTGCAGTACCGATCGCACTGGCGGCGACCGGCCGACCGGACCGGCCGACGCCCGAGCGGCCGGCCGACCTTGCTTGTTTTTGCTTCCGTCTCATTTTCTGTTTCTAAAAACATCTTCAGGTACGGGTTGCCCTATAGGGCGACCGGTCGACCACGAGACAGAAATATTGTCCAATTTTTGTCAAAAATAAAACTCAAGAAATACTCCGAAAATTTAGTAAAAACATTTTAAACCGATCGGGAGTATTAGGACAACATTTAGAAACATCGTTTGAGAGTGAAAACCCAATAACGTAAAATCATTAAAAGCGTTGTCCAATTTAGACGAAAATAAACTTGAAGAAATACTCCGGAAAATATTAAAACCATTTTAAATCATTTAGGAGTATTTGGACAACCTTTAAAAGCATTGTTTTGGTGACAGAATAAAATCATCAAAATTAAGATAAAAACATGTATCAAACAGATACCAACAATAAGAAGCAGACAGACTTCAATTTTAAATCCATTGTGAAACAAAACAAACACAACGGTTTACAGAGGTGTTCGCATAAAATGACAACGGGTATTAACCATTGTAAAACAAAACAATCACAACTGTTTGCAACCGTTTTCTTTGACCAAAATGACAACGGTGTTACACGTTGTCTTTTACAAAATGAACTGTTGTAGATGGAGGTGTTGTAAAAAAATAAGCAAAACCACAACGGTTTTAACCCATTGTATATGTCAACATGACAACGGTTGTGCAACGTTTTCTAACCGTTGTCGTTTATCATAACCACCATGGTTAAAACCATTGTTATTTATTGTCAAGGACAACGGTCTTAACAATTGTCATTTATCCTATAACATAATGGTTATAAACCGTTGTAGTTGACGGCAAAGACAACGGGGTTTAACTGTTGTCGTTGTGGTACATCTTTCGCAATGCCTTCATACACAACGATTTTTATGCTTAATAGACAACGGATAGAATCCATTGTGTATTAGCAGTTTTTTTGTAGTGTGCACACAATTGTTTTTTGACGTTTTTTGCTCCAAAACTTGTTTTATTCATCTACACTTTGAAAATCAACAAAATAACATAACATGACACTAAAACATGCAACATGCAAATAAAACACACCAAAAATATGCAAAAATTATCAAACAAAACACACATAAAATATGCAAAACAACTCCCCCATACTTAACATTTTTCTTGTCCTCAAGCAAATAATTGTATTTTTAAACCCAACAAGAAATATCATTTACAATTTCAAATTCAATTAATCCATAACGCCGTGTTCTATCCACCTCGGATCCAATCCGAATTAATCCCCAACGTCCACGGTGGACTCACTCGGTTAAAGTTAAAAGTTAACAAAGGTGTTTGGTAATCCTCACTAAGTTTCAAATCCATTTTACAAGTTGCAACCCCGTTGCACATAACAAACCATTTAATCTCTAGCCACGAATTAATTATTTTTTTTTTCTTTTTTTTTCTTTTTCTTGATTTCTTTTTCGCGAGAACTTCGAGATGTCCACTAGGTGTAAACTTTGTATTTTCTCCAAAGGCTCCTAGCTAGGGTGGTTTTATACTCATGTTCGTGCAACCACTTTACGTAAAAGACAAACATAGAGCTCATGAATGCTCTTAGTTACTAAGCAGCAACAAACAGAGGAGTATAATCTCAATTGCTCAAGTTTTTTTTGACTTTCTCTCTTTTTTATGTTTTTTTCCACAAAACTAGCAATCTCGTGTAGGGGTGTTCACAGTTTGGTTAACCGACCGAACCAAATCGAAACCGAAAATTCGGTTCGAACCAAAACCACCATCTCCAGCATTGATGTATTGGGAAACTTGCAATAGGATACTTGGTAGACAATACAAGACATCTCGACTTAACATTATAAGTTGCATTTTGTCTTTTCTATTATCAAGATATCGTTAAATGGTGTTGTGATAATTTTTCTCCCCAGATTTTATGTTACAAGATCGATCATGGACTTCATGGGCAGGTGTAAGTTGCATTGTCGAACAATACCACATTTCTTCTGAAGTGTTTGTCTCTATCACCTCGTCATTTGAGGATCTATCAAGTGTTCCAGAATTTTCAAACCATGTTACTATTCGCAATCGTTTATAGGTACCAATGATATAGAACATTGTCAGGCGATCTATGGGCGCATATATATATTTGAATTATGTTCCGTACATGCATGTCCATGTTAAATGTCTTGATAAATGAGCAACTCTATATCATATTTATTTTTTTCTCCAGTTGAATATATATATATATATATATATATATATATATATATTGCGAAGCTGAGAATATATAATAATATTTATTTTGTTGTGTGCATGCAGTTGAATTTTCTGGAAGTGGTCGGATAGAAAAGAATTTTGAAGAAGCAACATTTGTGCTTGATGTTGAGCAGATTTTAGCTTTTCTCTTTTCTAACTCTGAATTTTATTTTTTCGCTTGATGTTAATTAATTTGCAACTCTTGATGTTGGGTACATTTCTTGATATTATGTTGTTTTTAGACATTATATATTTATCAATTTGAAGTGTTGTTAGTTGAATTTGATGGTTTAAATTAGTTTTCTAAGTTTAAATTGTGCTTGTAATCGGATAATCTGAATTATATATAAATAATAAATTATGCTATATATATGCTACAATTATAACAAATAGAAGATAATGAATGTAAAACCGTTGTGAACGATACCAACAATCAGAAGCAGATAGACCTCAATTTCAAAACCGTTGTGAAACAAAACAAATACAACGGTTGATAAAGGTGTTCGCATAAAACGACAATGGGTAAAAACCGTTGTGAAACAAAACAATCACAACAATTTGCAACCATTTTCTTTGACCAAAACGACAACGGTATTACACATTGTCTTTTACAAAATGAATTGTTGTAGATGAAGGTGTTGTAAAAAAAAAACCAAACAACAACGGTTTTAACGCATTGTATATGTCTACACGTCAACTATTGTGCAACGGTTTCTAACCGTTGTCTTTTATTATAACCACAACGGTTGGAAACCATTGTTATTTATTGTCAATGACAACGATCTTAATCGTTGTTGTTTATCCTATAACACAATGGTTATAAACCGTTGTAGTCGATGGAAAAGACAACGGGATTTAACCGTTGTCGTTGTGATACCTCTTTCACAATGCCTTCATATGTATTAGCAATTTTCTTGTAGATACATACTAAAACAAGACTCCCATTTCCAACCTTTCTATAAAACAAATATCTATCATATACTAAAACTATTTCCATCAGATCTTCTCAAGCACTCAAAAGTCAGAACATGAGAAAACTTTGACGCCTCTTCTTCTTGCTCGTCTCTGTCCAGCAGCGAAGCTTCCAACATCGTCTGTCCACCACAACCGCTAACGAGTGTGATGTGATTGTAATTGATTTTTAAGGTTTTTAGAAAAATCCCCAAATTAAATTATAAATCCCTATATTATTTGTTCTGTGTACAAGTTTTTCTAAATACCTAAGAATATAGAAAGTTGGAGTTAAAGAAAAATAATAAATTTTGAGTTATATTTAAAATTTAAAATTGATGACGAAATATGTGGTATGTGCAATTTTTATAATGTGTTGGGTTAAGAATAAACCTGAAAGAAGATGAAGGTTGTTTGTTGGTTTAGATATAAAATCTGCAAATCTCTCTCTCTCTCTCTTTTAATATAAAATCTGCAAATCTCTCTCTCTCTCTCTCTTTTAAATTGAATTTCAGTTTGGCCGAAAACCGAACAAAATAACCGAAAATATTTCGGTTCTGACCGAATCGAACTAAACTGTGTAATTCAGTTCGGTTTTCGGTTTGTATTTTGACCAATCGATTTTCGGTTAGTCGAATTTTTGGTTCGATTTGACCGAATGAACACCCCTAATCTCGTGACACCATAATTAAAACAGGGCCTTAACTTAATTCACATCAAGAAACCTCACAATTCAAGCCCCACAAGCTAGGCTATCATTTAACCCTCGCCTAACTTGTCTACCAAAAAGGTCAATTCACAATTCTAGCCAAATTCTACATATCAAGTTCATGATGTAATTTCATAATCAAAAATTAAATTGTGGCACATATTTCAAGTCAGTTTACAAGCACAATTATAAAGTTTGTAACAATTATAAGGCTAGTAATAATCAACCACATCCAACCATATAACACATATACAACACAATTATAACGTTTGTTAGGTGAATACAAACCTTAAGTGACTGTTTGTAACACCTACCGGGTACTTGCAATTTTGAAAGATAATTCAAGTTTTTTTTGTAATTAAACTAAATCTCAAGGGTAGTATTTGTAAATATCCCTTTATTAAATAATTCAACTTAATTCCAAGAATCATACAACATAGATGAATGTGATACAAGAAACAGGACTTAGAACTGAGAACAGAAACATTTCATAACAAAACAATATTGACTACCTGCGTACTTCCAACAAATATTTATTGCATTGAAGCCCACACCAAAAGGGCCAAGCTTTTATTAGTAGAACGGAATACTGAAAAAATATTGGATTAGAAACTAGAATCTAATCTTGAAATCATGGATATATAATATGACTAGGCGTTCCCAATCCAGGGCAGTGATTGAAGACGGCTAACTGCTTTCCCGTCAAGCTGGAAAGAATTAGTGAGAAGATCAGGAAGAACAAGTGGGTCTGATCCGAATATGGCCTTTCCAATGGTGACGACTCCAGGATTTTGGCTGCTCAGACTTGCGTATGCAACAGCATTGGTTTCTCCAAGATTGTACTGGAAATGAATCAGACCCTTTGGGAACACGAAAACGTCACCGGGATGCAAGATCTTGGCGTATAGCTTGTTTTCGTCGTTCGGGTTTGCAGGGTTGGACGATATGAAGCCGGCGTAGACTGTGCCTTCTAATACGACTAGGATTTCGGAAGCACGTGGATGGACGTGGGGTGGATTCGAGCCGTGGGGGGCGTAGTCGATGCGGACCATAGAGATGCCGAGAGTGTTTAGTCTGGCTAGCTCATCTACAAAAACAAGATTAATTTTTGTTCCAACAGGACTTGTTATATTTCCAGGCTTGTTCAGACCCGAATAGGAGAAGTCATCTGCCGTGACAGTTTTCGGATCCTTGCAAATATGTCCGTTCACAAATACTGCACGAAATTAATCCACATGTTAATTATGGGACCCAAAAGGGAACAAAAGAGAGACAATTAAAAGAAAAACTCGCCAGCATTACAATTACAATAGGCAAGCAAAAAGTTGGGCCTATTTGTATATTTCAAAAAACAAATTCAGGACTGTAATTGTAAAATATCTTGCGATTTCAACAAATTCCGTCAAGCTAACTAACGGTTGGACCAAAATGGAAAACAAAAACGAAATGGAAATAACGATTATTACCAGCAGCATCGGTGTCATTGACAGCAACACAGAAATCCTGCAATGGGTCTGGATCATAGGCATCTGTAACAAAGGAAATGACAGAAAGAATGGTGGCGATAAATAACGTTAATTGAATCGAAGACATTTTGATGTAACAATCTATATTCTATAAAGCTTTTCTACTTGTAAGCTTAATTTGCTGTTTTGCTCAGAGGTTGCATTAGGCAGCATAAGAAATGGGGGTATTTATAGTTGAAATCCAGAGGCATATATTTCAGAATCCGTACAGAATAAATAATAAGAGTCTCATTCATCTCGCCAACTTTATATTCAACAGTCAATCATTCTGCAATGCTGACAAACACAAGGGGCTGCTGAGAGAGCCAAATAATTCGTTATGCAATAATGCTAAAATTAGCTTTCATATGGTAAAAATAACTTGTCTCGCCCACTGCTTTAGTTCAGCAAAAAATTCAATTTGTATTTGAAAGTTTATGCTTTAATGTATTGGCAAAATTGCAAAATTGGCCCTCTAACTATAGCGCGATAGCTAAAAGATCTTGTAAAAATCGCATTTTGCAAAAAAGTCTTCTAACTATAACAAACTCTCGATTTTGATTAAGCAAAAAACACGGTTTGACTATATGAAAATCTCAATTTTGGTACTAATTTTACGGGATTTCAATCACGTGAGCGGCATATGTAGTTCCCAATTTCTGATGATATTAGGACTAAATTGAGATTTTCATATAGTTACAGGACTATTTTCCAAACTATGCATTTTGCAGGACCAAAATTGAGATGTTAATATAGTTACAGGAGGATATTTTTGCAAAATTTAATTTTTACAAGGCCTTTTTGCAATTGACCTATAGTTACAGGATTGATTTTACAATTTTACGAAGAAAAAATTACAAAATTGGTCTTGTACTTATAGGTGTGTTGCGATATTAGTCCTGTAACTTTTGAAGTTGCAATTTTAGTCCTGTGATAATTTTGCTCCTCACCAAAAAATAACTTTAATCCTATAATTTTAGAATTTGACAATTTTAGTCTTATATTGTTTAGTTGTGTAATTTTGGTCATATTAGTAAAACAATAAATTTTGTCAAATTTGTACGTGTTTTGTATTTTTCATAATTAGGGAATAAGATGGAACTCGTATCTCAGATTTTTATCCGATTAATAATTCTAAAACTTTTCCCACATTAGACAATATATAGTATAAATTCAACTCATAAGTAGATAAAACATGAGTCTATGATATTATTTTCTACCTAATATTAGGTATATTGAATATTTTGACTACCAAGGGTATTTTGGGAGTTAGCCAAATATTGAAATAGCCATCATGACCAAATTTGCACCACTTAGAAGTTATATGACCAAAATCGAACAAATCTAAAACTTATGTGTGATACCCAAGGCTGAAGAGGGCGGGTAGTGACCGCCGGTGCAAGAAGACGCACAAAGAGCTGCTACTGGCTGGCTTTTAGGCGGAAGAGAACATGAATATACTGACCCCACACGCGAATAAGAAGAGATTCTGAGAATGTGTAGGTATAAGACTATACAGTTAGGAGAGCTTAAAAGATTTGATATGTATTACTCATACCAACAAGATGCATTTTAGTTTCTGGTGCTTATCCTATAAAAAAACTCCGAAATTGATCGTGCTTGGCTCGGAGCAATTGCATAATGGGTGACCCCCTGAGAAGCTGCTCCCAGTTACATTATGAAATCAAAATTGCAAAAAAAATAAAAAAAACTTGAGTAAAATCGCAATTTCAAAAGTTGCAGAACTAATACTGCAACACCTCTATAGATGCAGCATGCAGGACTCCAATTGCATCTTTCCCATAAAAAAACATAAAGATATCATTTCTCCAAATATAGTGAAATATACATTTTTGTAAGTCTCGGGAAGAAGGGAAATGAGAATTGAAAACTAAAATCAAATATAGCATACTTTATTTCAAGAAACAACAACATAATGTCAATAGATGAAGGGACTAATATCTGGGAATAGGGATAGAGCCACGAATTTAGACTTTTGAAGGCCGATATTCAGTTTTTTCTTAAAGGCTATAATGATGAATATATTAAAGGTCATATAATTGATAATTAAATGTAACCAGTTAAATATTCTTTTGTTGCATGTAAAGAGGAAAACTAAAGTAACAAGATTTTAAAATAAAAAAATATGAGAAATATAAAGTGTGATTGGTTGTGAGAATTTTTTCAAAATTTTCATTTTTGAGAGAAATATTTTTAGAGGTGTGATTGTTTGTGAAATAAGTGAGTTTTTTTAAAAAAAGAATATCTCATTTCTTTTAAAATTAACTCATTTTTATCTTTTATTTTCACACTTCTCAATATCCAACTATACTATTTATTTCTCTCTATTCCTCCTGTTCATATAAATAATTTCGCTAATTTCTTTAATTTATCACAATTTTTTATTTTTCTCTTAATCTTGATAACAAAAGGTATAAAATGAGATTCATATTGCTTATTTTTGGTTCAATTTTTTATTTTTTATTCAGTTTTCTTACATTATGTTTTACATTATTATTTCCACAAAAAATTCCACAAACAATCAATACTCTAAAAGATTCTCCATCACATCAACACAATTATTATTTTTTCTCTATTCATTCTACTTTCACTTTCAAAAAAAAAATTCACCACTATTCACTCAGAAAATGAAAGTGGACGGAACGAAAGCACAACCAATCAAATCCATTATTACTTCATTTTTAATTTGATACTTGTTAGTTCCATACATTAATTTTTAATTAATTCAAGCATTGATATTGAATATCACAATTTTAATATCCCACATTCTGACAGCAAAATGGAAATGATTTACTGGTGGATTTTGAGATTTATGTAGCAACATGGGGCCCCATGTTGTACGGGTTCATCATTTTGGCAAAGTTGAAGCGTGTGCAAATGATCTACTTACTTTCTCAAAAAAAAAAAAAAAAAAAAAAAATGATCTACTTACAAAGTGGGGACGGAACACGATAAGAATGTCGCCAAAGAGAGAACTATTTGGATTTCAAGAGAAAATTTCAAATTATTTAGGGAAATTTGCATAAATACCACCTTTTCACAAATTTTTTGGGAAAATACCACCCAACTTAAATCCTTGTAATTATATCCCCCTCACTCCTGTAAAATATCCAATATACCCTTAAGCTCAATTTTTAAATTTTTTCCCAAAGGCTATTCTTTCCTCCTAAAGAAACCCAGTTGACCATACTTCTCCATTTCTCAACTCTCATTCCCGACCGAGCTCACATTTTCACTCAAATTTCAGCATTTTCCGGCGACATTGTTCCCGTCTCCGGCGTTTTTTACGGTAGCGGTCGAGCAGGCAGCAGACCCACACACTGCAGCGCGTTTTTTGTATTTTTTTTTTTTTTGCGATTTTCTTGGAGCAGCTGATTTCGATTTGTTTCCAGTGGACTTCGTTTGATTAATTTTTCATTAATTTTTTTCATTAATTTTTTATTAATTTTTTAGTATTATTTTTCATTAATTTTTTTCGTATTATTTTTCATTAATTTTTTTCCTGTTATTTTGGTTATTTATCAATGATAAACAAGTGCAAATACTGAATGTAGTTCGTGTTATATAGTGGGTAATGCGTAATTATTTGAATTTTAGCAATTGTAATCCAGTTGAAGCTGTAAAAGTGATTAAATTGCAGAATTAGGTCGATTTTGGCAAATTTTTCTCTGTGCTGTTGTGTGTTGGTTTGATGTCTGCTAAGTAGTCGATTAAGTGGTCGTGGTGTGGTCGTTGGACGGTCGGTGATACTACGACCTGTTAGGCTGCAGTCGTTTGTGTGGTCGATGTGTGGTCGTTGTGTAGTATGTGCAAGTTTCTTATTTAAATTTGTTTTTGTATTCTATCAGGTGCTGGTTCATGCTCAATATTAATTCTTTGGGATGGTGCATGGGATTTGGATTCAAGTAGTCGTCGTTGGTGTTTCAAAGGGAAGAAAACAAAGCGGCGTGGTTGTCCTTCCGATGTCACCTTCTCTCAATTATTAGATAAGGCGTATCTAGTCACCAAAGTGAGTCGGGATGATTTTGAAATTGAGATGACAAGTTGGCTGACATACCAATGTAAAGATTCACTGCCACCATGTCCCGTAATAGATGAAGATGATGTGCAATTGTTGATTCATGTTAACACGGACAAGTTTTTGTCTGCTCCACTATGCTTGGTAACAAAGTTGAGGGACAACCAAGTGTCTACCCAATCAAAAAAGGAACAAAATGAGTCGGAAGCGAAGAACCGTTTTGCGAGTTGTTGCTCCCATAGGCACCGTAGTTCAAGAAACTCAACCACAATTCATACATGTAATACCTGAACATCGTGTAGGAAATGAAGCAGCAGTTGAACCTCCCCGTGTTGCCTGTCAACAAGGTACAAGCATTAATTTGAATAACGATCCTCATCCAGATGATGATGAGAATGTTGAACATTTCTACGACTTTATGAACTAGAGGTCAATTGGAAGAAAATGACCCATTTTTATTTGATGACTTGGATGGCACTTTCTATGTGGAGCGGACCTAATGGGAAAAGGCCCTGTTGCATCAACGGAAGCACGGCTTTATGAATGTTGTTCTGTTGCACAAGAAAATGATTTGGTCGATCATGCTTTGGGGTTAGGTCTTTGCACCCCTATCTTGCTTAGTCCTCTCTCCTTGTCACCCTTCCCCCCATGTCACTCTGTTCTCCCTTCCTATTCTTCTCCACCCCATCATCAATTTCCTCTACCCCATCACTTTCCTCCCCTACCCCATCACTTTCTTGCCCCTCTTCATCTGCCTCATGAGTTTCTTCCTCTTCCTCTATCTCTTCCTCTTCCTTATCATCACTTTCTTCCTGTTCGTTATCATCACTTGCTTCCTCTTCCTTATAATCACTGTCATCACTTTCACTCTCCTCTTCTCCTCTAACACTTTCTTTCAGTTCTCCAACACTTTCCTCTTCGTCATCACTCTCAACCTCCTTACAGCCCACTTTCTCCATCACTGCTGACAGCATTGACTTCAGTGACAGCATTTCCTCCTCAATCCTATCAATCTTTTGGCTTATATTTTCAATTTTATTCAAATCAAAAAGGCCCTGAAACACACATGAAAATATACAGATTCAAATCAATAACCAAAAAAAAATATTTGAAAATATGTCTGAATCACTTACATGCACTGATGGCTTTCCCACATCAACATCGTGCCTATTTTTGGTTCTCTCTTCCCTTGTTCTCATCCTTCGTGTTGTGGACGCATCAACATCCACATTTTCATCAAGATCTTCATCAGCTGCAACGGCTGCCACCTGTTCCTGTTACCATTTTGCTACACTTTGAAAGTAGCCAAAACTCTTTTCAGCACGAGAAGGTTTCAATCTTTTGGCCACTTACACCTGTGTTCAATTCAATAATGAATTATTTCAATAATGAATTATTTCAATAAGTACAATATTCAAACTCTTTTCATAATAAATAAAAAATCAATTTGAAAAAACTTACACGATCGGCAACAAGATCACCAGGCTTCAAGTTGAAAAAATATTTTTTCAAAAACTCGTGATGTGAGGGCATCCTCAGCTATCCAACGGAGAATCCGGGGAGTTGCATCTGTAGAACCCGACACACGTTTCGCACATAATTTACCAAGTTCGGGCATCACTTCGTATGCCCAAACTTGTAAAGCATGTGTGAAACCGTAGACATCGAACTTCTCTACGTTGTGCTCTTTCTTCTTTTCAGCCTTCTTCTTCTCCTTTCTCTTCCAAAAATTTTGTACCCTGTCGGACATGCAAGATCGTATATCAGACACTATGAATTCATAGGAAATGCGGCCCCACGGATATGCATTGAAGGCCTTCAAATTGTCCACTAAATATATGTATTTTTCATCTAGCTTTTTAGTGGGATCGGAGACCAACAAAACTCCGTACAACACATACAGAAGTGCCAGTTTTAGTGTCATGATTCCCTTGGCATTCTCCTTCCTTGCATTTTATTTCAATGCACTTACTATGTCCGACATAAAAACACTGCCACTTTTACCAAACAAAATTTTCAGTACCTCGGGCTTTGATTTAATTGGTGGTATAGGGCCAAACTCAAGGCCGCTTATCGGTCAAAATTCTTCCTACCAAAGACTGATCGCTTTGTTGTTTATGTGAAAGACAATGTGGTCTCGTGGAAAGACTATTGTCTTGATGAAAGAGCAATTGCAGCATGACAAGTTGGCCCTGGAAATGAATTGTATCGGTTTCCAAAAAATAAACAAAGCACGAATTCTTGAATTTTTCAACATTATCCCCCTTCAACCGCGCTTTAATGAGATCCATAGAATTGAACCACGGCCGACATGACAACTTGCCTTTAAAACCGATCTTTCTCCTTTGGAACGAGTCATTTTATCCTCACAAACAAAAAAAAAAACTTTAGGTCAAAATACTAGTCGAAAGTTGGTCGAGGAAGCGTTAAAAACAAGTAACGATCGGCCAGGATGGTCGAAAGGGTGGTCGTATAACATTCGGGTAAAAACTCGACAAAAGATAGGAAATTTAAGGAATGGATCGAAACGCATACAACTTCCAAATTCAAACCCAACAAACTAATAAAAATCAGAAATAAACTTCCAAACAACACTATTATGCTGTCAAACAGACCCATAAACCCATGGAACCGACTTAAACTGCTTCAGATTATTTTTTAGAAAAATGCAGAGATATTTCACCAGAAACTCAGCAAACCAAAAACCATGAAAATCAAAAAATGTTTTAGTAGGCTTGAAATTTGCATCTTTTGGTATACTAGAACACATGGTCTGGAAAAAGAAACATAAATAAATGTAACAAAAAACCCTAGAAAATCCTAGATTTGAAGAACAGGAGAGAAAAAATCGAACTTACTAGGAAATGCACTTCAAAATAGATGTGTCAGTGAGAAAAATGAGACCACCGGTGAATGTCGGACGACCGGTTGGAAGGGGACTACAAGTTGTTCCCAAGAGGAGTGTGACCACCAAACTCAGCGCAAACAGAGGAAAATGCCCGAGAAGAGATGACACCGGGGAGTTGCAGTAAGAATCGCCGGAATATACGCAATCACCGGAAAAAAAAATTTGGGTGGGCAGAGACGGGAAAGAGAGAGAGACGGGGGGTTGTAACTGTTGCAGTTTTTGTTTTTTCCTCCTCAAAAGGTGAGAATGAGAGGGAAAGGGATTGATTGGGGTCATTTTCTTTATTGAGGGGTATCTTGGACATTTTACAGGGGTGAGGGGGGTATAATTACAAGGATTTAGGTTGGGTGGTATTTTCCCAAAAAAATTGTAAAAAGGTGGCATTTCTGCAAATTTCCCAATTATTTATTGAGTAATAATTGATATGACTGAACTATATTAGGCTGTAATTATGTGATTGATATGATTGACCTATATTAGATTATAATTAATATGATTGATCTTAGATTAGGTTGTAATTGTTCTCTTACCATTTATAAGGTTTCTTAACCACCAAGCTATTAGATTATATATAGTCTTGTATTATATTGTAAAATTCATATCAATCAAAACACAAGTCCTTTATATTTTCTCTCTATGGCTTCTTTATATTTCGACATCTCTATGTCTTCTTTATATTTCAACATGGTATCAGAGCTACCATCCTGGTAGCCTGTGCCATTGTCGTCATCGTCATCATCATCAACATCATTAATTATCATCAGTATCTTTCAAATCAGTTTGTCTCTTGGAATTCACACTCTAGTTAAAGTTTCGGAAATACAATGGAGCGAGGGGATGTTTCACAAACAATTTCTTTATGGATCAAACTATGTTCCATGGGCTCAAGCGATGACTAGCTTTCTGAAAGGTCGAAATTGTGGAGAATTGTCATTGGTAGCCTCATGGAGCCAAAGCAACAAAAAAATGAAGCAGAGGATAAGTTTATTGAACGACTTGAAGATTGGGATAGTAAAAATCATCAGATTGTTACATGGTTCCGAAACACCTCAGTTACCTCTATCAGCCTTCAATTTGGACGCTTTGATACATCAAAAGAGGTTTGGGATTTTCTCGCAAAGCGGTATTCCGCTGCTGATGGGGCTCATCAATACCAACTAGCCACTACTCTTCATTATATGCGTCAAGAAGCTGGACAACCTATTAACAACTTTCTGTCACAAATCCATACTATTTGGGACCAACTAAAAGCCTCAGAACCTACTTGGGAGTGTAATGCAGATGCTGAAAAGTTTGAAAATTGGAGAGACCGTAGTCGCCGTGTCCAGTTTCTCATGGCACTTCATGATGATTTCGAACCTATTCGTGCTTCCTTGCTTCATCGATGTCCATTCCCTACACTCAACCAAGTTGTTCAAGAGCTTATCTCAGAAGAAACTCGACTTCATTCTCGTAGATCACGATCTTCTGATATAGCTATTGCTACCCCCACTAATGCACCAAAGAAAGATCCATCAACGCAGGAATGCAAATATTGTCATCGACTTGGTCATTTAATTCTGAATTGTCCTACTCGACCTTGTCCTTTTTGCAAGAAAGTCGGCACTAATCATTACCCGAATGAGTGTTTCCGCAACCCAAACAGGACTTCTCAAGGAAATCGACCCAAGGGTGGTTCTTTCAAGGCTCCACATTCATCTCGTTCAACTGCTGCCACTACTACTCCAGTAGAGGAAACTTCAATTCATCAAAAACCACTTTCATCAGCCATATCAGTCACTGACCTTCAGGACATACTCAAACAGGTTTTAGCTGGTCATTCATCTTCCACTGCTCTTTCAGCTTCCTCTGGTAAGCCCTCCTAGTACCTCGATTCAGCTTGTTCCAATCATATGACCTTTGATACTCATTGTCTCACCAACAAAATAGCTAATCCTTCTATTCCTTCTATTTATACTGCTGATGGTGCCTCCATGCCCGTGACTCACATAGGATCTGTCACATCCCATGCTTCTATTCCTGATACCTATATTGTCCCTAAACTCACTCTTAATCTTATTTCTGTTGGTTAATTATGTGATCTTGGTCTCACCATCATTTTTTCTATGTTTGGTTGTCGTGTGCAGGACCCTCAGATGGGACGTGTTCTTGGGATAGGTCGTAAAGTCGGAAGATTGTTCAAGCTTGTTCACCTTCGTCTTCCGCCCCACATTCGCACTGTTGCATCAGCCACTACTTCACCATCTTCTTCGTCTCTTCAGTTGTGGCATTCTAGATTAGGTCATACCTCTATTGGCAAACTCAAACATTTGGCCTCTAATGGCTTCTTAGGACATATTTCTTTAGATAATTTTGATCGTTTATCTTGTCAACTTGGCAAACAGCCTTCTTTACCATTTAATAACAGTGTTTCCTTATCTTCTGCATGTTTTGATTTAGTCCATTCTGATATTTGGGGACCTTCTCCTACGCCTACAATGGGGGGTCTAGATATTTTGTGATCTTTGTGGATGACTACTCTCGGTTCACTTGGATCTATCTTATACATCATAAGTCTGAGTTACCTCGTATGTATTCTGAATTCACTGCTATGGTTTATACTCAATTCTCCCATCGTATCAAGATTCTACGTACAGATAATGCTATGGAATATAAAGAATCTACCATTCTCGCTCTCTTTCGAAAATATGGAACTATTTCACACCGATCATGTCCATACACCTCTCAACAAAATGGGCGGGCTGAGCGAATACATAGACACATTCTTGATATTACACGCACTTTCCTTATCTATGTTTCTTGTCCTGAACGCTTCTGGGGAGAAGTTGCTCTCACTGTTGTCTACACCATCAATCGTATTCCATCGTCTACTATACAAAACCATACACCTTACGAATGCTTCTATGGTCATCCGCCAGTCTATGATCATCTTCATGTCTTTGGGTATAGTTGTTTTGTCTTACTCCCCCCATATGAGCGTACTAAACTAGAGCCTCGCTCACGTTTGTGTTGTTTTCTGGGTAATGGTATAGAACATAAGGGTTTTCGCTGTTGGGATCCTATCTCTAAACGTCTTTGTATCTCTCGACATGTGATTTTTTGGGAAAAAAAATGTTTGCCTCCATGTCGTCATTTTCTCTCCCTCATGCACCTTCTATCCCATATTTCATAGATTCTTCTCTTTTATTATTTCCTGATGATGACAGTGGCATAGGTACAGACACAGGTACAGACATTGGTACAAGTGAACAATCCCCGTCTGACGTGGTTCGTCCAGAGATGCCTGTTCATTCTGATGTGTCCATGCCTGAAACTGACACTGACCCTTCTTTTCGTCGTTCTACTAGAGTCAGGTATGTTCCTCCCCACCTACTTGATTATCATTGTTTCTCTTCTATTCTCTCATTGCATGAGCCTTAAACCTACCGTGAGGCCAGTACTGACCCACTATGGCAGCAAGCTATGGATAATGAATTGCAGGCCTTGGAAGATAAACACACTTGGGATTTGGTTGATCTTCCTCCGGGAAAGAATGTTTTGAGTTGCAAATGGGTATATAAGATCAAAACTCGTGCTGATGGCTCTGTGGAACGGTACACGGCTCGGTTGGTGGCTAAAGGGTTTACTCAAGAGTATGGTATTGACTATGAGGAGACATTTGCTCCAGTAGCTCGCCTCATTTCTGTCCGAACACTTATTGATGTAGTTGTTGTGCGACAATGGAAATTATTTCAGATGGATGTTAAAAATGCATTCCTTAATGGGGATCTCACAGAAGAAGTTTTTATGAAGCCTCGTCCAGGGTATCATCACCTGCTCCATACGGTGTGCAGCTTCGTCGTGCTCTCTATGGTCTCAAACAGGCCCCACGCGCTTGGTTCTCAAAGTTCAGCTCTATAATAAAGGATATTGGTTTTGCATCCAGTGATTATGACTCTGCCCTCTTTATTCGCCAACTGGTGCAGTGTAATTTTATTTTATATGTCGACAATATGATCATTCTTTGGGGATGATTTGTCTGGCATTTCAGATCTAAACATGTTTCTCAATCAACAGTTTGAGATGAATGATCTTGGCAAGTTAAGTTATTTTTTAGGCATTAAAGTTTCATCTTCATCTGATGGTTATTATCTTTCTCAAGCCAAGTACTCTTCTGATCTTCTTGCTCGTGTAGGGCTAACATATAGTGAAACTGCAACTACTCCTCTAGATCCGAATATTCATCTCACTCCTATGGATGGGACACCACTCGAGGATGCCTCTTTGTATCGTCAGTTGGTTGGTAGTCTTATCTATCTCACGGTGACTCAACCTGATATTGCATATGCAGTTCACTTGGTTAGCCAATTTATGACTGCTCCCCGTATTTCACACTATGCCGCAGTGCTTCGTATCATTCGTTATATAAAAGGCACTCTCTTCCATGGTCTCTTTTTCTCCTCCAATTCTTTGTTGGTCCTTCGTGGCTACTCTGATGTCGATTGGGCAGGTGATCCGACAGATCGCCGCTCTGTCACAGGGTATTGCTTCCTGCTTGGTGACTCTCTTCTTTCTTGGCGAAGCAAGAAGCAGACGGTCGTTGCTCGCCGAATCTTTGGCAGAGTATCGTGCTCTTGCGATGCTACTCGGGCGGTTATTTGGCTTCGTTGGCTTCTCGTTGATATGGGTGTTTCTCAACCTCAAGGAACTATCCTTTATTGTGATAATCAGAGTGCAATTCAGATTGCCCATAATGATGTTTTTCATGAGTGCACCCGTCATATTGAGTGTGATTGTCATTTCATTTGCCAACATGTTGTCCACGGCACTACAAAACTTCAGTACACGTCTTTTGCTGATCAGCTTGCGGATCTCTTCACCAAAGCTCATCCTCCTAGTCGTCTTCAAGATTTGATCTCCAACCTCAAGCTTGTGTCTTTCACACCAACTTAAGTTTGAGGAGGGGTATTGAGTAATAATTGATATGATTGAGCTATATTAGGCTGTAATTATGTGATTGATATGATTGACCAATATTAGGTTATAATTGATATGATTGACCATAGATTAGGTTGTAATTATTCTCTTACCATTTATACGGTTTCTTAACCACCAAGCTATTAGATTATATATAGTCTTGTATTGTATTGTAAAATTCATATCAATCAAAACACAAATCCTTTATATTTTGTCTCTATGGTATATTTATATTTCGACATCTCTATGTCTTCTTTATATTTCAACATTATTCAATCTAAAATAAGTTTTAAATCCTTCAAAATAACTCTAAAATAGTTTTCAATGATTTGAATTCCATTATTAAATGATATTATCCAAAAAATCGAGAGATGATATTATTACCAGAATAAATTCAATTAGGAGGTTAGATATGAATCAACAATGTATTATTTGACTTGGTTAATTAATCGGGTAAATTAGATCTATCTAGAATTAATTTGTGACTACAAGAGTTTATCAGATCTAGGCCTAGTTTATATCTATTTTTTTAATTGTTTAATTACATGATCAATTGATTGATAATGTGTTTGTGATAGTTTGATGGAATAATTTTGAATTTCTAGACGTTTTATCCATATCATTCTCACCGGGTTTATTTGTTTTCAACTTTAATTGGTCTTTTACTTATTTTTCTTTAGTTATTAAAATCAAACAAATTTAGTTAGAGTGTTTAGGATTTATATTATGTATAGGGTTTATGTTTTATTTATCGTGATACATAATAATTAGTTGTCGGATAAGCCTTCCTTGAGAGACGGCTTATGGTTAACTTGCTATCCTACAATCGATCTCGTACTCTTGCGAGCGTCGCTAGATTAATTTGGCTGTTTAGCGATCGAACAGAGATTTCAGATAATCAACTTAAGTTAGAAGTAATTCACATTTAGAAAGGGCTTAACTCAATGTAGGAATTCTTACGGTCCATGAAACATGAAAACTTGTTAATGGAAGGTTAGAACTTAAGGGTTTATGTTGTATTTGTTTGGTAAAATCACAAAGAAGTTATATGGGGTCTCACATTCGAGCACATTTTTATCCATCATCTTCTGATTCAAGTTTTTGATATTCTTCGTGTGATTAGTTGTTTGCTCTGTTTTTATTTTGCTTTTATTTAATTTTTGTTATTTAAACAATTATTTGGTGAATTTGTAGGCAAATAACAAAAAGACGGTAATTATTAATACTCTTAGTCTTTGGGGGATCGACACTCGATACTCGCTTAACTAGACTATAAAGGATGGGTACACTTAGGCTTTTTAGAGTAGCTTCCGAGGCATCATGGCTCTAGGAACTTTCTTGCAGAGTTTACGAGACTTTCCCCTATAACTCAAATTTGGGACAAGATTCTGAATGTATGCAAAAGGGATCCTGTAGAGAGATTTATGGATATTAACCTCAATCAATTCAGAATTTTCCAAGTCCAGATGACAAAATCCATGATGTTCAATTATCATGGGCTCCACAGATGGTGGCACTTGATTGGCAGCAAAATGGGGAAGATAATATGAAATCATCCTCTGCTCAGAACTCTTAGCTTGATCTGGCCCGAAAAATGATTTAGTTATTTCTTTCCTAAAGTAGATATCCACCTTAGTCGAACACAATTCATTAGAAAGAACGGTTCCAAGGGACACTTGGAGGGATGCGGCAAAGATATGCGGATTAGGAGTACTATCCTAGTACTGTCATCCTCATCAACTCTGCGAATAAACCCGTCCAGGTTGTTGCTTTCTGATAGAGGTGAGTTAGAAGGAAATTTTTTGTGGTCCTTTTTGTAAGCCAAAAGTGAGGTCATTCGCCTTAATCCAGTTGTCGTATTGATCTTCTTTGAGTTTGTTCCCTTTCAAATTAGATTTCTTAAGCCCACACAAATGATCCACATGCCCCACAAATCCACAACAGTAGAAATAAAAGGCCACCAACCTCTCATATTGAAAGTCGACCCAATAAGATTTTTGACACAATTTAATAAGAGAACCTCTAAGGAGATGCTTGCTCAGATTAATCGCCACCAACATTTTGATATGTCTGTCACGAATACTAACAGAATCACGAAATACGGATGTCTGAAATAGAAGGAAAGATTTTACCAATCCTTAAACCCAATTCAATCGAGACCTAATTCAATGGTAAGTTCGGACTTATGACCCACAACTCAGCACGGGCAAAATCTTCTATGGAGATGTCCATACTTTCGGACCATTCTTTAAGGATTAAGAAATGGTTATCAAAAGACCAGGTTCGACTAAGAAGGATCTTATTTTTACCCACACTGGTTTTGAAAATGAATTGGAAGAGATTGAAACCCAATTCTCTAGTCGAAAAAGAAACCCTAATCGGCCAAATGGTAGCGAGTGTATTCTTAAGACTAGAAAAGTTTGCTTTTTTGACACCATGAATCTTTCCAAATAAACTTCTACCACATTAATTCTTCCATATAACTACTAATATCATAATCAATGAGTTTAATACCACTCTCCTCCGCCAGGGTAAGGAGAATTTCTGGGAACCATCTGCAAATCGTTGGCCATTCCCAAAGACCAAAGTGTAACCCAAATACAGAGCAAAAAGACAGCAAAGCAAGTCCGATCTGTAAAGCAAAAGGTAGACCAACAACAGAGCGAAGAAGTGGATGAGAACAAAATAGGAACATAAGAGGGAAAGATCAAAAGAGAAAAAAAACAGAAACAAAGAGGGAAGAGAGAGAGAGCAAGAAATAAGATACGAGTAATTAAAGATACATAAATACTGAAAAATAGATGGGAGATCGGAGCCTTGAATACAATATAAAGCCACCAAACCCTAGCCTCCCCAAGGGAAACATCGCATTCTCAGAGAGAGAAAAACACTCCACAAAGAAGATACTATTTTACTGAATTAAAAACACTCTTCTTTTCACCACGTATCTCAAGGCAATTTTTGGAGGTGATTCCTTGCCTACAACACAAATTGTTAAGAGGGTTCCGAATTGTTTGGGAAAAGTCCTTAAGTGATTAAGTTAGTAAGAATTTCATATATATGTTTTTTAATAATTTTTAATTACTTAAAATACTAACTAAGCATAGTCGGTTTAATAATAAGTGATGGTGGTAAAATTGACATTTTATTATGTACAATTTACTGTATTATTTAATTTCAAAATTAATTATTTAATTGCCCAAAAATATTAAATTGTTGTTGGATCAAGACATTATTAAGTGACTGTGTCATAAAATCACTGCTTACAGCTTATTACATCATGTCCATGAAAAAGTCCATCCATATTCATTTGTATTTAGTAAGCTAAATTTAATTATTTAATTAATTTTTTGCTTTTGGATTAAACTCCGGACACATGTTGGCTTAATAAGCATTGGAGAGACTTTCCTGGAGGCTGGGACAACCCCAGGGCCTTCATAACGTTGTCTATTTGTGTTGCAGGCTAGCAAGTTCCTAACACAAAAATACATTTGCTTTGGAGTTACCTTGATTAAAGGACTTGGACTGTTGGATTATCAAACTGACACCTCCATTTGCACATATAAGCCGCAACAATAGTTATAAACAATTTATCAATCCAACATAGTTTGATTGTTGAGACTAGAAATATAATGAACCAACAATTATATCTTAAACTAACTTATCATTTTCAATCCAATGAATTTAACATTTCTACCTACATCCTAATACCTTTTCAATCTCATATAAATTAAATCAACGCAAAACTCAAAATACATTGGACAATATCACACAACCAATGTAAAATTGTCTAAAAATTATATTATGTCGCTGACCTTTTCCGTTACATCGGCTTGTTCAATCAATGTAAAATTTTCTCATAATTTTCCCTTTTTTTGGAGTAATGGTTATGTCGTACGCAAAATGTAGTGGATAACAAACTGACCCACCTCTTTTTCCTTTGGCCCCTATAATTGACTCAATTTCAAATATGAGAAAATGGAGATGGTTCAATGGTTCATCAAATTTTATGTTCCATGGAGTGTAGCGGCTGCTACATTTCGGAATATTCTTAAATAAAAGAAAACACATACACATATATATATATATATATATATGATTTTGATCAGGTGAGTCCACGTGATATAAGTGAGTACTTTAGACCAAATCTGGAGTATTGACCTCTTTTTTTTTAACGATGCATATTTAATTGGTTTTTATTTTAGTTTATATTCAATAATGGTTCTCAAGTAGGTAATTTTGTGTGAATATCAGTTAAAAACGAGAGTTATTTTTGGTAATGCCCGTTCACATTCCCGATTTTTTGAGATTTGTTTGAAACTGCATCTCTGGTCTTCTCTGCTGTGAGAAATATATTGCTAATGGAGGATAAATATGTTGCTTATCGAATACAAATACGCTGTTTTTTTGGATTTTATTTGAAACCATATCTCTGGTCTTTTCTATTTCCTCTCACAGTCAAACTTGCAATCACCATTAGTGCATTTCCGCTGTGAGAAATATGTTGTTTACTGAGGACATATATGTTCCTTATTGAGGACAAATATATTGCTTATTTAGGCAGACAATGTTGCAATCATCAACTATTTTCTTTCGTCTTTCTATATATATGTAATTATGTTGCTTTTTTATATCAAATGTGTTGCTTAGCGAGGACACGTATTTTTTATGTAGGCAGGCAATATTGCTAAGATGGTGAAAATGTGTTGATTTAAATAGTTTATCTATCTTTGTATATATATATATATAGGGGGAGGTTAAAATGAGACCACATATTATAGTGAGACAGTGTGGACTCATCTCAACCTTTCATTATCTACATCAATGGCAAAGATAAATAGGGCTTAAAATTACATTAAATATTTAATTAATGGAAAATAAGGGTATAATTGTCAAATTAACCAAGTGGGGGACCATCCAAATATGGAATCAGTTATTAGGAGAGAGAAAATCACGTGGGGAGAGAGAAAATCCCGAGAAAATCGCTACCGGCTGGAGAGAAAATCGCGCATGTGCTCTGCCGCTACGCATGTTGTACACTTATCATATATTTGATGTATACTTAACACTATTTTACTGTATGTTTAGCATAATTTTACTGTATATTAAAATGGTCAAACAAAAACATGTGGGGACCGCGAATCAAGGAATCAATTATATATAGAGAGAGAATCACGCTCATTAACATGTGGGGACCGTGGATTAAGTAAATCAATTATAGAGAGAGAGAAAATCACGCTCATTATTGTCTTTGTATATTTAAGATATATTTGATGTACACTTAACACTATTTTTGGTTGTATGTTTAACATATTAAATCGCATATTACAATTGTCAATCAAAACCATGTGGGGACCGTAAATTAAGAAATCAATTAACAAGATTATTCTGTTCAGACCAATAATTACGGTATATCAAATAACAATAATTAAAAAATAAACAACTAATAGACACGAATCAATTAACTAAATTATTATACAATAAACCATGTCTAACTATACAATAAAATCATGCTATGTATACGATAAACTATGTCTAACTCGTACAACAAAATCGACTACCTATCTTTGAAAACTATGTCTAACTATACAAAGAAAATCGGACTACCTATACAATGAAACTATGTCTAACTATACACTAATATCGGACTATGTATACGCGTCCGACGCCATTGCTCACTTTTTCTACCTCTTTTAGCCATGATTAACAAAACACCCAGATCCCGACACAAAACCAAAAATAAAGTGTCGTAACATAATATATAAAAAAACATACGATAAAAATTAACTAAATAAGCATCAAAACAATATAAGTATACAACAAAAATCTCCAAATTTTTTAAAACCATAAACCATCTTTTTTCAACAAATATAGGTATACATCAACACATATAAATATAGAACAAAACACATATAAGTATACAACAACATAAATACATACATCAAAATTTAACTACTTATACATCAAAACACATATAAGTATACATCGAAAAACATATATGAATACAAGAACCTATACTAAAATATAAGTATACATCAAACATATAAACCATAATCCATCTTCTTCGACTAGAAAAAAAACCTAGAACATCCATTAACAAAAACTTAACCACTATCACCAAAAATACATGAAAGAAACAAACTAAAACCTGATAACGATTTTAACTCGCAATCGCATTCTTCCTAAAATACAAGAAATCGCAATAAAAATAACAAATTGTACCACAAAAATGTTTGTCCTCAAATAACAAAACCCAAATTCATGAATCAAAATGAAGCACACATACCAAAAGAATGATCGGGACGAGTGATTCCAAAAAAATCCTTCCAACCATGCTTGTTAAGAGGGTGAAACACTATAGCAAAGATATCAAATATTAGGCGTGAGATTGTGAAATCGTGGGCAAATTCAAACTCTTCTTCTTTTCTCTACAATGCATGCAAATAATCAAAGGATGACAGAATTAAAGGAACGAAATATAGAATTTGTAATTGATTCTTTCGCGTCGGAAATATTTTCCGCATTCCCTTCTTGAAAAAAGAAAATCAAGAGTAAAGCGAACAGTCGAGAGGACAAAGAAGAGAGAATATATTATATATTATACAATTACAATCTTACCTTTATTGATTTAAAATAAATTAAAAAGACCATTAAATTGGGTAAATCCCATCCATCTAAAATTTGAAATTTGTGGTCATGATTAGTCCACACTGTCTCACTCTAATTATGTTGTCTCATTTGATCCTATTCCTATATATATATATATATATATATATATCTAAGTATGTTGCTTTTTTATGTCAACCGTGTTGCTTATTGAAAGCAAATATGTTACTTTTTTAAGTAGACAATGTTGCTGAGTTGGGTGCAAATCTGTTGATTTAAAAATATCATTTGTCTTTGTATATATTTGTAATTATGTTATTTTTTATGTCAATTGTGTTACTTATTGAGGGCAAGTATGTTTGTTTATTTAAGCAGATAATGTTTTTTATGATGCTTCTTCTTTTTTTTTTTTTTTTTTTTTTTGCAGTATTGGAATAAGAAGTGAAGATGCACACATTTGGTGAAGAAGAAGAATGCACTGCACCAATTTACCGTGATTTTTATGTGGATATAGATGTTTTAAGATTAATTCTAAAAATTTGACATGTAACTATTCCTAATTTTATGTGAGTGATTGTTTTTATTGGACTAATATACCCTTTATCTATTTTAATTAGGAATTATTTTTTTAGGCCTATCTACTATAAGCCATTAAAATCTTTTGATATGTGGTATAGATCTTTCCTTATATACTTATATAAGGCAGGGGTCTCATATATATATATATATATAGGATATGGATCAAATAGGTCCTCCTACTTGGGGTGATTCCATGGGGACACATCCTAACCATAGATCAACAATTTTGGGTGGTCCAGATTTTTAGGGCATTTTTATGTTTATTTTTTTGTTTCAAAGAATTAAAAAGGGTAAGGTGGTAATTTAGCACTTTAGAATCGATTTACTAAGATTTCATTCCATCTTTCACGCGATTTCACCCACTCTTCACGCCAGTACTCTCTCTCCAAATAAGTTTCGCCAAAACAATTCTCTGTTGCTTATGTAGTATAGGGTTGTTGCTTATGACTTGCTTAAGTAGTTAATGTATTTGTGATGCATGTATAGTGTATATTCGTTGCTTATGTAGTATGAGTTTGTTGCTTATGACTTGCTTATGTAGTTAATGTATTCGTGGTGCATACGTAGTGTATATTTGTTGCTTATCTAATATAGACTTGTTGCTTATGTAGTATGAGTTTGTTGCTTATGACTTGCTTATGTAGTTAATGTATCCGTGGTGCATACGTAGTGTATATTCGTTGCTTATGTAGTATAGGCTTGTTGCTTATGTAGTATGGGTTTGTTGCTATGACTTGCTTATGTAGCTAATGTATTCGTGGTGCATACGTAGTATATATTTGTTGCTTATGTAGTATAGGATTGTTGCTTATGTAGTATGGATTTGTTGCTTATGACTTGTTTATGTAGTTAATGGTATATAAAAACACAATGACATATCTACACAAGCAACAAATTACATCTTCATAAGCAAACTTCGAACTGAAGTTAAGCTCTAGCAACTATGGCAAATTGTCTGCAACTTTTTCACACAATAGTGCGTTGAAGAAGAAGGATGAATGATTTCTCACAGTAGTGAGTTGAAGAAGGAGGATGATTAAGGAAGATGAGATTTGTTCACGTTGAATTTGATGTGAGATTTGGATAGATTGTGTGATCATAATGTGAGCGATTAATCCCATGAATATTGGGTAATTTTGTAGGATGACTAATTTACCCTTTCTCTAATTACCAACATTTAATCAATTTTTAGCTCTAAAATCACAAGATTGAAAAATCTGATATGTGGTGGATTGGTCCCATGAACTTACCCTATGAGGTGGTCTCATATAACCCTCTATATATATATGCATGTCAGCTTGTATAGATAAAACGTCAAATTTCAATCTACACACACAATTTATAGATCATGTAATTGATTATAATTCAATTTATATTTAAGAGAAAGTAGAGAGATAATAATATCCCCAAAAACAAAAAAGCTAGTCCTATTTAGGAAAAAAGAAAAAAAAAGTTAATGGAGACACCAATCCACTCATTTTATTTAGATCTCAAACTGAGAAAGGATAAGGAGCACAAATATCATTGTCTAAATAATATAAGCATGTCGTGTTAGACGGAGGAATAGTCATCCCCAAAAAGTTTTCTGCTTTTGGACCAATTGAGCCATCGCTCAGCATTGTTTTGCCAATGAACACACGTGCAACAATTGAAAATGTACATAGTTCAGAAGTATTAGATTTGTTAATTATATTTTCAAGTATTGTTAATTACTTGTAATATGCATGATCAAAAACAAAGTATACGTCTAAGTTCGTTTTACTATCATCTAACAAATTCTAAAGATAATATAAATCAATAAATTCATAAAATTATTAGTTTCTAGAATCGAATTTATGAGTTTCTAGAATCGTCTTATAGTCTCTCAAATCCAATTATCTAAATTTATATGGTGCCTTCACTAGTTAATACTGCCTATCATTTCAGAATGTGAATATGTATGGGCACTAAATCAATTTGTTGGTATCCTAACTGCATTATTTAATTAGTGTTTTTGTTCAATACAAACACCTCACCTTCAAGTCTTTGAGTACATGTCCCATCCACAGACCAATTAATTAAATCAAAATTACGGGAAAAAAAGGTTGAATGTCAAAAAGGTCAAATTCCCTATAAGATGGAGCCAATTATCATTTACCCATAAAATTCACTGGCAACTATATGTTTATTGTCATTTTGTGATATCAATTATTCAAAATTATAAGGGAAATCTATTATATTCACTTTCAAATCATTTTCATTTTTTTAGGTCCATTCAAAAGAGAAGTCAGGTTTATTGTACCCAATTATAAATCATAATACGATGGGTGCATCCGTGCAAGTTCCTATTAAGATTTTGATACGGAAAACTTTCTTAGGCTATATTTGAATTGATGGATTTGGAGATAAAGATTTAACTTCATAATAATAAAAAATTATTGAACTTTTTTGGATAAGATCATTTAATAATAGATTTCAAATCATTGAAACTATTTTTGGAGTCATTTTGAAGAATTTAAAACTTATTTTAGATTGATTAATTTGAAATCTTCTCCCCAATCCAAATAGTTCCATCCAAACGCAACCTTATTCTCTCCTTGGCGACATTCTTATCGTGTTCCGTCCCCACTAAGTAACTCATTTGCACACGCTTTAACTTTGCCAAAATGATGAACCCATGTTGCTAGATAAATCTAAAAACCCACCAGTAAATCATTTCCATTTTGCTGTCAGAATGTGGGATTTTAGAATTGTGATATTCAATATTAATGCTTGAATTAATTCAAAATTAATGAATGGAAGTAACAAGTATCAAATTAGAAAGGAAGTACTTCTCATATTTTTTTATCGTAAAATCTTGTTACTTTAGTTTTACTCTTTACATGCAACAAAAGAATTTTTAACTGGTTACATTTAATTATCAATTATATGACCGAAAATATATCATCATTATTGCCTTTAAGAAAAAACTGAATATCCCGGTTCAAAAGTATAAATTTGTGGCTCTATCACTATTCCCAGGAATTAGTCCCTTCATCTATTGCATTAAGTTGTTGTTTCTTGAAATAAAGTATGCTATATTTGATTTTAGTTTTCAATTCTCATTTCCCTTCTTCCCGAGACTTACAAAAATGTAATTTTCACTATATTTTGAAGAAATGATATCTTTAGTTTTTTTTATGGGAAATATGCAAAATGTAATTTGTTTCTGGAAAGGCCCTATAACTTTTGAAATTGCGATTTTACTCATGTATGTTTTGTTTTTGTTTTTGTATTTTTCTTTTGCAATTTTGATCACATAATGTAACTGGGAGCAGCTTTCAGGGAGTCACCCGTCATGCAATTGCTCCGGACTAAGCACGCTTAACTTTGGAGTTTTTTATATGATGAGCACCAGAAAAGAAGATGCATCTTGTTGGTATGAGTGGTACCTATCAAATCTTTTAAGCTCTTCTCAACCGTATAGTCTTATACACACACAGTCTTAGAATCTCTTCTTATCCAGCTGTGGGACTAGTTCATTCATATTTCCTTCCGCCTAAAAGCTTGTCGGGAGCGACTCCTTGTGCGTGCCTTTTGCACCAATCACTCCTCCCGCCCTCCTCGGCCGGGTATCACACATAAGTTTTAGAGATTTGTGCGATTTTGGTTATATAACTTTTAATTTGATACAAATTTGATCATGATGGCTATTCAATATTTCACTAACTCCCAAAATACCATTAGTAGTCAAAATATTCAATATACCTAAGATTAGATATCTTTGAGAATATTTGCAGGTTACAGTTTGAATATTGCTTGCTTGTTTGTGGTTCGGGTAATCAAGGTAACCTTTTTCTCAATGAGTTTTCTCGATCTTTTATAGTGAACTTTCAAAAATCAGCTTTGAAGAGATAGGTGATTTTCAAAAGACACTTGTGTTCGTTGGCTTGCCTTTTACGGTCTTCAATCTTGAGATGTAGACCTTTCCTCGTATTAAATGAATGTTCAAATTTTTCGCATTTTTGACACGGTGCGATCTTCCCATTGGTTTATTCCTTTTGCACGCTTCCTGGGCGAGCACTTTAAGACTGGCAATGGAAGTATTACTTATTTAAGTAATGTTCTTGACTTACGTAAACGGATTCCTTTTGTTGACTTCTCTTGGGCCGCTGCTTTCCCCCCAGGTGACTTGAGTCTGCTCCAATCATTTGAAGACTCAACTGTCACTTTCAACTTGTGACTTGGCTTCTTGAGATGACTTTGGTGACACTTCACACTTGTTCCTCACCGATACATCTTGATCAAGTTCTTGATCTTCCTTCTTGGCCGTACTCAAATGCTCCACGGCGTAGTCTTCACTTGATCTTGATTGACTTCTTGTATTTCTGGCATAGGCGACTTGACTCGGCTTTTCCCATTCTATCTATTACAATGAAAATTACAAGGAAAATGGGGTGCCAACTTTCTAGTTTAAGTGTTACATGGCATTCATCAAAATCTATAAAATAAATTTCCCAACAAGATATATGTGGGTCACCCAATGAATTCACGAAGTGGAGTAAGAGCGCATTGATTGCTGATCAAGAAGCTCTAACTGTGACTTGAGTCATCATTGTTTTCATCGAGCTATCATTTTAATAGGCCTACGATGGTCCATTAATTCACTGAACATATGTAAGAGTTGTATCTCATTGTATATGGCAAAAATATGATGACTGGAAATGACATGGAGTTATCGCCACTCAGTGGTGGCTGTCTTTACACTCCATTGTCAAAGATCATACTCTTAGTCAAGAAACGATATCTTCAGAAGAAGAAAACAAATGCTAGCTAATTTAAGTAAATATTGTCGAATGTTTGATGTGCGCTATGTGCGTACTCAGTAAGTCTTGTACTTAATAGTGTGATTGGTGAGTGGATATCGAAGTGATCCATGCGCTATTATGATGCCGACATGTCCATCATACGATAGTTCACACATTCGGCTACAAACAGGCTCTTATGAAATTTGGACATACTTCATAATCAATCAACTCGGATCTCATCTTAACCTCTAGTTAAGGCGACTGTTAATTATACTTATTAACCTTCTTCACTGCTCTAGCGCGAAGGCGGTCATTCGCAAACCTCCTAATGCGACACATCTTTTAAGTCTCATCCTGCTCGCTCTCTTAGCGCCAGGGCGATTGCCCGTGTGAGAGGGACAATCAAAGCTTGGTGACAACTCACAAGTTCAGTACCAAATACATAATGAGAATACAACATATCTCATTAATCACTATATTTTCTCAAAGGCTACATAATCAATTCTACTTAATCCCTAATGACTCACATGCCTTTTGGAGCATATCTCCAAACAAAGGCTCGTAAAAGAGATGAGCGCCCACACCACTCGTAGAAGTATGCCTGAGAACAATGTTAACTATGCGCAAAAACTCTTAAGTGAAGTAAAGCCTTGAGTAAATATGTTTGGTCTACCTTCCATGTTTGGCGCCCAAACCATATACCAAAGTGGTTTTACTATCACAAAGACAATAAAATACATCATGGATGTACGCGCAATGCACATCATTCAAAGATGCCAAATTTGCCTCTAGCAAATCATAGACCAATCTGTTAAGATATCTAAGAGTGACTACGAGTAGTACGCAGGTCGGGCGCTTGAATAGCGACTGGACTAAGATTTGTATGATGTATAGAGCGTGACATGCCTAAATTGAGTGGGAGCTCCATCATAGCATGTATTCATACTACATGTGCTTTGAGACGACCGTCTATGGAAAAGTGATTGAATGGGTCCCTGTTTCGTCAATGTGTGAGCCCGTATTAATTTTTTTGTACCCCCTTTAGGACTTTGGACCATGTCATGAGGTGTAAGCTTGATGACGCTACTTTAGCATGTATCCAATGGCCATGTGTGGTTTGATCTGTCAGAGCATATCTAGGAAAGCTATCAAGACAAAACTAATTGGCATGTGGGGCCGAGGAAGATTAAGTTGGTAACGCACTTATGTTCTATGATTCATAGCCCGGGTGACTATGTCGAAATGTGTTTGACTAGTCATGAATCTAGAAACATATTTGAATGAGTCGAGCATGCTCTATTTATTTCATTGAGGGATCTAGAGATGCTTGACTGGGTGCCACCACTTGGTTTGGGGTACATAACGAGTTGTTGAGTTGTAGGGTTATGTTAGTTTGGTGATGACTTAATATAACTCTCTTCGCCTATATTTTCTCACTTGGTCGCACGCCTTATTCCTTGTATGAAAGAAGAGACTGGAGATGAGAACTATGAGGATGTGATTCGAATGAGTCGAGTCAAATGTGTATGAGTGGGAGATATTGGGTGCAATTAGGTTGCATCCATATTTGAGATAATAGGGAGTCCTATTTAGATGAGGTTTATCTAGAAACCTCTCTCATTAGGACTCGAACTGGGATATAGGATTGAGATATATATTGACGTCTCTCCGTATAATACCAGTCCAATAAAAAAAATCGTCCCCTCACATAGTAAGAATAATCTCTCTCCTAAAATTTCTCTTTACGTTTTTTTTCTTGGAGTATCACCATAGTCTCCAAGGGTTTAAGGTGTGCACATCCAAGTAAATAATTCTAGTAATTATTTACACCAACGAGAAAGACGGTTCGTGATTCTGTTCGTGGTTCAACCAATCTATGGGGTTTGTTCGTTGCTCGCGATTCAATCAAGAGGAGGCTTGTAAATGGCTTAATCATGGATCAAACAGAGGCTTGTAGACGGGCTTAATCCTGGCTATGTGGATCGACAGTTCCGCTGCAAATAGGTATACTCGATACACCCTATATGTGCAAATATGTGATTTATGTTTCGACCCATATTTGCTAACATGAAGAAATGATATCTTTAGTTTTTTTTATGGGAAAGATGCAAAATTAGTCCTGCATCTATAGGAGTGTTGCAATATTAGCCCTGAACTTTTGAAATTGCGATTTTACTCATGTATGTTTTGTTTTTGTTTTTGTATTTTTTTTTTTGCAATTTTGATCACATAATGTAACTGGGAGCAACTTTCAGGGGGCGCACCCGTCATGCAATTGCTCCGGACTAAGCACGCTTAACTTCAGAGTTTTTTATATGATGAACACCAGAAAAGAAGATGCATCTTGTTGGTATGAGTGGTACCTATCAAATCTTTTAAGCTCTTCTCAACTGTATAGTCTTATACACACACAGTCTTAGAATCTCTTCATATCCAACTGTGGGACCAGTTCATTCATATTTCCTTCCGCCTAAAAGCTTGTCAGGAGCAGCTCCTTGTGCGTGCCTTTTTGCACCGGCAATCACTCCCCGCCCTCCTCAGCCCCGGGTATCACACATAAGTTTTAGAGATTTGTGCGATTTTGGTTATATAACTTTTAAGTTGATGCAAATTTGATCATGATGGCTATTCAATATTTCACTAACTCCCAAAATACCATTAGTAGTCAAAATATTCAATATACCTAAGATTAGATAGAAAATAACATCATAACCTAATGTTTTATTTACTTATGAGTTGAATTTATTTATCATTTATACTATATATTGTCTAATGTGGGAAAAGTTTTAGAATTATGAATCGGATGAAAATCTATGATACGAGTTCCAAATGTATTATTTCCTAATTATGAAAAATACAAAAATACGTATAAATTTGACAAAATTGATTATTTTTACTAATAGGACCGAAACTACACAACTAAACAATATAAGACTAAAATTGTCAAATCCTAAAATTACAGTATTAAATTTGTTTTTTTGCTGAGGGACAAAATTATCACAGGACTAAAATTGCAACTTCATTAGTTGTCGGACAAATATCACAACACGCCTATAAATACAAGACCGATTTGTAATTTTCCCTTCTTTTCAATATCATCACAGATCACGTAATAAAATAGCATTGACAAAATGTGTAAAAAATAAAATACCTCTCGAAATACATTACATTGTTTTCCCAAAAATAGTGGTGTCAATTTGGGTTGGGTCCGGGTTTGTGGGTTCGTGGGTCAGAATCAGCCAACCCGGACCCGACCTATTTAATTATTCGTGTCAGAACCTTGAACTAAAAGTAAATCGGTCCCGACCCGTTTAACCCGTACAATAAAATTATGTTTATTTATATATAATAGTTTCAACTAAATAAATTTAATTTTTCAAAATCAATCACTATAACATACCATTCAATTAATAAAAAATATCACAATTCACAACATTAAAAAAGAAATAACATAATTGCATAAATAACATAACATATTTATCATATTTTGAGGGCAACATACATAATAAAGGAGGTTTTAGAATTTAAGTTTTAAGAACATGTCTTGTTTTTTGTTTTTTCCTATAATTAATTATTTACATAATTTTTTTAAAACTCACAAACGGGTTAGACGGGTTAAGTGGGTCATAGCAAATGGACTCGAACTTGACTTATTTAATTGGTGGGTTATTCGGGTTCAACCCGATTTCGACCCGGACCCATGAAGTTTGAACCCATACCCATTAATTTCGTGTTAGGTTCGTGTCGGGTTTGCATGCCTGGTCCGAAATTGACACCCCTATCCCAAAATAACATATGTTGGATGAGATCTTCTGTTCCAAAATACATTATTTCAAAACGTTTTCTCTCAAAATATGGAAATAATACAAAACACATTAAAGCATAAACTTCCAAATACAAATTGAATTTTTTGCTGAACTAAAGCAGTGGGCGAGACAAGTTAGTTTTACCATATGAAAGACAATTTTAGCATTATTGAATAACGAATTATTTGGGCCTCTCAGCAGCCCCTTGTGTTTGTCAGCATTCCAGAATGATTGAGAGTTGAATGTGAAGTTGGCGAGATGACTGAGACTCTTATTTACTCTGTACGGATTCTGAAATATATGCCTCTGGATTTCAACTATAAATACCCCCATTTCTTATGCTGCCTAATGCAACCTCTGAGCAAAACAGCAAAATAAGCTTACAAGTAGAAAAGCTTTATAGAATATAGATTGTTACATCAAAATGTCTTCGATTCAATTAACGCTATTTATCGCCATTCTTTCTGTCATTTCCTTTGTTACAGATGCCTATGATCCTGACCCATTGCAGGATTTCTGTGTTGCTGTCAATGACACCGATGCTGCTGGTAATAATCGTTATTTCCATTTCGTTTTTGTTTTCCATTTTGGTCCAACCGTTAGTTAGCTTGACGGAATTTGTTGAAATCGCAAGATATTTTACAATTACAGTCCTGAATTTTTTTTTTGAAATATACAAATAGGCCCAACTTTTTGCTTGCCTATTGTAATTGTAATGCTGACGAGTTTTTCTTTTAAATGTCTCTCTTTTGTTCCCTTTTGGGTCCCATAATTAACATGTGGATTATTTTCGTGCAGTATTTGTGAACGGACATATTTGCAAGGACCCGAAAACTGTCACGGCAGATGACTTCTCCTATTCGGGTCTAAACAAGCCTGGAAATATAACAAGTCCTGTTGGAACAAAAATTAATCTTGTTTTCGTAGATGAGCTAGCCGGACTAAACACTCTCGGCATCTCTATGGTCCGCATCGACTACGCCCCCCATGGCTCGAATCCACCCCACGTCCATCCACGTGCTTCCGAAATCCTAGTCGTATTAGAAGGCACGGTGTATGCCGGCTTCATATCGTCCAACCCTGCAAACCCGAACGACGAAAACAAGCTATACGCCAAGATCTTGCATCCTGGGGACGTTTTCGTGTTCCCAAAGGGTCTGATTCATTTCCAGTACAATCTTGGAGAAACCAATGCTGTTGCATACGCAAGTCTGAGCAGCCAAAATCCAGGAGTCGTGACAATTGGAAAGGCCATATTCGGATCGGACCCACTTGTTCTTCCTGACCTTCTCACTAATTCTTTCCAGCTTGACGGGAAAGCGGTTAGCCGTCTCCAATCACTGCCCTGGATTGGGAACGCCTAGTCTCATATCCAGCCCTGGATTGGGAACGCCTAGTCTCATATCCATAATTTGAAGATTAGATTGCGCTTTTTAATCCAATATTTTTTCAGTATTCCGTTCTACTAATAAAAGCTTGGCCCTTTGGGTGTGGGCTTCAATGCAATAAATATTTGTTGGAATTGAAGTTCGTAGGTAGTCAATATTGTTTTGTTATGAAATGTGTCTGTTCTCAGTTCTAAGTCCTGTTTGTTGTATCACATTCATCGATGCTGTATGATTCTTGGAATTAAGTTGAATTATTTAATAAAGGGGTAATTACAAATACTACCCTTGAGGTTTAGTTTAATTACAAAAAAACTTCAATTATCTTTCAAAATTGGAAGTGCCTTGTAGGTGCTAACCAGATCACTTGAGGTTAATTTGTATTCACCTAACAAACCTTATAATTGAGTTGTATATGTGTTATATGGTTGGATGTGATTGGTTATTACTAGCCTTATAAGTGATTACAAACTTTATAATTGTGCTTGTAAACTGACTTGAAATATGTGCCACAATTTAATTTTTGATTATGAACTTACATCATGAACTTGATATGTAGAATTTGGCTATAATTGTGATTTGACCTTTTTGGTAGACAAGTTAGGCGAGGGTTAAATGATAGCCTAGCTTGTGGGGCTTGAATTGTAAGGTTTTGTTGATGTAAATTAAGTTGAGGCCCTATTTTAATTATTGTGTCACGAGATTAGGGGTGTTCATTCGGTCAAACCGAACCGAATTACATAGTTTAGTTCGGTTCGGTCAGAACTAAAATAATTTCGGTTATTTTGTTCGGTTTTCGGCCAAACTGAAATTCAATTTAGAGAGAGAGAGAGAGAGAGAGAGAGAGAGAGAGAGAGAGATTTGAATATTTTATATCTAAACCAACAAACAGCCTTCATCTTCTTTCAGGCTTATTCTTAACCCAACACATTATAAAAATTGCACAGACCACATATTTCTTCATCAATTTTAAATTTTAAATATAACTCAAAATTAATTATTTTTCTTTAACTCCAACTTTCTATATTCTTAGGTATTTAGAAAAACCTGTACACAGAACAAATAATATATTATAATTTTGATTTGGGGATTTTTCTAAAAACCTTAAGAATCAATTACAATCACATCACACTCGTTGGCGGTTGTGGTGGACAGACGATGTTGGAAACTTCGCTGTTGGACGGAGACGAGCAAGAAGAAGAGGCGTCAAAGTTTTCTCATGTTCTGACTTTTGAGTGCTTGAGAAGATCTGATGGAAATAGTTTTAGCATATGATAGATATTTGTTTTATAGTAAGGTTGGAAATGGGAGTCTTGTTTTAGTATGTATCTACAAGAAAATTGCTAATACACAACTGATTTTATCCGTTGTCTATTAAGCATAAAACCGTTGTGTATGAAGGCGTTGTGAAAGAGGTATCACAACGACAACGGTTAAATCCCGTTGTCTTTTCCATCGACTACAACGGTTTATAACCATTGTGTTATAGGATAAACGACAACGGTTAAAATCGTTGTCATTGACAATAAATAACAATGGTTTCCAACCGTTGTGGTTATAATAAAAGACAACGGTTAGAAACTGTTGCACAATAGTTGACGTGTAGACATATACGGGTTAAACCATTGTTGTTTGGTTTTTTTTTTACAACACCTCCATCTACAACAGTTCATTTTGTAAAAGATAGCGTGTAATACCGTTGTCGTTTTGGTCAAATAAAATGGTTGCAAATTGTTGTGATTGTTTTGTTTCACAACAGTTTTTACCCATCGTCGTTTTATGCGAATACCTTTATCAACCGTTGTTTTGTTTTGTTTCACAACGATTTTGAAATTGAGGTCTATCTGTTTCTTATTGTTGGTATCTTTCACAACGAATTAGAACAAAAATTAGTTGTTTGGTTTTTGAAGTAACTCAAAATTTTTGTTCTAATTAGTTGTTTGGTTTTTGTTATATTTATAATACATCTTAAATTTACATTAATCTTTTAATAAAATTAGTAAACAATTTTTGTAGAATTATATGAATCGCGTGCAATGCACGCGCATATTACTAACCTACTAAAAAAACCATCAAAAAATGGAGAAAGAACATCATGTCTGTCTGTTGTGCAAGAGATAATATTCTGTATACAATATCATTTGCACTAAACTTATGAAAAATCCAAAAGCGTTTGGAATCTGCACATGCAAATTGATATATAAAAATAACACATTGTAATTTATTTAAAATTTAATTTCTAAGTGTTATCTAAATTTACCGGATACGGTAATGAAATAAAATTTAATCTCTAATTGATATCTAAATTTACTTACAGCAACCCTAAAATCTTTTTGTTTGATCCATAAGCAGTCCATGTGCTCCACTAATTGATAAAGCAAGTAATAACCAAAAGGACATTGCTCGAGCATCGCGAGTTCGAACAACATTTAACGACAAAAAAAGATCATAGTGAATAATAAATAAAATTAAGGCAATGTATTTTTTTTTTGAAAGTAAACTTGCACTTACTACATTGGTCAAAGGTGAAATAAAGACAAGAAATGATGACAAAGTTTCCATCCATCCTGCTAATGAAACTCTAAAATATCCGTTGGATAAAAAGAATATCAAAAATCCGGAAATGATGAGAGCGATCAGACCAAAGTCCAACCGCTTTGCCGTACAAATCTATTAAATGAAAATAAATATAAGTTATAGTACTATAAAATTAATTGAACTTGTAATAATGATCTGCAAAATATATAAATTATTACTTACCCGAACTTTTATTGCATAATAAATGTACACTGAAATGTACATTGATTCCATCATGCATCCAATTAAGTTTGTGATAAGTATATCTAAGTCCACATTATCGAGGATCGCATAAAAATATTTTTTTATTTCTATGACATGTTTTTGTGTCAAAATAGTTAAAAGAAATACTCAACCAAATATTAATTCATTTCTAAACCTTTATTTATTTCTAAAATTTTACATTCAACAAAACATATTTTTATTTCTCACGCGAAAACCAACACTTACTCTCAAGGAAATCTCAAGGAAAATAGTGGAAACGAAAATTCTATATTGAATGTGGCCAATGGTCATATGAGCCCTTAGCTTCATGTAATGTTCTCACTCGCATCTTGTTCCTGATTAAATTAAATATTCATATGTATAGTCACTGCCTACTCAAACATAAATGAAAACACCTTGTACTACATTCAATTGTAATCTATATTTAAAATTCATGAAATAATGATTAGTATTTGATGGATTAATAAAATATTTGAGTACTTCAAGTATTATTAATACCATGGTGTCATTTCAAAACCTTCCTCGTTAGATTTATTGTAAGTGGCATTTTCTTTACGTATGCTTTGTTTTATGCTTTATCAATAATTTATTTGAAATAATATTACATATCTGGTAAATAGAAATTAGTTAATATACAACACAAGTTAATTATATATTGTGAATACATGATAACATTATCGACGTGATTGTTAAATTTTTAACATTTTTCTAACATATAATTTATTTTTAGTAAATATAGACCGGGATGAATTATTACCTAATTATTTAAATAACTCAATTCAAGAAAAACATAAAAACAGTATAAAACTATATAAGTATATGGTTTCTATATTTAGTTAACAATCAAATTTTCTCTTGTTTGATTTTGATGGTTGGAGACATCTTTTTTTATATTATTTTTAATAGTTTTTGTATCAGATGTATTATAAATAATTAATCATGTAATTTTACATGCTAAAATTTGATAACCCAAGTTTTTGCATTAATAAAAAAATTGAATCTAAATCATGTTAAATCGTATATCCATTATTACAAAAAAAAACATAGATAAAGATTAATGAATAAAGCTTGGACAACAAACTATTTTTTTTCAAAATTTTAATAATAACTTATATTTCACTAATCTTAAAACTAATTATCTTTTTATTGAAAATACATATATTTCTCTGTAATTGTCAATGATCTCAAACCTCCATCTTCACATATTTAAAAAATATATCATTTAATTATCTTACAGTTTAGGGAGGGTGATAGATGATAAATTTATTTTAATAGGATATTTGCAACTAAAAGTGAATTTAGAAACTATATATTGTCTTCCTACTTATTTAAATCAAACTAAATACATTAATCTTATTTTTTTTTATCTTCATTTAGTTGTAAATTCATACTCTTGTTTCTTTTTGTAGATGTATTTAGTTATTAAGAAAATTAAAGAAAAATATTATAAATGTACATTTTTACATAACACTCAACTTTAAATGGCTAAAACTATCTCATATGAAGTCTTTTATATATGCATATGACATACGATTGGAAAACTCTCGACATCTAGTTTAATATGAAATTAATATTATTTACAAATTCAAAATATTCTATGAAATACAATTAAATGAAAGCATATAAGAAGAGTATAGAATACAAAGAGGCATTAATCATATTATAAAGCAAAAACAAAATTAATATAGAAAACTACTTAATTGCCCTTAAAACTAACTTTACTATAAGGATATTTTTGGCAAAGCAAAATTTCAAGAAACCTTCAAACTCATTCATACTTTTATAATAAGTATTGATAATGGATTTTCTTGTAATTAGGCTAAACCTAAGTGACAGAAAATGTAGGCTTTCCGCATTTTGTTATTATGGACACAAAAGTAACTGCAATTTCCAAAAGATATGAGACTAAAATTTGTTAATCATAAAACCTACAGGACTGAAATTGGTACTTAAATCAAAACGGAACAATCATCAAGGACCAAAAAAGGCCACATCAGAACATAAAGGGCTAAAATTGAGAACCTCCAAAAGTTAAAGGACTAAAATTGCAATTTAGGCTTATGGTTGCTTTAACTTGAAAAAAGAAAGATAAATCCAATATCTAGTCAGTCTATATATCAAACCTGAAAAAAAACTATCAAAAAACAAAATAATTATGCTAAAAAAAAAAGACCTAACTGTGACTTAGCGCACAGGACAACCATCAACAATGACACCTTTGGCAGTGGGACATGTAGCGAAATCACAGTGTTCTCCATTAGAACCCCACCAGGAAATGCCTACATTCTCAATACCCAAACAAATGTACAAAACTACCCCCATGAAAGCCAATCCAGCATCCAACGCCGCCGACAGAACGTAATTGTACCTCTGCCACCACCTCTTTCTGTATCGGAAAACAAACCAGTTGAAAATCGTGCCCACCAAAATCCAGCTGTTGAAATTGATCGTCGAAGCCGGAGGCATCGCCGCCGTTGCTCCGAGAAGCACCGGAATGTTTATCAGCTTTATCCATTTCCAGGCCCGGACTTGAGGGCATGCCCAACAAGCCGGTGCCTAGGGCCCCCAAAATTTAGGGGCCCATTTTAAGGGATAATTATGAAAAAGCCCCTAAGATTCGGGCTAATTACAAAAATATCAAGAAATTTTTGGAAATCACAAAAAAGATTATTTAGGTTTGATGCGCCTTATATTTTCCTCGTTTATACGAAAAAAGTATTTCAAAATCTCCCCCTACGTTTATGAAAACATTACAGTCAACCCCTTAAATTTAATACACAATCAAATCTTGAAGTCTTTTGAGGCCCCATTTTTTTTAAATGGTTAAGTATATAAACCATACCCTTTACACACACAACACCGAAAAGAAATAAGACGGAACATCAACATGAAACCTAACATTATGAAAAATGAGAAACATTCACTCGAATGTGAGGTACACACAAACCCTAATTCAAAATATTTCCTGAAAATGACAATGACAATTTTAGTTGATAATGATCATTAAATTCATATAAATACTTTCATAAAATCCTTATAAATAATGACAATTTTTAGGAATATTCTTGCTACAGATTCTGATTTATTATTTTCATTCTCTTAATACTCTTCATTTTGCTTTTTTTTTTTTTTAACTTTGGCTTAATTTTGCTCTTTCATTTAATTGATTTTGTTAGCAGCCTGATTTATGATCGAGCAATGATTTTGTTTACTTGTTTATAATTTACGAGTATTGGATTAACTTGGGGGTGACATAGTTATTTGTGCAACTGAAATTTAATTTTGTCTTTGTTGTTGTTAGAAATATTGTGGAAATTAGTATTATAATTGATTTTTCGGCCCTTGATTTATCGTAATATTTTAAGACAAAAAAAAAGCCGCTATAAAGGCCCATTTTGATAATCCCGCTTAGGGCCCTGTGTTTCACACGTCCGGCCCTGTCCATTTCTGGCTGGGAAATGCTTTGTGCAGGGCCCACACCATAACGGGCCCCACTGCGCCCCCGAGAAAGCACCAGTTGAGCGCGCTGTATTTTCCGAGAGCTCCGAATATTCGCCTTGGCCCGACTAAACCCCAAATAACGGATGCGTCGAAGAAAACGCGGTCGTTTGGACAAGTCCATGGACTGTTGGGAGGGAGTAACTGATCTTGGCATATGTTTTCGATGCTTGTTAGCAGATACCATGCCACGCCAATGTTGATTGTGCCAGCAATAATGGTGCCTACCAACTGTTTGTAAAAATTTCAAGTAAGTAAAACTAGTTAGTATTAGTCATCATTCCATGAAAGATATATTTTTCTTTAGGGATAATTACGAAAAAGACCCTGAAGTTTGTGGTATTTACAAACAATAAAGTTTCCAAAATTACAAAAAATGAAAAAACCTTGAGTTTTATTCTCTCTTAAATGTAAGAGGTGATTGTCGTGTTTTCTATAAACGTAAGGGGTGTGGTTTTTTGCTTATAAAGGGAGTTTCTGTAATTTTGGTATTTCTCAGGGGCTTTTTGTAAATACCCAAATCTTAGGGTGTTTTTTGTAATTGTCTCTTCTTTTTTTTTTTTCTTTTTTTCAAGAGCAAATATGTACCTGAACTATGAACATTGATCTGGGAGGAACTTTCATGTAATGGCCAAGCTTGAAATCGTTGAGAAAGGAAACTGCTTGGCTCATGCTTATATAGCCATAGGTTTTGAAGCAGACATTGGCAATCGGTCTCCCTGGATATATAATTCCAATGATGTATTCTGTGATAACATTAAGGCCTGGTGTCTGCATAAATGAATTATAATTAGCTTTGAGTATACAAGTTGAAAGTTGTTGCACCATATATATAGTATTTCTAAACCTAAGAATGAAGAAAAAAACAAGTATATATACCTGATTTGTAGTTGCTGTTATTATGCTTATCGGGAGAGTAAAGATCAATGCAAGACCTGCTGCAAATAGGAGCCCCCACCATGGCAATTGAACTTCATCTTTCATGAAAATACAAAGTGCAAGCGACACAACCAATGATAAAACGAGCATCGCATGAAACCACCAATTCGGAATGTCTTCGTACTTCTTCATAAGTCTTGTGTGGACATCTTGCTTTCCTTTGTGTGAAGCTCGATAGCGTTTATAAATTTCCCTGTTTTAACATTTGCAACATATGAGAAGAGGAAAAAATTTCATGTAAAAGCTGACAATCACTTTTTTTAGAGTTTACAAACACTACATATTTAATTCGTTGAATGAAAAAAGAAAATTAAGTTCTCATTATAGTACTAATTAGTATGACTTACTTTCCATTAAACACAGCCACATGAGTGAGAGTAGCCACCACAGCTGCAAAATTAAGGCCGTACGATATAGCAAAGAAGATACTCAAGTTTATACGCCCTAGCTTCTCGTAGGCAGGCAAGTCAATCTCAAATTTATCGTTCACAATAGCCGATACGTTATATATCTGGCCCTGGCTATTGAATAAATGGGAGGAAAAGATGGGAAATGTTTTGGCATGGTAGACGTTCAATCCCCAGTAGGCGACCGGAATCAAAACGTATACGACACCAAAATACCCGACGAAAACGTTAAAAATGGCGAAGAATGGAGACACAAGTGGACTTCCAAGAAAAGATGCCACGACCGACCAATCAAAGGTGAAGGAAGCAATTCCGAGCCCTTTCATACCAGAGCCGATTTGTTGGGCTGTTATTGATTTGGGAAATGCCAAGCAGAGCAACGAAAGGTTCGATAATGTGGGAAAGAGGTAGCCGGGGAAAATGTACCAAGAAAAGCTACATGCTAGGGCTATCAGAAAGAATCTGGCTCTAGAGTTTTTACTGCTATCTTTTTCATGAAGGGCCCTGCAAAAAAGTGAAAAATCTTGGTTAATAATCCAGTTGAAGTAGATTTAGTTCTTAGTACTGAAGTTGTATTACAAAAATCAGTTAAGTTACTGTGAAGTATACGAATCAGATGTATCTTTTTAAGCTTTTCGTGATTATAACGCGCATTTCAAGATTGACAATAATGTGGAAAAGTACTGTCATTAACAAATGCGTGAAAAAGGCTATCTATTTAATCCAAAGCACTCTCATCAACAAACTACTGGAAGCAATTAACTTCATATTTGTGCAATTTTAATCCTACAAGTTTTGATATTGTGCGATTTTGGTCCCAACTGAGAGTCTCAATATTTCATTTTTTTTTGGAGAATACTCAATATTTCATTTGTTCTTCACAATACCCTTTGTGTTTTTACCCAAAATACCAAAAATACATATGATCATTAAAAGTTACAAGATCAAATTGTCATTTTGACTAAAGAGTAAAATCGTCAAAGCCCAAAACTGCCATGTCAAGAAGTTATATGATTAAGATTATCGACTCTAAGAGTTACAGGACTAAAATTACAATTAAGCCAAAACGAAAAACCGAGTCAACAGCACAAAACAACCAAATATTACTCTTATTCAGAGTGACTAATAAGGCCTGGTTTGAAAAGGCGCTTTAAGCTATGTTCATTGTATAATCTTGCATAGGACTATCCATCATTCAAGGGAGGAGCCAGGAATAAAAATGGGGTGAGCCGATACACGAAAATGAGATTGGCCGATACACAAAAATCATATAAATTATAATTAAATTTATTTTTTTAAAAAAATTCTAGTATAAGGGAAGGGGGGGGGGGGGAGTGACCCCCTACCTCCGCCCTTGCCATCATTCAACCATAATTCAACCAATATTATTGTATAAATGTACCAATGCGATTGAACTACAAATTATATATAAAATTAATTTAAATAAGAGATATTTTATACAATACAATCTTAATCCAAAATAATGCAAAAATTTAATCCCCATATCACTTTTTGTTTTTTTTGAGGGGACCATATCACAATCTTGATTAAGGTGACTAGCAATAGAAATATAATATTGCTTATCATCTCAAAATCTCAATTAATCTTTTCAGAAAATGGCAAAATAATGATTGTTCTAATATCCTAAGAAAGTAAATTGGAATATTTGCTATAATTTAGGCCTTCAATTATTACCTGAAGAGTGAAACTTGAACAAGACTGCTCGGCCACCACATTTCCGCAGGTTCGACCACATACTTTCTCAAAATCCCAGCCCATCCGTATCCCAAAACCTGCTCCAAAGCATAATTAAACACATCAACAAAAATTATCCATTTGGGATTATTAAAAAAAAAAAAAAGACCCAGAGATTTTTAAAAATTACAAAAAAAATTCTTGATATTTGATTCTTTATTACACTTTGCCCTTTTTATAAGCAAAAACATTAAACAGCCCCTTACATTTGTAAAAATATTACAATTAGGGCCTTATTTAATACATTATCAAACTCAATGGATTCTTTGTAATTTTCACACATCTCTAGATTTTTATTTGCACGTCCTAGCTTTAAAGTACTTACATCATAAGAAGATGATATAATTACAACAACTACCATAAATTTAGCCTAATTACAAGAAACTTCAATTATTTTTTAAAATTACAAACTCCCCCTAATGTGTTTTGGAGTTTGTATTTACCTAACAAATAGCCTCTCTCAAGGATGCAATTTGCAAAATACATACAACTGTCAATTGGGTATTTGTAATTTTTAAAGAAAACTCTTTTTTTTTTTAACAGAAATTGAAAAAGGCTAACAAACCTGAGTGGTGATAACGAGAATCCAACTAGCCAAGAAGGAAATATTCCTCTTATAAATAGCCTTAATAATATCCACAATCCCAACAGCATAAGCCGATCCACTACCAAAAGCCGAACCGGCATTAGCAAATATCGAAATCAAGACATGTTCCTTCATGTTAAACGGTCCCGGGTTGAGGGAAAACTCCCTCGACCCGAAACCGGGCAGCCTGAACTTAGTCGTTGGCAGCACATTGGCCATGAACCGACCGAGGGGCAGCGTCGCCACTTGCACGGATATCATCGTTATGACGAGAGGCTCCGTCCTGTAACTGAAAAACGTGTTTAAAAACGACAGAAGCATGCATGAAAAGACACCGAGAAACCACATCCGAAACGTCCAGACCGGGAGAGTCGGATCGTCTGTGTTAGGCACAGTGAGCCGGACTTCTTCTATTGGAGAGACTTCTTCGTCTCCTTCGTCCTCGTCGATAAGCTCTCCTTTTCCTTTCTGGGAGGTTTCTATGTCAAAGGAAGCCATGGCGATGGATGCAAGATTTTGGAGAAATTAAATCAAGCTTTTTTTTCTTTTCGTTACCTCTTTAATTTAATGGGGCTTTTGAAGGATTTTTGATACATATGATGTATGGAGAGAGAAAGATACATTACATATATATCGAGTTAAACAAACCAAAACATAGAGATTTTAGGAATCCGTTTGGACTTTGGATAGAATAGAAAGATATATGCATAATGCATGCACGAATGCGTGTCCTTGTGAAAGAAAAAGCGTACATCAAATAGGATTGATAAAGGATTGGGATAATTACAGAAAAACCCTGACGTTTGGGCTAATTATAAAAAAAAAACTCAGAGATTTTTAAAATTTGAATTTTTTTTTGAGATTTGATTTCATCTTACATTTCCTCCTTTATAAGCAGAAAAAAAATTCAAAACTCTCTTCATATTTCTAGAAATATTACAGTTATCCCTTAAATTTAAGACAAAATCAAAACATAAGATTTATTTTTTGTAATTTTGAAAAATGTTTGGTTTTTTTTTTGTAATTAGCCGAAATCTGAGGGGGACTTTTGTAATTATCCCTAAAGGATATATAATTCCCCGGGGCACAGCACTGAGGATCCTTTTTAAAGTAGGATTCCTTGAGGACTTGGTCACTTTGACAAACCCAAGTTTTCGGCTTTGAAATTCATCATACTTAAAACGGAACCTTTTTCAAGCCGGTTCGTTCGATTCAGTACTATTTCACCTAACTCTTCAAGGGAAAAAAAAAAAAAGAATAGTACTTGACAAATAGTATTCCATTTTAATGAATTTTATAATATGAAAAAGTAATCTAAATATTATTTAAAAGTTATATATAAGAATTAACGAAATATTATATAAATAATAAAATAAGAATGGTAATTAAATAAATTTTCACCATCATTTAATTTATTATTATAATAGTAAATTTAAAATATGCGTACTTAAATAACAAAATCACAGTCAAATGAAATCAATAAAACTATAAAAATAAATTCAAAACATTATTTGATATAAAACAAAAAATAAAAAAAATATGATATGTAATTTTAAATTTAATTACAAAAAGTACTTGAGATCTGGAGAAATAGTAAAGAAAAAAGATAGTATTTCCTTTCTTTTCATCGAATTCTATTTCAAGCTTTTTCTTTCATAAAAAAAATAGGTATGACCAATAAAATTAAAGTACCCAGAAAACTTTTCTATAATAATTGTCACCTGTAACCTCGAATAAGTATTTAATAAGAGAAATAAAAAATAATGACTTCTTAAAAAAAATTGATAAATAGAACTATGTACCTAATTTATTTATTTTTTTGTGTTGATTTACTATTATACTTTTGTTGGATAAGTAATAGAAAAATTAATGTAATTATATCATTAACCATAATATCCCAGATGGTTCATTTGGTTCGTTCCTTGCCTAGTTTCTTTGGTTCATTTGCAAAGAAAGGAACAGCTCTAAACATGACAATTTGAAGTTTTCTTCCACCAGAATTATTCACAATGTAGAATCCCAAATTACTCAACTTGCAAAGTCTCATGTATTTCAGGTATCAGCTTGGAAGGGATGTTGGAGATTGCAGCCAATAGGGAACTGACCTTTCCTAATCCTGCGCCTCCCCTCCCCAACCACACCACACACACACACCATCTTTTGCTCCAGTTGTGGAACCCCTATACCTCCTTGGCTCAAACTTAACACTGATGGTGCATACAAGGAACAGTCTCACTCTGCTAGTTTGGGAGGTATCCTCATCAACCATTTGGGTGACATCAGATTTGTAATAGTTTGTATTCCCAACATTTTCTTATTTCTCATGTTTTTAGAGAAGGGAATAAAGCTGCTGATGACTTACCTTCCCTTGGTCTTACCAGACATAATTGTATAGAGTTTAACCCCAGTAATATCCCCCATAGAACTCTTGGATTGAGTAGAGTAGATCAATTTCTTTTAGAAATTAAATGTAGAAGACAACAAGGTGGTTTGTAATTTTGTAATAGTGTACTCTTGATTCTTTTATAAAATAGGTTGGGGATGTGCCTTAAATCCTCTAAAGGGATGTTTCAACCAAAAAAAAAAAAAACCAAATGGTTCAAAATTTGGAGACTTACAAAATTGTATTTCACTCATCATTAAAAATCTTATTGTGAATATATCAGGGAATTAGATAGAGGTCGAGTCATTAAGACTCTCAAACCTATACCATTAGTATGGGTTCGATTCTCATCACTCATAATCCCCCCAAGTATACATAAAAAAAAAAAGAATTAGAAAAAAAAGGTATCGGTCTATTATCTTTTCAAGGGTCATTCTATTGAGTATTGAGTGACAACTTTTTAGTTAGATGCACGTGCATCTTATTAGTTTACTAAATACATCTACTATATACCATATGTTAAACATACCTCATATTTCCTATAAAAAAAAACATACCCCGTATTAAACTTTTTAAAAACTAACAAGTAGCGTTAAATCCACGTCACACACACAAATTCAATATTAATAACAAATGAATTATACTTAGAGACCATGACTTATTGATAATTAAATTTATTTAAATAAATTATGGTAAGAAAGTATATTAAAACTTATATTAGCTTTTTTTTGTCAATCAATAACAATATTCTCTTTTCCAAATTTATTTAAAACTTCTACCTAACATATTGTGTTATACAATGGTGGATGCTCAAATTTTTGACGTTTATAGTACTGTCGAATTAAATGGTCAGAACTATAAGATGTGGCATAGAAAAATTTAATATTTATTACACACACACAAAAGAAAAAAAAAACTGATCATCTCACCAATACTATGCATATGTCAAGTGAGCTAGAGAATGGATAAATTGCTCAATATCGTAGTGAAATGGACTTGTACAATAAGTGGGTAGATCAAGATAAGAGTGAATGCATGGCTAAGATTCCATATGCGAAGGCTGTAGGATGTTTGATGTACACAAAGATGTGTACTCGATCGGACTTATGCTTGCGGTTGGAATGGGACCATCGAGTTATTGTCAAAAGGATATCTAGATATTCGAAAGGGACAAATGATCTCGTTTTGTTCTACCATGGAGGTAGTATAAAGCTAATTGGATATAGTGATGTTGATGGATCAGTGAATAAAGATGAGCGCAAATTCACACGAAATATGCATTCTTATTTGGAGACTCTATAATCATTTGGCGTAGTAAAAATCAATCTTATATCTCTTTATCCACCATAGAAGCTGAATATATTGTTTGTACATCAGCAATCCAAGATCAATCTAATTGTAAAGATTTCTTCAGACGTTGCGCATTACGGCGTATATTCATGATGCATATGTTGTTTATTGTGATAACACATTTGTTAGGAAATTTATTGTTTAGATTTTGATGAATGCCATGTAAAAATTAGACTAGAAAGTTGGCACCCCATTTTCTTGTAATTTGCATTGTAATAGATATGGTATGCAGTGAGTTAAGTCGTCGCTATGCTGGATACACAAGAAGTCAACTGAAGACTAGAATGAAGACTCCGCTACGAGGCAGCTGAGTGTGGCTAGGAAAAGAAGTCAAGAACTCGATTGAAGGAGTATCAGCTATGATACAACTATGTGAAGTGTCAGTCAAGTCAACTCAAGACAGCCAAGTCTCAAGTTGAAGTGACGATGAGTCATCAAATGATTGGGAGCGACTTAAGTCACCTGGGAAGTTAAGGAAGCTGCAGTCAAGTCAAGACAATCGAAAAGAATCCGTTGCCGCGAAGTCAAGAATATTACCTAAACAAGTAATACTTCCATGCTGCCATGTCTTAAAGTGCTCAGTCCCAGAAGCGTGCAAAAGGGATAAACCAATGGGAAGCACTGCACCTTGTGTCAGACTCTGAAAAGCTGAAAGATCATTTAATACGAGGAAATGTAAATATCAAGGACTGCAACAAGACAAGCCAACGAACACAAGTGACTTTTGAAATCAGCCTATCTCTTCAACGGGCAAATTTTTGAAAGTTCACTATAAAAGGTTGAGGAATCACTCTGAGAAAAGGTTACCTGAACCACGGATATTCAAGTTATCACTCGAGTTGTAACCTGCAAAAATTCTCAAGTTATTCAAGCAAATCCTCAAGCTTAAACTTCGAAGGAAATCAATCCAACACCAAACTGTGAAGGAAAGACAACTTCAAACTGTTGAAGAGAAAACTTTTGAAGAATCAAAAGGGGTCTACATTCCAAGGAGGATTGTAGAAAGGTTCAAGGTCGAACCAGTCTTAAGTTATTGGAGGGCTTCGTGATCAAGTCCAAGAAACTTGAGCAAGTGAGCTGTAGTAGCAAGGCAACTGCCCTGTGAAGAAGTTGAGTCGTACGAGAAGCCGGTGTGTGACCAAGGCATCTCGGGGCGAGTCCCAAAGGATCAAGTTAGGTGTGATCAAGACTTTAGACGGATCGATAACCACTATGTACTATTGATCAATAGTTAGTGGATTCCTCCGGAGTTGGAGAAGAGAGGATTAGAAGAATTACCCCATCTTGAACCTCTATAAAATTTCTTGTGTCATTTACATTTCAACATTTAATTTACTCGCATATCATTTTATGTCTGCGATTATTTGCTATCCAATCGATAATTAACAAAGTGCTAAAACCAAGTGTTAAAACAAACTTAAACCAAATTCAAGGGTGTTAAGTCTTCCGCTGAAAATCTCATCACAAGGGTTAAATATTAGACTAAACAATTTGAGTTATTCTATCAACAAACTCGGTCAGTGCGTTGAGTGGCTAACTCTGTTGGTTAACTAACTTAGTTGTCCATCAAGGACATAGTAGAAATTAACTCCGAACTTATCTAAAAGGACTAAATTCAAAAGTTGGTAAGGTTTATTCAACCCCTTCTAAACCTTTGTAGGTCCCGAGGGGGTTTAGAAGGGGTTGAATAAACCTTACCAACTTTTCGAATTTAGTCCTTTTAAATATTCGAGTTAATACTACACACTAAGTCCTTGATGGACAGCTAAGTTAGTTAATCAATGAGTTAGTCACTCAACGACTGACTTCGAGCCGTTGATGATAATAACTCAACTGTTTTGACTAAAGACTTAACTTGACTGTGATATGTTTTCAGCGGAAGACTTAACACCACCCTTGAATTTGGTTTAAGTTTGTTTCAATAATTGGTTTTAGCACTTTGTTGATTATCAATTGGATAGCAAATTTATCAGCAAATATAAATGTAATATCCAGAAATTAAAGTGATGAATTGTAAATGACACAATAAGTATTTATAGAGGTTCAAGATGGGGTAATTCTTCTACTCCTCTCTTCTCCAACTCCTGGAGGAATCCACCGACTATTTATCAATATACGAGTGGTTAATAATCCAGTCGGTCTACAAGTCTTTGATCACACAACACTTGATCCTTCTGGGACTCGCCGAGATGCCTTGGTCACACAAAAGCTTCTCATACGACTCGCCTTCTTCACAGGCGGCTCGCTTTGCTACAACATCCCACTTGCTCAAGTTCCTTGGATTTGATCACGAAGCCCTCCAAATAACTTAAGTCCTGGTTCGACCTAACCTTCCTACAATCCTTCGTGGAATGTAGACCCTTGATTCTTCAAATGTTTCCTCTTCAACTAATTGAAGTCGCTCTTTCCTTCACAGTGAGTGTAGGATTGATTTCTTTCGTAATGTAGGCTTGAGGATTGAGCGTTTAATAACTTGAGAATATTTCAATTACAAATGTTTCTTTCTTGCTTGTGTTCAATTCTCGGATGGTCAAGGTAACCTTTTTCTCAAATAAACTCCTCGGCTTTTTATAGTGGTCTTTCAAAAATGCCCGTTGAAGAGATATAGGCTTGTTTTTGAAAGTCACTTGTGGTCGCTGGCTTGTCTTGTTGCGCTTCTTGAATTGACATTTCCTCGTATACATGATCCTTCGACTTTTCAAAGATCGACGACACAAAAAGCTTCCCATCGGTTTATTCCTTTTGCACGCGCTTCGGGATCTGCGGCACTTTAAGAAAGGTAGTATGGAAGTATTACTTGTTTAAGTAATTCTCTTGATTTACTACGGCAACGGATCTCTTTCGATTATCTCGACTTGACCGCATTTCCTTTTTCCCCAGGTGACTTCGAGTCGCTTCCAATCATTGGATGACTCTTCCGTCACTTCAACTTGAGACTTGGCTATCTTGAGTTGACTTGACCGATACTTCACTCACCGCATCTCACCGCACCTTCAAATGAGTTCCTATCTTTTCTTCTTTGCCATACTCACCGCCTCACAACCTGAGTCTTCCTTCTAGTCTCGATTGTCTTCTTGCATGTTCGTGCATAGCCGACTTAACTCACTGACTTTCGACCTATCTATTACAATGCAATTTACAACAAAAAAAATGGGGTGCCAACTTCCTATTCTAAGTTTTACATGGCATTCATCAAAATCTACAAAATAATTTCCCAACAATTTCCCCCTTTGATGATGCCAAAACTTAAAACATACATCAATAATTAAACAACAAAGATACATACAGGCAAATGTAGAATCACGAATGTATGCTTAGAATCGATCTTTTATTGATCATAACATTCTTGTTCTTTACATAGTCATTTTTACAAAGTGTATCGAGCTTGAATCAAAAGAAAATGTATCGAGCTTAAATGGACCTTAAAGTAACCATGTTGTTCTATATCTCCATAAGTATAGAAATTGTACAATTTTATTCAATGTACGTAAGACTTACATAAAAATGTATTTACATAGTAAAATACACGAGGGGTGGACAACAACACTTCATCTCCTTCGCGCTCCTTCTTTCATCTTCTTCACTCTGTCATCTTCTCGACCTTCTTCTCTTTTTCTCATCTTCACCGCCTTCTTTTTTCATACGCCCTTCCTCGGAGCTTCATCTCTTCTCGCCTCTTTCTTGTCTTTCCTCCCATAGCCGAGTTTGTCTTTTATTTTCCTCTTCAATTCTCTTCACATACTCGATTGTTCTTAGCCACTTACAGGTTGGATACTTCGTCAAATCTGATAGATCCCTCCTTTCTTGCCGGATCTATATACTCAATATTTTTGGGGCGGAGGTCTAGGTTTGAAACCTCTTCCACCACCTCGCTTCTTCCTCTTCCTCTTCCTCTGGGCGTGTCTTTGTCTTTGGGGTCTTCTTTTTCCCAAATGAGTGACTAGCGAGTGACCAGCAGAGAGATCGCGCGATGTCTGTTGCTGTCGGCTTCTTCACTTAGTGTGAGACCTTTTTCCCAAGATAAATCCCGGCTTAAGCCGTGGACATATTTGCGAAGTAACCTTCGGATGCGAGCGTCTTGAATTCATCAACAGATCTTGCTCGGTTCAAAGATCTCGAAATGGCATAGGTGTCTCTGCATGCATGGAATGCCTCCATGTTGTTTCGAGAATATCCATAACTCGGGCATCCATCCTTCCTTCCACTTCCTTCATTCCTCGCTTAAACTGTCTTTCTCTTTTCACCATAGGTACAGTGTGTTGGAGTGGCGAGTCATGGGAGTTTGTTGATAATATCGTTGTGACAAGACCTTGTTGAGGGTTTTAGCAATCATCAAGGTCACATCTTTCGAGCCTTCCCCTCAACAGACTTCCCTTTTCTTCTCTCTTATTACTTCCTCACTGTCTTTCCCTTCACAAATGCCGCTTCCTCATTCTCATTCTCGGCGATCCCTTGGGCGCTTTTTAGTATTTCCTCTTCCCCCTTTTTGCATCATCAAAGGAGAGAGAACCCTGAAACAAGCTAGCAAGCAAGAAGTCTAGTCTGGCGATAGCCGAGTTCTCGTCGAATCTGCGGCGTATCTTTGCACGAACTCGTAGCGGGTGGCGTTGGATTCACCGCTACCAACTTCATCTCGGCCGAGAAAGATCAATTTTCGATCCATATTCTCTTCCACGCAGGAGCTCGTTCTTATTGTGTTCACGCAAATGCTTTATCTCTCGTGGTGTGAGATTCATGCATTTGTTCGATGTGCTCTTGCAATTTTGTCTTTGCATCAACATTCTCAGCCCGCCGACTAGCAACTTGTTGAACAATGTCCTGAAATATCGAGCTTGTTCCACACGCATTGTCTTTGTTGCCACCACTCCCGGATCCTCGACTATTATGCCTCGCAAATCGCCAGCAAGTTTGGCGTCTCGTTATCCACCTCATGTCCAAAGAGGGCCTGGTGTCTCTCCATCTTTTCAATCTCAAAGCAAATAAGCCTTTGAAAACTTCCCGAACTTGATTGTCTCCTCTGTTTGGTGATGGCTAAGCGTCAAAGTCATAGTTAGCCGAACAACGGTGTCGATGGAATAACAGGGTCGTCCAGTGGAAACGCTCGCGATCTCTAGCGATTCTTCGGGAGGTCGGGTACCTCAGAGAGAAAGGAAATGATTCTACAAAAGGATCATCACGGGCAACTAGAATCTGTTCAATGATAAACGGTGCTCGTGAAGTCCCCCGTGGAGTCGAACTGTTGCGGCTTGGGAGCTGCGCGATGGACTCTATTTTAGCCGTGGTCCTGTTGTGAAGTCGACCCGACTTTGCCGAGCCTCACTGTCTCAACAACCTTCGTCGGTCTCACCGGTTTTTCCAAATGAGTTGAATGGTCCTCGGCCTTCGAGCGTCATCGAGGCGATGACGAGATTGCCATGGGTGGCTCATCATCAAAGTTGAATGTTTGGCGAGTAGTCTTGAGGTCGACTTACTCGTGGTTGGAACATCCTCACCGTGAGTCTTTTGGATCTCGCAATAGGGGATGACTCGCTTTCATCTTCACCTTCGGATCCCGCAAAAGTTACATCGGATTATCCTGGGAGTCGTGAAGAGCACTTATCTCCTTTTCTCGATGGATCAATGATGGCGGGAGGGATGTTCTCGGCCTCGCTCTTTACCCCGGAAGTCTCAACCTCCCGTTGGCCTTCATTACCTCCCGCAGTCTCAACCTGCAATGAGGCTGGACATCCCCTTCCACAAAGGTCACTGTCTTGGGGTCTTCTCGTGGTGGCATCCACCGGAGTCTCAACTCCATGGATTGCACTTTTAGTGCCCGTGAGTGTTAACTTCCGGGCGCTTCCTTCCCTCGTGCCTCAACTGCGCAAAGCGGCGTTGTTGCTCTGCGAGCGGCTTGGCACTCACCGAGACAGCCTCAATCGTCTGAGCCTCGTTGATGACAACTTGCTTTGTGTATTCTATGATTGTTCCTTCTCCACTTCGCCTCCGAGATTCATTGTGGAGTCACCGCAGATCCTCCGACCTTGCCGCAGGTGGAGGGAGTTTCCCCCTCACCGCACACCACCAATGACTTGGAATGGGGTCACTCGTCTCCACTCCCTACTGTTCCCATTGAGTATGCAGTGGTTGGGGCGGTGGTAAGACACCTTCATTAGGGGTTGGCTCGACCGGGTCCCCACAATCCCGTTTCATCGCCAATTCCCTTAACACCTTTCTCCGAATGAGCTGGGGAAGTGGTGGCGCAATGAATGAGTGGGCAATCACCGCACCACTACCATGGGATCAACTTCCACCGTGACGGCGTGGAAGACTCCCCTGTCCTTCCAACATCCTTTGCTCATGTAGGGCTCTGGATTCCCGCATGGCTTGTTGTATCTCTAATTCTTCTGTAGCAGCAGCAGGGTCCAGGTCATCATCTTCACTCTCAGAGAAAATGTCGAGATGAGGATGTGTATGTTCTGTGGTGCCAGTGAGAGGGCGATGTTGGCCTTTTCACGAGCCTCGCCTTCCTCTGCGCGCCTCTCCTTCTCCTTGTCCTTGAAGATCCGCAAGATATCTCATGCGATTTTCTTCATCTAGTGCTTGGACCACATTGGTCAATCCGAAAAGTTCAATAGTTCGTCTTCTTCTTCAATAAATTCGGGTCTTTGGAACTGCTCCTGGATCGACTCAACTTCCACTTCCTCCACTCTCAAACGATTTTGGATGTCCGGATAAGGTGGGGATAGGATCATCACATTATCATCATCTCTATCATCTTCTCCTTGTCCCCTTCGCTCTCGGGGATAGAAGGTAGCAAGCTTTGGTGCTCCATACCGTCACGCCTAAATTGCGCGGAGGGGATATAACCCTCGTCAACAGCGGGTTTGCTTTTTCACTACCTCTTGTGTCTCAAATGCTCGAACTACAAATTGTCTTCTTTGCCCTCTGTGATTGCCTTCAACAGACTTTCCGCTTTTCATCAACAATTTGAGACTCTACTTCTCCGGCGATCTCGAAGATCTGTTTTCACCGAGTGGTGACTCAGCCGGTTTCTCAAGCTCGGAACGCTTGAAGATTCTTCTTCTTCTCTTTGTTTGTACCAGAGGGACTTCTGGTTCGGATAAGGTTTCTTCTGAGTCCTGGGCGGCGGGGGCCGGTGCCGTCGTCTTCTTCTGAGGAGCTGGCCGTCGTGGCTTATCAGTTCTCCTTTTCTTGACGACTGGAGAAGGTATTTGAGATTCCTTCTCCGCTGTGGCTGCGGGGGCAGGAGACACGGCTGCGAGGGGCAGGAGCGATTTCTTTTTCTTTGTTGTATGGGCGGATCTTCTTTTGCAAAACAGGAGCGCCTTCTTTTTTTGAGGAGGGGAGACAGTTGTATCATCAGGGTCAGCTGATTCCCCCTCACTCGTATCAGCTCTCTTAGCGTAGGCTCTCTTCTGTGCGCCAGAGAGGTTTGATCGAAACATCCTCTTGTTTACATGGAACGCCTTTCCATGTCGAAGAGGGACTTCCTTTACTTCCATCATTCGGCCAATCACCAGGCCGTATCCCAGGGAACCTCCAAATGTACCATCCTCCTTGAAGGATTTATTCCCAACATTCTGGCAGAGTCTGCTGTATACAAACTCAGCCCAGTTCACTTTCTTCTCTTCAATGATCGCAGCCATCACGATCAACTTTGCTTTGGACAACTGGTCAAAGCTCCCAAATTTGATGTCTATGCATTTGGCAACGATGTCCAGCAATTTGTGGTAGTCCTCCTTCAAAGACCTCTTGTTAGCCGTATAGACTACTTTCGCGAAGACAATCGGACTTGGCTACTTTTTTTTCAAGCGGGCGGCCAGTGTCGACATCAGCTTCATAAATTTCTGGCACTCCTTCCACCGGCAACAAGCAGTGTTCTGCCAGATCCTTGGCAGTAATGGTGAACTCCTTTCCATGAACAGAGGACTTGATGCCCTCATCGTGAACCTCAGCGTTCACGTAGAACTGTGCGACCTCTTCTACGTAGGTCATTGGGAACTCCATCGTCAAAAATGGTCTTAATCCAGATTTTTCCAGTTTCTCAGCAATCTTCTTCACGAGGATGTCGTCGGACCCTTGTTTAACCATACCATTGAAGTCCATAGTAGACCCGGTGTGGATTTGCTTTCCTAGCTTGACAAAATCATGAGTAGATGCCATTTCGAGATGTTTTACCGAACGAAACTTGAAAACTGATCTGAGGATTGATAGGGTTTTGAGAGAAAATTTTGCTTTTGCTTTCGAGAGAGAGAGATGAACAGTTTTGGGTAAAGTGAGTGAGAAACGGACGAAATGGTTTAAGTATGGTTTATGAAAGGACGTGCGGGTGGTTTTTGAATTTTGATCAAGATCAATGGCTTAGATCTTGCACGCCGATTAGCATTTAAGTTCTCGCATTTAATGCGACAACATTTATATCCAATCATAAGCTTGGTGTGCAGCTTTTGACTGTACACGTCATAATTATGCAGACGTCATTCTTAAAAACATTCCCGCTTAGTAAAAACGACCGCGTTTTTGTCACTTTGCTCATAAATGACTCAGCTTACTCCTTAGCTGATTCAATCGTTCTTCTCTCTATTCTCCTTGTGACTCAAATTGTCACCTAACTCCTGATGACAAATTGACTTTCCCGATATGGTCGATTCACTTAGTTTGAATTACGAGTTCAACTCTTTTTCCTCTTTTCATGTTTCATCTTTTCTTTGAGTCTTCTGAGTGTCAACTCAACTCAATTAACCCTAATTCATGCTTGAGTTCTCAAATCTTGACTCACATAATGGTTTTGTGAAAATGTCAAGCCAACTGTTTATCAGTTGAAATATATTCCAAGGTGATGTCCTTCTTTTCAACATGATCTCTTATGAAGTGATATCTGACATCAATGTGCTTTGTTCTTGAATGCAACACAGGATTTTGAGTGATTGCAATTGCACTTGTGTTATCACACATGATTGGAATTTCTTTTTCCTCAACCTCATAGTCTCTAAGCTGTTGTCTCATCCATAAGACTTGGGTACAATAATTTGCCATGATTATGTATTTTGCTTGGTGTGGAGGTGGCTATTGAATTTTGCTTCTTGCTAAACCAGAAATTAGCCTATTTTCAAGCATTTGACATGTGCCTGAGGTGCTTTTCCTGTCAACTCTACATCCAGCATAGTCGGAGTCTGAATAACCAATTAGCTTGAATCCACCTTCCTTAGGATACCACAAGCCAACTTCTTGGCTTCCTTTCAAATATCTCAAGATCCTCTTGGCTGCAGTCATGTGGCTTTCTTTTGGAGCAGATTGAAATCTTGCACATACACCTACAGTAAAGGTGATGCCTGGCTTGCATGTTGTAAGATAGAGCAATGATCCAATAAGTGCTCTGTATCTTGTTTGATCTACAGGCTTGCCATCTGCATCCATATCCATTTTGACTGATGTATTCATTTGTATTTTCACAGAAGACTTCTCTTCCATACCAAATTTCTTCATTAAATCTCTGGTGTATTTTGTTTGACTTATGAAGGTTCCATCCTTCAGCTGTTTCACTTGAAGTCCAAGGAAGAATGTCAGCTCTCCCATCATGCTCATTTCGAATTTGCTTTGGATTTGAAAATTTATAACATAGCTCTTTATTTGTGGATCCAAAGATGATGTCATCCACATATATCTGAACAAACAGTATACTCTTCCTATCTTGAATTCTGAAGAGTGTTCTCGTCCACTTTGCCTTTTGTGAATCCATTCTCGCCAAGAATTGTGACAATGTATCATACCATGCTCGGGTGCCTGTTTCAATCCATATAGAGCTTTCTTGAGTTTGTATACTTTATCTCCAAGAGTCTTCTCGCTCAAATCCTGGAGGTTGTTCAACATACACTTCTTCTTCCAATAAACCATTAAGAAATGCACTCTTTACATCCATTTGATATACAATAAAGTTCTTGTGAGTCGCATAGGCAAGAAACATCCTTATGGCTTCCAATCTTGCCACAGAGCAAATGTTTCATCAAAATCTATCCCTTCTTCTTGGCAATATCCTTTGGCTACCAATCTTGCTTTGTTTCTTACCACGTAACCTTCCTCATTCATCTTGTTTCAACACCCATTTAGTGCCAATAACGTTTTGATGGGTAGGTCTTTGAACCAATTCCCACACTTTATTTCTTTCAAACCGATTCACTCTTCTTGCATAGCTTGAATCCAATGTGTGTCATCCAATGCTTGAGACACATCTTTTGGTTCTACTTGTGAGATGAAGCATGTGAACATTGCTTCTTGTTGAGTTCTGGATCTAGTTTTGACACCTTCTCTTACATCTCCAATGACTAGTTCTGGTGGATGGTCTCTCGGCCATCTTACATCGGGTTGGAGTAAGTTAGCGGATTCGATCGTCTTACACCGTGTTATTTTGATCGATTCTCATCATCACTTAGTTGCAAATTTTCCAAATGTTTTTGAGACTCGGCTATCTCATCTTCTTCTCGGGTTTATAATTCCAAATTGACTTCAACATAGGGACTCTTCTCATGGTTGGTTGATTCACTTATCACCGACTCTTTAATGTCTTCTCCATTTACATTGGGCTCATCGAACACCACATGGATGGATTCTTCTCAGTAACCATAGTCCTCTTGTTGAGTACTCAGAGCTTTGCTTTCACCGAGTATCCCAAGAAGATACCTTCATTAGCTTTAGCATCAAAAGCCTTTAAATTATCTTTGCCATTATTATGGATGAAGCATCTGCATCCAAATATTCTAAAATATATGACATTTGGCTTTCTGCCTGTCCAAATCTCATAGGGAGTCTTTGTCAGCTGTCTATTTATCATGCATCTATTTTGAGTATAGCATGCTGTGTTTATTGCTTCGGCCCAAAATCTTTTAGGTAGCCCTGCTTCAGCTAACATGGTCCTTGCTGCTTCTTTAAGAATTATGTTCCTTCTTTCTGCAACTCCAATTGGTTGTGGAGTCCTTGCTGCAGATAATTCATGACCAATACCATTTTCAATACAGTACTGAGTGATTATACCATTGACAAACTCAGTTCCTCTATCAGATCTTATTTTGATAATGGTTCGACTCTTCTCATTTTGGATTCTTTTCATCAGCTGTGGTAGTTTCTGCAGAGTTTCTTTCTTCTTACAAATGAATATTGTCCATGTATATCTTGAGTAGTCATGTACTACCACCAAAGTGTATTTCTTCCCACTTATGCTAGCTGGTTCAACTGGACCAAATAGATCCATATGTAGAAGGTGCAATATTCTAGTTGAAGATGGACATGTCTTTTCTTTGAATGATGATTTGATTTGCTTTCCCATCTGACATGCATCACATATACTCTCCTTCTTGTATACTGAGTCTGGAAGTCCTTCTACAAGTTTACTCCTGGCAATTTTGTTAATTGTTTTGAAGTTCAGGTGACTCAGCTTCTTATGCCACATCCAACTTGATTTAGATGTGCTTTTTGCTAACAGACAGGTGCTTGGTGTTGCAGTTGACCAATCTACCACATACATGTTCTTTTGTCTGCATCCTTGCAGCACAACTCCATTGGATTCAGTGTCTTTGATTTGACATATACCCATGTTAAATCCAACATTATAGCCTTTGTCACAGAGTTGACTTATGCTTAGCAGGTTGAAGTTGAGTCCTTCAACATATGCAACATCTGTGATTTCTAATCCATTTTTCTTGATAGACCCAATGCCTCTTATTTCTCCCGGAGCTTCATTCCCTCCAAATATGACTTTTGCACCTCTCGACTTCCTTGAATTTTGACATATTTTTCTTGTTTCTGTCATATGTCCGGGAATGTACCACTATCCATGTACCAGGTTCCTTGGCACTCACTGCTTGAACCCGCAATCAAGGAAATTAGATTTTAGGTACCCATACTTGCCTGGGTCCCGAGGGGTTAGTATTATAAGATGATCCAACCAGCCTTTATAGCCAAATGATTTGACTCTAAGAGGTTGCCATCTATCGATGCCATAATCATAATTAACTTTAGCAAATTGCTTGGGGTTCTGTGGTTCATACAAAATTGTCTCTTTTGTCTCGTATGCCCGTGTGAATGTGTTTTAGCAATTGCGGTATTTGGGTAGTTGTGATATCTCTGAGTGTAGTGCCTAGGTGCATAAATGTGCTGATGATAGCTCTTATGCCTTTGGAATGGCCTTTGTTGAGTTTTAGGCCTTTGCCATTTAGGCTTATATTCCATAGATCTTTGTTGATAGTTCACATTATTCCAATTATCTTGGCTTGGGTAGTTTCTACCATTCCCATCATATATATTTCTTTTATAGAATTTCTGGGACTTTTAGTAGCTCTGTTTCTTCTTTACAGAGTATTTCCTATTTGGAGTTTGCTGAGGAACTCGGCTGGATTTCTTCTCAGCTGTCCTCTCAGCACACTCAATTGGTTGCTTTCCTTTTCCTTTATAACCAAGGCCAGTTTGCTTGTGATTGTGCTTTGGAATAAATGTGTGTGCACCATTTGGAGTTTTGGATTCTTGAGATACTTCATTACTTGAAGATCCTTTTTCCAAAATCACTTTTGGAGCTTGACATAGCACAGAGGAATTAAATCCTAAGCCTATCTTGTCTCCTCATTTTATTTGACTCATAATAAGGTCATCCAAGGATTTAGATGCCATAGTGAATGAGGCAATCACATTTTTGAGGTCATTCTCCCTCTTTTCTATAGCAAATTATTTCTGCTATTAACTTAACATTTTCAAATTTTTGACTTTTATTCTCATCGGCTACTTGACTTAGAGTACTCGGCTCCTTAGTCACCGAGAGTTTTGCTCTTGAGTAGGCTGTTTTCCTCATTTAGTAGTGTGTGTGAGGATTTAATGTGTTCAAAGTCTTTCATCATTTTGCCTAATGAATCGAAAAGATCGAATGGGGTGATGAAGTGTGTGTGTCATAGTCACTATCACTAGAATGAGTGTGATGAGTTAGAGTGTACCTCATCTTCTTGGTCGTTTGGTCTTATTCCTTGGCCATTAAACAGATCAAGGCTTCTTCTTCGTGAGTCACTTGAGTAGTCGAGCTTCACTACTCTCTCGAATCACCGTGTCTTTTGACTTGGGCTGTCTCGGTAATCTCTGCGCAGCCAACATTGCCTTTTTCTTTTCTTGTCTTCTTTCTTTCAAGACCTTTCTTTCCTCTTCATTCATGTATTTGTTGACTACAGGATATGGGCAATCAATGGCATAATGACCTGGTTATCAATCAATGGCATAATGACCTGGTTCATTCAGCATAGATTTTCAACCTTTTGATCGACTCTTTTTCCCTTCTTGGATTGTCACCCTTTGATATTCAACTTTTTGATGCTCTACTCTCTTGGTTGGCCTATCTTCCCTTGACTTGGAGGAGCTTAGTGTCTTCCTGGAGGATTCACCCTTGCCTCTCTTGTAGTTCTTATTGAAGAACTTGTTAAACCTTTTAACCATCGTGAGCTATTTCCTCTTGGTCAATGACTTCTTTGACCTCACTCTCTTGCCATCCTTAACAATTAGAGCAAATTGTTTTGGGCACAAATGCCTCCTCTTGGTCTTTTCTCCTCGCTCAAATTCGTAGGCCTTGAGATCCGAGAATAGCTCATGGTTGGATGTCTTGGATAGGTCCATGGAATGCCTCAATGCCATGACCTTCATTTCCCATTCACCGAGACTTCTTAGAATCTTCATACACATTTCTTCGTGTATATTCTTTTCCAAGTGCGAGATATCTCATTGGTAATTTACGTGAACCGAGCATCCAACTGATCCAAGGTCTCTCCCAAGCATTTTAAAATTCTCAAATTTTTGTACAACAACAGATAGTTTATTTTCCTTGATTTTCTCTCGAGCCTTCACAAATCAAGGTTAGCTTGTGTCCTGCATTTCTTTAGCCGTTTTGCATGATTTGACTTTATTGAACATGGTTTTGTCTAAAGTTTTGTAAAGAATGTCCTTAGCCACATTGTCCAAGTTATATCTTTTCTTGTCATCATTTGTCCATTCAAATCTCGTTTTTCAACCATAGCCGGGAGCAACATCCTTTCACATTCAAACGAGCAACATCCTCTTCACATTCCACATTTCATCGTAATTGGATAGATGAGTCTCTCTCTTTCCAATCATCAAATTCCTCAATAGTGAACATAGGGATGTGTTCACTTTTAAAACTTGCTGATTAAAAGAGCCCATCTTTTGAAAGATTTGGATCACTATCCACATTTCATCGTAAGGTTTAGAAGGGGGGTTGAATAAATGAGCAACTTTTCGCATCCTTTTAAATTTTCCAATCATCAAATTCCTCAATAGTGAACATAGGGATGCGTGTCAAATTTGCTTCCATGATAATAACTTTATGTTTTCCGATTAAAAGAGTTTTGAAAGATTTTAAGATTTGTTGATTAAACAACCTTTAAAGATTTGGAGATCTAAAGTTCAAATGTAAATGACACAATAAATTTTTATAGAGGCTCAAGATGAACCAACCGCTCTTCTCCACTCCCGGAGGAATCCAGATCCCATATACGAGGTGTGAGGTCCGATATACAAGTCTTGATCACACAAATGACTTGATCCTTTGGGACTCAACTGAGATGCCTTGGTCACACAAACCGGCTTCTCATACGACTCACCTTCTTCACAGGGCGCAGGTTGCCTTGCTACTACAACCCACTTGCTCAAGTTCCTTGGATTTGATCACGAAGCCCTCCAAATAACTTAAGTCCTGGTTCGACCTTGAACCTTCCTACAATCCTTCGTGGAATGTAGACCCCTTGATTCTTCAAATGTTTCCTCTTCAACTGATTGAAGTCGTCTTTTCCTTCACAGGAGTGTAGGATTGATTTCCTTCGTAATGTAGGCTTGAGGATTGAGCGTTTAATAACTTGAGAATATTTCGAGTTACAAATGTTTCTTTCTTGCTTGTGTTCAATTCTCGGATGGTCAAGGTAACCTTTTCTCAAATAAACTCCTCACCTTTTTATAGTGGTCTTTCAAAAATCGCCCGTTGAAGAGATAGGCTTGTTTTTGAAAGTCACTTGTGGTCGTTGGCTTGTCTTGTTGCGCTTCTTGGAATTGGCATTTCCTCGTATACATGATCCTTTAGCTTTTCAAAGATCGACACAGTGCGTGCTTCCCATTGGTTTATTCCTTTTGCACGCTTCTCGGGGATCGAAAGGTAGTATGGAAGTATTACTTTAAGATCTCTTGATTTACGAACGGATCTCTTTTCGCATTTCCATTTCCTTGCCTTCCCTGGTGACTTGAGTCAGCTTCCAATCATGGATGACTCTTCTCCTCACTTCAACTTGAGACTTGGCTATCTTAAGTTGACTTGACCGATACTTCACTCACCGCATCTCGCCACCTTCAAATCGAATTCCTATCTTTTCTTCTTTGCCATACTCACCGCCTCACAATGAGTCTTCCTTCTAGTCTCCATTGTCTTCTTGCATGTTCGGCATAGCCGACTTAACTCGACCGACCAGCCTATCTATTACAATGCAATTTACAACAAAAAATGGGGTGCCAACTTCCTATTCTAAGTTTTACATGGCATTCATCAAAATCTACAAAATAATTTCGCAACAACCTTACTCACACCCCTTGGGACCTACAAGTGGTATCAGAGCGGTTGGTTCATTGAGCCTTCCGCACTGGTATTTCAAAAAATTTAACACTTGTTCTTTTAAAAGCCATTCTTTTTGCAAAGTTATTATCATGGAATCAAATTTGACACGCATTCCTATGTTCACCATTGAAGAATTTGATGACTGGAAAATACGTATGCTGGCTCATCTATCAGCTTTACATGATGAGATGTGGATAGTGATAGAGGATGGGCCACTGCAAATAATGAAGGTGAACACAACACAGCAAGGAGAGTCAGCTGCTGCGGTGAGAAGAGGAGGTCGCTCCTCCTGCACCAGCTATGGTTGAAAAGCCAAGAGTCGAGTGGACAAATGATGACAAAAAGATACAACCTGACAATGTGGCCAATGATATACTTTACAAGACTTTGGACAAAGCCATGTTCAACAAAGTCAAATCTTGCAAAACAGCCAAAGAAATCTGGGATAAATTAACCTTAATTTGTGAAGGATCTGAGCAAATTAAGGAAAACAAATTAACTGTTGTTGTCCAAAAATTTGAAAACTTTAAAATGCTTGAAGGTGAAACAATGGACCAGTTGGATGCTAGATTCACTGAAATAACGAATGAGCTCTCAGCACTTGGGAAAGAATACACACAGAAAGAGATGTATATGAAGATACTGAGGAGCCTCCCAGCTGAGTGGGAAATGAAGACCATGGCTCTAAGGCACTCGATGGACCTATCAAAAACATCGAATCATGAACTATTCTCAGACCTCAAAGCTTATGAGTTAGAGCTGAGAAAAAAGGATCAAGAGGAGATAGTTGTACCCAAAACAGCTGCACTCATAGTCAAGGAAGGGAAGAGAGCTGAGACCAAAGAAATCATAGACCAGGAGGAAATTGCCTTAATGGTTAAAAGATTCAACAAATTCTTCAACAAGAACTACAAAAGAAACAAAGGTGATTCCTCCAGAAGGCATTCGGCTCCCTCCAAGTCAAGGGAAGATAGGCCACCAAAGAGAGTTGAGTATCAAAAGGTCGAATATCAAAGAGCTGACAACCCAAGAAATGAGAGAGCTGATCAAAAAGTTGAAAACATGTGCTGGAATTGCATACAACCAGGACACTTTGCTATTGACTGCCCATATCCTATAGTCAATAAATACAGGAATGAAGAGGAAAGAAAAGTCTTCAGAGAAACAAGGCAAGAAAAGAAAAGAGCAATGTTTGGCCGAGATCTAGCCGACACAAATAAGTCAAAAGAAGCAAGAGACTCGAGAGTAGTGAAGTCGACTACTCAAGTGACTCAAGAAGAAGCCTTAACTGCCTAATGGCAAAAGAACAAGATCAACCTCGACCAACAAGATGAGGTACACTCTAATTCATCTCATTCGATTCTAGTGATAGTGATTGTGACACACACTTCATCACCCACTTGATCTTTATGATTCATTAGGCAAAATGATGAAAGACTTTGAGCACATTAAGTCCTCACACACACTATTAAATGAGGAAAATTGTCACTCAAAAGCCAAAACTCACAAATTGACTAAGGAGCCGAGTACTCTAAATCACATAGCCGATGAGAACAAAGAGTCAAGGTGAAAATGTTAAACTAATAAAGCAGAGATAGCTGCTATAGAAAAGAGAGAAAATGATCTCAAAAATGTGATTGCTTCATTCACATAGGCATCTAAATCATTGGATGACCTTATCATGAGCCAAAAAGAATATGGAGACAAGACAGGCATATGATTCAATTCCTTTGTGCATAGTCAAACTCCTAGAGTGATCTTGGAAAAAGGATCTTCAAGTAATGAAGCATCTCAAAAATCCAAGACACCAAATGCTGCACACACATTCATTCCAAAACACAATCACAAACAAACCGGCCTTGGATATAAAGGAAAAGGAAAACAACGATTGAATATCTTTGAGAGGACAAACTGAGAAGAAATCCAGCAGAGTTCCTCAAAAACTCCAAAACAGAAACTGTGAAAGAAAAACAGAGCTACCGAATCCCCGTAAGTTCTATCAAAGGAACACAAATGATGGGAATGGTAGAAACTACCCAAGTCAAGCTGATTGGAACAATGTGAAATATCAGCTAAGACCTATGGAATACAAACCTAAATGGCAAAGGCCTAGAACTCAGCAAAGACCATTCCAAAGGCAACAGAGCTATCATCGACACATATGCACCCAAGCACTACACTCGGAGATATCACCATTACCCAAAGAAGGCAATTGCTAAAACACACACACACAGCATACTGACAAAAAGAGACAAATTGTATGAACCCAAAGCCCCCAAGCAATTTGCCAATGTGAATTATGATTATGGCACGTATAGATGGCAACCTCTTAGAGTCAAATCATTTGGCTATAGGTTGATTGGTTCATCTTACAAAGATAATCCCTCGACCTGCATAAGTATGGGTACCTAAAACCGATTTCCTTGATTGCGGGTTCAAAGAACAACAGTGCCAAGGAACCTGGTACATGGATAGTGGTTGTTCCGGGACATATGACAGAAACAAGAAAAATCACAAAGTTCAAGGAGATTAGAGGTGCAAAAGTCATATTTGGAGGAAATGAAGCTCCAGGAGAAATTAGAGGTATTGGATCCATCAAGAAAAATGGATTAGAAATCACAGATGTTGCGTATGTTGAAGGCCTAAATTTCAACTTATTAAGCATCAGTCAACTCTGTGACAAGGGCTATAATGTTGGATTCAATATGGGAGTGTGCCAAATCAAAGACATTGAATCAAATGAAGTAGTGTTGCAAGGATCTAGACAAAAGAACATGTATGTGGTAGATTGGTCGACTGCCACACCAAGCACTTGTCTGCTAGCAAAGAGTACAGCCGAATCAAGTTGGATGTGGCACAAGAAGCTGAGTCACCTGAATTTCAAGACAACTAACAAGCTTGCAAGGAATAATCTTGTATAAGGACTTCCAGACTCAGCATACAAGAAAGAAAGTGTTTGTGATGCATGCCAGATGGGAAAACAGATCAAATCTTCATTCAAAGAGAAGTCAAGTCCATCATAAACAAGGATATTGCATCTATTGCATATGGATCTATTTGGTCCAGTTGAAGCAGCCAGCATAAGTTGAAAGAAATACACTCTAGTGGTGGTGGATGATTATTCAAGATATACATGGACAATCTTCATGTGCAAAAAGAAAGAAACCTTGCAGAAGTTACCACAATCGATGAAAAGAGTTCAAAATGAGAAGAGTCAAACCATTATAAAGATAAGATCGATAGAGGAATTGTCAATGGAATAATAACACAAAGATCTTGTGTTGAAAATGGTATTGCTCATGAATTACTCAAAGGACTCCAGCAGTGAGGAGGAAAGGAATAGAACTCTCAAGGAAGCCGCAAGAACTATGTTAGCTAAGTTGATTGCCAAAAAGATTTTGGGTGGTTATAAACACCGCATGCTATACTCAAAATAGATGCATGATTAATAGACAACGACAAAGACTCCCTATGAAATATGGACAGGAGAAAGCCAAATGTTGGGTATTTTAGAATATTTGGATGTAAATGCTTCATCCACAACAATGGGAAGGATAATCTAAAGGCTTTTGATGCTAAAGTTGATGAAGGTATCTTCTTGGGATACTCAGCTGAAAGCAAAGCCTATAGAGTGCTGAACAAAAGGACAATGGTCACAGAAGAGTCTATCCATGTGGTGTTTGATGAGCCTAATGTAAATGGAGAAGACATTGAAGAGTTAGGCCGATAAGTCAATCAACCAACTATGCAGAAGAGTCCCTATGTTGAAGTCAAGCTAGAGTAATTAATCAAGGTGAAGATGAGATAGTCAATCTCAAAGACAATGGAAAATCTGCAGCTAAGTGATGATGAGAGTGTCTGCTCAAGATAACACAAACAAGACGATCAACCTAACCGACTTACTCCAACCTGATGTGAGATGGGTCGAGAGACCATCCACCGAGCTAGTCATTGGAGATGTAAGAGATGGTGTAAGAACCAGATCCAGAGCTCAACAAGAAGCAATGTTCACTGTGGTAAGAAACAAAGCAAGATTGGTAGCCAAAGGGTATTGCCAAGAGGAAGCAAGATTAGAAGCAATAAGGATGTTTCTTGCCTATGTTGCACACAAGAACTTCACTGTATATCAAATAGATGTAAAAAGTGCATTTTTGAATGGATTATTGGAAGAAGAAGTCTATGTTGAACAACCTCTAGGATTTGAGCAGAAGACTCTTGGAGATAAGGTGTACAAGCTCAAGAAATCCTTATATGGATTGAAACAGGCACCTAGAGCATGGTATGATACATTATCTCAATTCCTAACAGATAATGGATTCACCAAAGGCAAAGTGGATAGAACACTCTTCAGAATTCAAGATGGAGAGAGTATCATGCTTGTTCAAATATATGTGGATGACATTATTTTTGGATCCACAAACAAAGAGCTGTGTGATAAGTTCTCAAACCTCATGCAAGGCAAATTTGAAATGAGCATGATAAGAGAGCTGACATTCTTTCTAGGACTTCAAGTTAAACAACTGAACGATGGAACCTTTATAAGTCAAACAAAGTATACCAGAGATTTAATGAAGAAATTTGGTATGGAAGAGAAATCTTCGTGAAAATACCAATGAATACATCACAAGATGGATGCAGGATGGCAAGCCTGTGATCAAACAAGATATAGAGCAATTATTGGATCATTGCTCTATTTAACAAAGAAGCAGGCGGACATCACCTTTGTTGTAGGTGTATGTGCAAGATTTCAATCGCACCAAAAGAAAGCCATATAATCGCAACTAAGAGAATCCTAAGATATTTGAAGGGATGCCATGAAGTCGGCTTATGGTATCCAAAGGAAGGAGTATTCAAGCTTATTGGTTATTCGGACTCTGACTATCTTTGGATGTAGAGTTGACAGGAAGAGTACTTCGTACATGTCAAATGCTTGGAAACAGATTGGTTTCCTGGTTTAGTAAGAAAAAATTCAATAGCCACATCCACAAACAAGCAGTACATAGCTGCGGGCGGTATTGTGCCCAAGTCTTATGGATGAGACAACAGATGAGAGATTATGATGTTGAAGAAAAAGGGATTCCAATTATTTGTGATAACACAAGTGCTATTGCAATCACTCAGAATCATGTGCTACATTCTAGAACAAAGCACATTGATGTCAGATATCATTTTATAAGAGACCATGTAGAAAAGAAGGACATCACCTTGGAATACATCTCAACTGATAAAAAGTTAGCTGACATATTCACAAAGCCATTATGTGAATCAAGATTTGAAGAGCTTAAGCATGAGCTAGGGTTAATTGAGTTGAGTTGACACTCAGAAGACTCAAGGAGAAGAGATGGAACGAGAAAAGATGAAAATAGAGCTGAGCTCGTGAATCAGCAAAATAAATCAGCCGTATCGAAAAATCAGCTGCATCGAGTTAGCTGACAGCTGAGTACCTATGTGAAAAGAGAGAAGAAGAGTTGAGTCAGCTAAGGAGTAAGCTGAGTCATTTATGAGCTAAGTGACAAAAACGCAGCCGTTTTTAATAAGCGGGAATGTTTTAAGGATGACGTCGGCAGTAATAATGACAGTGCTGATCAAAAGTCGCACGACAAAGCATATGATTGGATATAAATGCTGCCGCATTAAATGCGAGAAATCAAATGCCAATCGGTGTGCTAAATCTGAGCCGTTGATCTTGATCAAATTTCAAAAACCGTATGCACGTCCTTTCATAACCCATACATATACCATTTCATTAGTTTTCTCTCACATTACTCAAAATGTTCATCTCTCCAAAAGCAAAGAAAGCTTTTTTTCCTCTCAAAACCCTATCAATCTTCTAGGCAAATTTCTAAGGTTTCATTCGGTAAAAATCAAAAATGGCAACTACCTATGATTTCACTAAGTTGGGAAAGCAAATCCACACTGGTTCCACCGTGGATTTCGAAGGGATGATCAAACAGGGTTCCGATGAAACCCTTGTGAAGAAAATAGCCGACAAAATCGAGAAGTCTAGACTGAAACCCTTTCTAACAATCGAGTTTCAGATGACCTACGTTGAAGAGGTCGCACAGTTCTACGTGAACGCTGAAGTTCATGACGAGGGCATCAAGTCCTCTGTTCATGGAAAGGAGTTTATCATCACTGCTGAAGATCTTGCGGAGCATTGCTTGCTGCCTTCGGAAGGTGTACCATAAATTTTTGAAGCTGACGTAAACCTGGCTGCTGCATAGAAGGAAGTGGCCAAACCTGACTTTGCTGCGAAGGTTGTCTACACAGCTGATAAGAAGCTGCTGAAAGAAGATTATCATAAGCTGCTGGATATTGTTGCCAAATGTGTAGACATAAAATTTGGAAGCTTTAATCAGCTGTCCAAAACCAAGATGATCGTCATGGTTGCGATCATGGAGGAGAAGAAAGTAAACTGGGCTGAGTTTGTATACAACAGACTCTGCCAAAATGTCAGAAATAAGTCCTTCAAGGAAGATGGGTCGTTCGGAGGATCCTTGGGATATGGCCTTGTTATTGGCCGGTTGATGGAAGTGAAAGGAGTTCCACTCCGACATGGAAAGGCATTCCATGTCAATAAGAAGATGTTCCGATCAAATCTTTTCGGAGCTCAGAAGTGAGCTTACGCCAAGACGGCGGATACAAGTGAGGGGGAATCAGCTGACCCAGAAGAAACAGATGTCTCCTCCCCTCCAAAGAAGAAAGTTGCTCCCACAGCTGCAAAGAAGAAGACCGCCCCTGCGACAAAGAAAACAACTGCACATGCCCCTGCAGTAAGTCACACCGCCCCTGCAGTAGTGTCTCTTGCCCCTGCAGCCCCAGCTGAGAAGGAACCTCAAATACCTTCTCCAGTTGTCAAGAAAAAGAGGACTGGCAAGCCAAGAAAGCCAGCTTCTCAGACCAAGAAAGTAGCATTGGCCCCCGCCGCCCAGGGCTCTGAGGAAACTGTATCCGAACCAGAAATTCCTCTGGTGAGGACCAAAAGAAGAAGACTCTTCAAGCGTTCGAGCTTGAGAAAACGGCCGAGTCTACCACTCACCGAACAGATCATCGAGACAATGGAGAAGTAGAGTCTCCGAAATCATTGATGAAACAGAAATGGTCTGCTTGAGGCCGATCAGCAGAGGCAAGTCGAAGACCCAAACACCGTGGACGGATACCGAGAACAAGAGGCGACTAAGACAGCTTAATCTCCTGTTGACAGATCGTCCCCGCCGTGTACGACGCTTGCGAGGGTGAAGAGCGGCAAGCTCGCTACCCTCCATTCCCCGAGAAAAAGAAGTCTGGAGAAGATGATGACGATGATGTGATCATGCCATCTCCACCATAACCGGACATCCAAAATCATCTGTGAGAATGGAGGAAGTGGAAGTGAGTCGCTCAAGGAACAGTTCCAAAGACCAATTTGTTGAAGAAGAAGAAGAAGCGATGAATTTCCTTGGGTTGACAACAATGGTTCAAGCAATCGGGATGAAGACAATCGCATAGATATCTTGAATATCTTCAAAGAAAAGGAGAAAAAGGTTGGTAGAGAAGGAAAGGTTTTGTCCTTCACTGGAACCACTCGATCACACTCATCCCCACTTCGATGTTCTCTCGGGAAGTAATGAGGATCTAGACCCTGTGTCTGCGACAAGAAGAGCTAGAAACGCAGCAAGCCATGCGAGAATCCAGGATCCTACATGAGCAAAGCCGGTGATGGAAGGACCAGGACGATCTTCCAAATCTCGATTGGAGATTGATCCATTGGGATTGGTACAGCCAGATTGCCACTGTCATTGCTGCAACCACTTCCCCAGCTCACATAGAGGATGGATCTAGGGGACTTGGCGATGAAACTGGGAACCTGGGGACCCAAGTCGAGCCAACCCCTATTGAAGGTGTTTTACCACCTGCCCCAATGGTCGAACACTCACAGAAAAAAGGAGTTTGGAGAAGAGTGACCCCAACCCAAGTCACTCACCGGTGTGTGCACCGAGGAGGAAACTCCTCCACTGCAGCTAGGTCGGAGGTTGCTGCAGACAACTCCACCCTGAATCTCGGAGGCGAAGTGGAGAAGGAACAAGAAAAAGAAACACAGCAAGTTGTCACTGAAGAAGCTCGGACAGTTGAGTCTGTCTCAGCTGAAGTGCCAACTGCTCTGCAGGCTGAGGACGTTGCTGATGCAGTCAAGGCACATGATGGGATCTGCCCTGGGAGTTAACACTCTGGGCAATGAAACTGCAATCCACGGAGTTGAGACTCCTGTGGATGCCACCGTAGAAGACCCTAAGACAGCTGAGTCTGTCAAAGGGAATGTCCAAGGCCTTGCTACCGTTGAGACTGCAGGAGGTACTGAAGGCCTACGGGAGGTTGAGACTTCCCGAGGTAAAGAGACGGAAATGCAGAACATTCCTCATGTTATCATTGATGCATCTGAGAAGGAGATAAGTGCCCTTCATGATTCCCAAGACAACCCTGACATAACTTTTCTGGGATCTGAAGGTGAAGATAAAGCTGAGTCATCCCCCGTTGAAAATCCAAAAGACTCAGCTGAGGATGTTCTTCCAAGCACGAGTAAGTCAGATCTCAAGGCTACTCGTCAAACGTTCACTTTTGATGATGAGCCACCCCTTCAAGTCTCATCATCGTCCGATGACGCCACTGATGCGGCTGAGGACCAGACAACTCAAATGGAAAAACCAGCTGAGACCAACGAAGTTGTTGAGACAGCTGAGGCTCAGCCAGCTGGGTCCATACCACAACAGACCCACCGCATCACGAATCACAAGAGCGACGCTCCCAGCAGCTGCGTGAGAATTGACTCAACCAGGCACATCACGGCCACAAGTCACAGTTGAACATATTCCCTATGTCCGTGATGATGCATTTGAAGCAACTTTCCCTTTCTCACTAGAGCTGCCTGATTTGGATGAAGAATCAGCTAGAGATCAGATATGTTTCCACGAACCTGATCCAGTCATTCCCACAGATACCATCGTCCCAAAGATTTGATTTTGATGTTTGCTTGGCGCCACCGAGACAGAGGTAACAGTTGAGGTTTTAGAAGTCTTCAAGGCAATATTTGCAGAGATTGAGAAGATGGAAAGGCATTGATCGCGAAATTCTTACCGCAAGCGTACAGTGTCAAGTTTTAGTATAGTTTTGAAAGTAGGGTTATCGTCTCCACAGGGATTGTTATCGAATTTTATACTAAGTACTATAATTAAAATAGTTTAATTCTATCTAGAAATCGAAAAGAGATAAGTTTTTATTAAACTAAGAATGAAACTAAAAATAAGCAAATAAATTGGTACAAACAATTAATCAAACACGTAGAATATGAATTCTAGATGGTTGATTTCACCTAGTTATCCCCTATGTTTTCAATCCTGTTTATTAATCACAAGTTATCAATCTATAAGCCAATATTCCTACCGTTTATCACTTCCTCTCTCGAGTGCCAAGTGATTCTAGGTTCCAATTTCTGATTTCGATATCTCTATAAAAATCATAAATTAAACCTTAATACGCTCAATGAATATTCTATCACAGGCTTCAAAAGACTCATAAATCTCTCGATTCTATGAAACCCTAGGTTGTGCTATTCTATGGCCAGGCATTCAATTACCTCTCTCGAGCGTCAAATCAAACACACCAAACAATCTAAATTATTGATCCGATAATCCAGATGCAATCAAATCAAATAGCACAAATAGATTAAATAATATGCGACTTTCATAAACTGGAAATCAAAACATAGGTTCAAACGTATGTTACATCAATCCCCTAGAAAAAACAGTTTTAGCTCATAATGGATGTATAAAAATTCATGGAGAAATAATTATAAATCCCAAGAAATCGACAAAGAAAAACAAAGAAAGAATTGAGAAGAAAAGAGAAGGAATTCTCTCTGTGTCCAGATGAGAAGTGCCTCCAATTGCCGTCCCAAACCCTAGCTCTGAGTCTCTTGCCTTGCGTTGTGCTCAAAATAATGTCTGACCCCCTGTTTGTACGTCACTTCTCATATTTATAGGCTCGAAACCCTCGAAATTGCGTCAAAAGGCCCAAAAAATAACTCAGCGTACGTCCAGGCCCATTCCACGCGGACGCGCGCTGCATCCCTTCCTCACGCGCAGCAGGCTGGCCATTTGTCGCCTCCGCTGCTTTGCTTTGCTCGCGCTGCAATAGCTGGCAATGGCACGCCGCAGCGCACCCATCTGCTGCTCATCACACGCCTGCTGCTGTTGCTTGCCCACCTGCTTGTCACACGCCTGCTGCTGCTCACCGTTCTTCATCGCGCACCTGGAATGGCGCTGCAGCGCGCCTACTCTGTTCCATTACCTGCTGCCATTTTTGGGGCGCTGCAGCGCCCATCCTTGCTATGCATATTGTACTATTTTGTACCCCCGCGCTACGGCGCGGGGGTTTTGGCGTTGCGGCGCTCGTGCTCCGTCTATACTTTTCCGTTTTTTAGCTTTTAAAATGTGATCTTCACCATCCAAACGCGTTTTTCATCATTTTTTATCATTTCGGCTACCAAAATTAGTCCCGATTCACAAACAACAACTAATGACACAAACTCGACTCAAATGACGCTAAAATACTCGAAAACACCGCAAAATCCTAATCTAGAATATTCAATACATTGGTATAAAAACCAACTTAACAAATACCCCCAAACTTAGACGTTTGCTTGTCCTCAAGCAATTACAGTCTCTAAAAATCGACAAACATGAAGGGAAAATTAAAGACGACTGACTCAACAGACTAACTGCAAAACTCCATAACCAAACTCGCTCGTCAAATTTCGTTTCACTATCAATCAAGCACGTATTTTCACAATGTGATCATGAAGGTGGAATGTTCATGCCAACCCCGTTATCATTATCCATACAGATTCATGCAATCAAGTATTTTCAAAATGATCCACTTTTTTGAATATAGAGATGAGATGTTTACCGGACTCCATAGGCTTGTCTCTCACACTAATCTCCACTAATGTAGTCTAATGTAACACAAGGATCAATAGGACTTTTAAAGCTTGTAATGTGGGCTTAGGGTTAGGTAGGAAAATATAGGATTAAGTAGCTCAAATCACCCAAACACACAATTATCACTTCGAATCATCAATTAGCAACTACCCTTCACTTTTTGACATCCCCAATGTTTCTGAACCTTCAACCCCGCTGATTTGTTTCTCATTTTTTTTCGATTTTTTTTTGGTTTTTTTTTCTCGAACCCCCAAACTTATTCTTATGCATACATGGGGTTTCATATTTTCTTTTCTCGGGCAACTTCATTCAATTAGATACATACCCTTCTCATCATACCCTCCTCAACCTTCAACATTTTTCTATACTTTGTGTGTTTGAGTGATGGGTAATTAGGATATTCTCATTTTGGCATTGCGGCGCTCGTGCTCCATCGATACTTTTCCGTTTTTTAGCTTTTAAAATCTGATCTTCACCGTCCAAACACATTTTTCATTATTCTTGATCATTTCGGCTACCAAAATTAGTCCCGACTCACAAACGACAACTAATGACACAAACTTGACTCAAACGACGCTAAAATACTCAAAAACACCGCAAAATCCTAGTCTAGAATATTCAATACATTGGTATAAAAACCAACTTAACAGGCACCAGGCCTCATTGGACATGCGGCTGGACAACAGAGATGCAAACCTTACAGCCGATCTGCGTGGAATAGTGGTCAGAATCAGGGAATGGTGGCAACAGCAGCAGACAATGCGTGTGGAACAGGTTCGATACTTTAAAGCATTGTACAATAAGATGCTGATCTGGAGCGCTGATAATGCTGATATGAAGAGGAGGATGCAAGAAAATATTGATAGGATGCATGCCTCCCACAACACTGAAATGGAACTGCTGCGAGAATTTCACAGGAAATAACCTTTGCGCATCGAGTCAAAAGCCACTCGCTCGAAATTCGAACAAAGATACTCCGCAGCAGAATCCAAATAGAACTCAGCTATCAATCGCCTAGACTTTATGCTCGCAGGTATGTTCCCAGGGGTTCCTCTATCCTTTGATGATGCCAAAAAGGGGGAAAAGGAATCCCAAAAGATGCTAAAGGAAATGGGTGGTGAGGAAGAGAAGGACGCAGTTGTTGAGAAGTAGAAGAAAACAATTTGGAGAGAGCGTAAAGAAAGATAAGGGAAAATCCGTTGAGGGGGAAGGTTCAAAGGACATGACTTTAATGGTTGCTAGAACCCCTCAACAAGGACTTGTCACAGCTGACATCGTCAGCAAACTTCCAGTGACTCTGCCGCTCCAACACCCTGTTGTACCCATGTCCGAGAAAAGAAAAATAGTGGAAGCAGGGATGAAGGAGGTCGAAGGAAAGATGGATGCCCGTGTGATGGACATATTGAAACAATACGGAGGCATTCCGGCAGGAAGAGACACAGATGCCATTCCGGGCATTTACGGAGACGAGCCACGATTAGTGGAGGAATTTAAAACGCTCGAATCCGAAGGATACTTCAAAAATATGTCCATAGCCCAAGCCTGGGACTTGTATTGGGAGAAGGGTCCAAGTCATGCGAAGAAGGCGACAGACAATGAGACTCTAGCATCACTCTGCTTTGGTCACTCTGGGGAAAAGAAGACTCCAAAGACAATATACGCCCGAGGAAGAGGAAGGAGTGGTGGAGGCGGAGGTTTTAAACCTAGACCTCTACCCAAGAATATTGAATATGTAGATCCTGGGCAAAAGGGAAGGATCTCTTGGCCGGATATGATATGACAAAGTAGCCAACCGGGAAGTGGCTAGGAAGAATGCTGACTAAGTCTAAAGGATCGAAGAGGAAAATAAGAGACAAGATCAGCTGTGGGAAGAAAGTCAGAGAAGACAAGAAAGGAAGAGAAAAGATGAAGATGCCAGAAGAGCCTACGAGAAAAAGAAAGCAGCTGAAGAAGAAAAGAAGAGAAAGAGACCAGAAGACGACAGAGCTGAAGAGGAAAGAAGGAGGCAGCGAAGGCGATGAAGTGTTGTTGTCCACCCCTTCATGTATTTTACTATTGTAAATGCATTTATATGTAAGTCTTTTGTATGATGAATAAAAGTTATGCAATTTCTATATTTTTGCTTAGATATAGAATACCATGTTGCTCTGATACACTTTGTAAACAACTGTGTAAAGGACAAGAATGTTATGATCAATAAAAGGATTGATTCTACGCATACATTCTATGTTTCTACATTGTATGTATGTATCTTTGCTATGAACATCTTGTTTGTATGTTTTAAGTTTTGGCATCATCAAATAGGGTGAAATTGTTAGGAAATTTATTGTTTGGATTTTGATGAATGCCATGTAAAACTTAGACTAGAAAGTTGGCACCCCATTTTCCTTGTAATTTGCATTGTAATAGATAGGGTTGTACGAGCTGAGTTAAGTCAGCTATGCCTGGATACACAAGAAGTCAACTGAAGACTAGAATGAAGACTCATGCAATGGCGGTGAGTGTGGCTAGGAAAAGAAGTCAAGAACTCGACTGAAGGACTATCAGCTATGATATAGCTGTGTGAAGTGTCAGTCAAGTCAACTCAAGACAGCCAAGTCTCAAGTTGAAGTGACAGATGAGTCATCAAATGATTGGGAGCCGACTCAAGTCACCTGGGAAGTTAAGGAACTGCATCAAGTCAAGACAATCAAAAGAATCCGTTGCCGTAAGTCAAGAATATTACCTAAACAAGTAATACTTCCATGATGCCATGTCTTAAAGTGCTTTCGATCCCGAAGCGTGCAAAAGGGATAAACCAATGGGAAGCACTTGCACCTTGTGTCGACTAAAAATCTGAAAGATCATTTAATACGAGGAAATGTAAATATCAAGGATCGCAACAAGACAAGCCAACGAACACAAGTGACTTTTGAAATCACCTATCTCTTCAACTATGGCATTTTTGAAAGTTCACTATAAAAGGCCGAGAAATCACTCTGAGAAAAGGTTACTTGAACCACGAACATTCAAGTTATCATTCGAGCTGTAACCTGCAAAAATTCTCAATTTATTCAAGCAAATCCTCAAGCCTAAACTTCGAAGGAAATCAATCCAACACCAAACTGTGAAGGAAAGACAACTTCAAACTGTTGAAGAGGAAACTTTTGAAGAATCAAAAGGGGTCTACATTCCAAGGAGGATTGTAGAAAGGTTCAAGGTCGAACCAGTCTTAAGTTATTGGAGGGCTTCGTGATCAAATCCAAGAAGCTTGAGCAAGTGAGTCAGTAGTAGCAAGGCAAATTGTCCCTATGAAGAAGGCGAGTCGTCGAGAAGCTAGGTTGTGTGACCAAGGCATCTCCGATCGAGTCCCAAAGGATCAAGTCACCGTGTAATCAAGACTTGTATCGGACCGATAACCACTGTATATTGATCAATACTTAGTGGATTCCTCCGGGAGTTGGAGAAGAGAGGATTAGAAGAATTACCCCATCTTCGAACCTCTATAAAATTTCTTGTGTCATTTACATTTCAACATTTAATTTCTCGATATCATTTTATGTCTCACGATTATTTGCTATCCAACTGATAATTAACAAAGTGCTAAAACCAAGTGTTAAAACAAACTTAAACCAAATTCAAGGGTGTTAAGTCTTCCGCTGAAAATCTCATCACAATCGGGTTAAATATTAGACTAAACAAATGAGTTATTCTATCAACAAATACTCGATCAGTCATTGAGTGGCTAACTCTGTTGGTTAACTAACTTAGCTGTCCATCAAGGACATAGCTGTGAAATTAACTCTGAACTTATTTAAAAGGACTAAATTCGAAAAGTTGGTAAGGTTTATTCAACCCCTCCCCTTCTAAACCTTACTCACACCCCTTGGGACCTACAACATTTGTACTAACGCATGCTAAAGACCCAAGTATCATGAGAGGAACAAGTAAATTGACACCAGATATCACTTTATATGAGACAGCATTGCACAAGGTCAAATAATTCTAAAGCATATTCCTACTAAAGATATAATCTCTAATCTTTTTACTAAACCTTTGCGAAGAGATGTGTTCCAAATACATGTTAGAAGTATGAGACTTTGTAGGATTTGAGTTTATGGGTTATATGAATATTTTATTGATTAGTGAGATTTTTGTTCTTAGTTTTTTCGTGTGTATTATGTCTAATATTAGACGTGAATCTCAGCGGCTTAGATTGAGCCACTTACAAAGGAAATTTCTCTAGTGAGCAGGATAAGACTCGTAGATCATCTTTGCACCTACGAAAGGATGTGAATGATCACCTTCATGCTTTGAACAATGTCCTAACTTCATAAAAGCATGTTTGCAGCCGATTGTGTGAACTATTGTATGGTACTTTGGGAGTGACTTCAAGTAATGTGCAACCCAGGCGCTTGAATAGCGACTGAACTAAGATTCATATGATGCTAAAAGTGTGATATGCCCAATTTGAGTAGAAGCTCCATCATAGCATGTATTAATACTACATGTTCTTTGAGACAACCTCAGAAGTGGAGTAATTGAATGAATCCTACTTCATCACTGAGTGAGCCCTTTTTTTTAGTACCCTATGAGGCTTTGGACTATGTCATGAGGTGTAAGCTTAATGATGCTACTTTAGCATGCATCCAATGACCATGTATGATGTTGGACAAAAGTTGTTAAGATCAAGTTGATTGACATATTGCTAAGAAAAAATTGGGTTGGAAACACACCTTTGTAATATGGCTTGATAGGTCGGCCAACTAAGTTTGACATATTCATGAGCGTAGATATATAGCTGAAAGTCAAGCATGCTCTACTTAACATATGAGAAATCAGGGTGTTTGATTTTGTGTGACCACATAGTTTGAGTTACATTGCAAGCTTTTGCAGTTATAGATTTATGTTAGTTAGATGATGACTTAATATAACTCTCCTTACATATTTTTATCTCACTCGGTCGCATACCTTATTCCCTATATGAGAGAAGAGACATGATATGAGAATTATGGGGATATAATTTGAATGAATCGAGTCAAATATGTATGAGTAGGACATATTGGTGCAATTGAGTGCATCAATATTTGAGATAAGATGTAGTCCTATTTGGATGAGGTTTATCTACTAATTTCTCCTATCAAAGCTCCAGTTGAGATAGGGATTGAGATATCTATTTGATCTCTAGCTCTCTGTGATATCAGTCTGTTTTTTATGTCACGTCTTCCACACTCGAGAAAATCATATCTCTCCTGAAAATTATTTCTTTGTTATTCTTGGAGCATCACCAAAACTCTCTTAGGGTTTAACGTGTCGATTTATTCGATGGATACTCTAGCAGAGTCCATTGGAGCGAGAAGAATGTTGTCATATACTATTTCTGATACGAGAACAAGAAGGATGCCATTCGTGATGTTGTTTACATCATTAAGAAAGCTTGTAGACAATTTATTGATCCAGTGTGAATTGATTCATCCACTTTTAAGGTAACCTCGATCCACTTATATTATGTGGCTTTTGTGATTTAATTTCCCATCCTACCACAAAGATTATGGAAGCGAGAAAAGAGGGATCATAAACCAAAAACAAAAGTCTAATTTGAACTATTGATATTCTCAAATAGAAGTAACTTTCATCCTGGAAAGTCAATTCTTGTGTATGATAATGATCTTCTTTATGTCAATATCATTCAGCTAAGACCCTTGCAGGATGTTTCAGTAACAACATATGTTTACCAAAACGGATTAATAGAATAACTTTTTGACATATAAACATAGCTCGATCATCATTATTATCAACTGCACCTAAATCCCAATTATATTGGGGTTAGTGGCATTAATTTTATAATATCAATTAATTGTCTAAAATTAGTAAACAATATAAATTCATGTAAAAAGTAAAAAACCAAAGTAGCAAAGTATTACGTTGGATCAACCTTCATCATAGGATTTTCCACCTGCATGAAAAATTTCATGAGACAACGATGAGTTTAGATAATTGTTCTAGTCATGTCTCATTATATGATTGATATTGCAAAATTAACATGTACATCATGGAACATGACCGCAAAAAAAAACTTGATCAAAAGTTTAAAATATGTGCAGCTTATATAAGCCACATCCAGTGATGGAACTAGAATTTGACACCGAGGGGGGCCAATATTTGGAAGATAAAATATTTATTCTATCTAATAATAAAATTAATAATATATTATATTTTTTCATTAAATATAATGGCAATACTCATCATTAAGCATCTCAAAATATGTAATTACAATCCTAGTATATTAAAATTAAAAAAGTCCATCTTGCATACACGTTATGGTGTGTTGAAATATGAACTTGAAGGCTTTTTCAAAATAAAAAAAAAAACGTACTTGAGATGTGTAAGACTGTTGCCCTGCAAATTTCAAAAAATAAAGATTTTGGCCCCTTTAGAATATTATCAGCAAATTGGGAGCCCAAAGGACATGAGGTCCAAAATTGATATAAATATTTTTTATACAAGTTTTTTCCCCAATATATTCATATCAAAAATAAAAAAGAAAAAATTTGGGGGGGGATCCACCATAACATAGGTCCGCCCCTGGCCACATCAACAACATAAATAAAAAATCTTGTTCAACATTGAGAATTATGAGAAAAAGAAAAATAATTTAATTTCGGAGTCTTTGTCTAAATATCATTTTAAACAGCTAACATAAATGATACATGACATGAAAATACGATTCATATTCCGTTTGGTTGCCCTTTATGGGCTTGATAGTTGATATTATATATCAAACTCAGTTTCTTGTCAAGGCTCCCAGCTTGATAATACATCCCACTAGGCATGGCAACAGGGCGGGTCTAGGACGAGTTCGGCTAAATTGGGGACCCCATCCCATCAAGAATAATTAGGACCTGGGACCTACCCCACCCGCTTCAAGCTCGCCCTGCCATGTATTCGGGACCGGCGGGTTCAACCCGCTAGACCCGCTACAACAAGATTTCTGAATATGCTATTATTTTTCACTCCAAGAGTCTCTGTCCAACATGCATAGTTCAAAAGCCCCAGCTAACATCAAACAATAAAAAATATTATTTTGGATTATTAAAAGAGCAAAGTCAACTCATAACGCATGAAAGGAGTTCAATATGCAACTTACACATGAATTAAGAAGGTTAGTCAGAGGCTTTCGAAAAAAAAGGTTAGTCAGAGATGAGAAAAGAGACAAATGGGAACTTGGAGAGAGAGAAGAGAGAAGCAGATTAGTCTTTTTTCTTTTTATCAAAACGATAGCATATATATTCAAAACTCGAGAACAAAATTACACTCGCCAATCGGCAAAGGGCCACCTTGAACAAACATAGATGTCAAGGGGAAAGTTCTGCACGAGATGAAAACAATCACTTATCGAGGGAGTAAAACATGACACAAAGAAAACAAACTAAAAAATAGCAAAACAAAATAAAAACTAAGCACTCCGACCGGAGACTAAACCATTCCAAAAAGAAGGACTAGGCACTCTATAAGGGAGACCCACAACTGGAATTTTCCCCATATTTAAAAAGCCCGCTTATCTCATATTGGTGGGAGTTTTCCCCTCGTTTAAAAAAAGCCTTATCTCATGTTTTTTTTTTATAAATGAGAAATATATAACAAAAAACAAAAAGTTAATGATGATGTTTACAATGCCAAACAACTAGCAATAAGGAAACGGTGAATACCAGTAAATGTTAATAAACCAAACCTATCTAAAAGGGAATGAAGAGAGGAAACCAGGTCACAAGCCGACCCGGTAGCTAAAACATTGGGCGCCTCATTAAAATCTACCAAGGTAAAACCCACTCTCGTGGAAAAAACCTTGGTAGAAAAAGAGTACCCCCAGAAGAAAAATAAAAAGCAAAAAGCAACCGTAGCTCAATTGCGCAAGGATCGTGTCCAAACGGAATATCCGCCCATGTGTGAAGTCGAAGGCCAGCAAGGAGTCCAAGCCATGCACGGTCCATGCGAGAAGGCACGACCAGCCCGTGCGTGGTGCCAAAGGAGCTTCCAAAGTGAAAAGACGCACAGGTCATGCTCTCTCGCACGGACAAACCGTACGTCCAGTCAAACATCAAGAGTCCAAACCACGCACGGCCCGTGCAAGAAGGCACGACCAGCCCATGCGTGGTGCCGAAGAATGTGCTACCAATGTGAAAAAATACACGGGTCGTGCACCCTCGCACGGGTAGGCCGTGCATCCAATCGAAACTTGGTTTCCATCTCCCGATGTTAGTTAATTTGAAAAAATACTTTGCCATCTGCATCATCATAAATATTCGAGCGAATCTCCTCTGGCATCACGTGCGACCAGTCAAAGTGAGCATTCATCTTGGATAGTTTATCAGCCACATGATTCCCCTCCATAAAAATGTGAGAGACCACGAACTCCATCTTGGAAATGTAATATAAAGCACGACGCTAATGACTGTAATGCTTCCAAGGGACCTTCAACGACCTCGAAGATAAGAGATCACAAACATAAGTGGAGTCGGATTCAAGCCACATCTTGCGCCACCCTCTTCGATACGCCCGCTCAATCGCAAAGTTAGCCACCATTAACTCTCCTTGGAAAGCAAACCCAACGCCAATCTTTTGAATAAAGCACCCCGTGAAGAAACCCCTACAGTTGTGATAACCTGCCGCAGCCACACATCTTCCTGGGGCTCTGTACGCGCAACCATCTGTATTAACTTTCATCCAACCAGGAAGCGCGGGATGCTATCTCACAGCGTGCATCATTAGAGTCGGTCGTATATTCCCCTTAACCTGCAATTTACGGAGACATATCAAATCAAAAATAGAATTGGACATGGGACCTAATACCAAACCTGACATCTCGATGATAAAAGCCCAAAGAAGGACAATAGTTGATGCAATTTGCGGCTTGACTCCCTCAAAAATCCAGCAGTTACGAAAGTGCTAAATAATCCAAATGGCAGATAAATAAGCCCATTTTCCATAGAACCGCAATTTGGGGACTAAACTGAAGTTGCATGGCAAAGATGCAGAGATGATTAAAGCCCCCTTCTAATGGTAACATCACTTGGAAAGTATCCTGAGTCCAACCCCAAACGTCCGCCACAAAATGACACGAGGTAATCATATGATCCACTAAATCCTGAGCCTCAAAACATAATGCACATGCCGAAGGACCGCAAAACCCCCTAATGCGAAGGTTGTCAATCACCAGACGATTGAAAATTCCTTTCCAAACCACCATAGACCTACGAGCCGAAACGTGTGAAGCCAAAATCTATTTCCCCATCTAACTTCTGGGAAGGATTCCCGGACATATTAATATAACGTCTTAGAAGAAACATTGCCATCATCTGATTGTCTCCATACTCTATGATCCTCCGAGTCGGTTGAGATAGGGAAGTGGGGAATATCAATAACCACATCAGTAGAAGCCACTAGAAAATCCTCCATAAAATGCTAGACGCCATCAAAGAAATAGTCTGAAATATTCTGAGAATAGAGCCCATGAAATTGATCTAGAATACCAATACGATCTGCAATGGAGTATCCAAGCCAGTTATCCAACCAGAAATGAACCCCCAAATGAAAACCCCAGATGCAACGTGACTGAGAAAGAATATCCAATACCATAGGTCATAAACCCAACCAGGAAGTACAACCAATGTAAAGTGGTCTTGGAGAGTCAGAATCCAGGAAATGTCTTCTAAGCAGGATGAACATTGGGCTGACTGAATTGAGGACTTTCCAAGCCATTTTCATCAAAAATGCTCGATTTGCCCAAAGCAATGAGCGAATACCAAGCCCCCCTTCTTCCTTTGGCACACAACAATGGGACCAGTTCATAGCCACCGACCTTTTTTTATGAATATTACCCGATCACACAAAGTTTCTAATCGCCTTGTCCATAGCCTTTAGTAAAGTAACCGGCCATCTATAAACAAGCATAGAATGAACAAACGCGCTGGTATAACAGAGTTTACCAGCGTAATTTGCCCAGCCATCGACAAAGAATTACCCTTCCAAGTTTGAAATTTACCAATAATTTTATCATAGAGAGGTTGGAATGTATGGATCCTAGGCGCCCCCTTGAATAACGGAGCCCCCAAACAAGTAAAAGGGATCGAACCCTAGGAAATACCATAGTGCGTTTGAATATGATGGATGAGGCGGTTGGGGATATTTTCATTGAAAAAGACCTTAGACTTCGTAGGATTAAACATCTGACCCGAGATATTCCCATAAGAATTGAGAACATCCAGAATACATTTGCAATTGCTCCAAGTAGCCTCACTCAAAATCAAAATATCCTCTGCATAGAGTAAACAAGGAGGGAACTGAATATTGCGAGCAACACGAAATGGCGTGAGGGCACCCTGCTGGAGCTGACGTTCCAAGGCCCTAGCCAGCACCTCCTCCGCTGCAAAGAATAGTAGAGGAGAAAGCGGATCACCTTGTCGCACGCCTCTGGAGCAGGAAAAGTAACCTTTCGGACTTCCGTTAATAAGAATAGAAACATGTGCCGATCGAAAAATCCTAGAAACCCACAAAATAAACTGCTCATGAAACCCCATCTTTCTCAAAACATGAAATAAAAAATCCCATCAAAGAGTGTTGAACGCCTTGCGAATGTCAATTTTCAGGATCATGTTCAGCAATCTAAAATTGCTCAGAAGACAATTCACACCTTCAGAGGTAAGGGCAATACAATCATGAATTTGCTTGCCAGGAACGAACCCGAACTGCATCTCTGAAACCAACTTCTTGAGAATCAACCCGAAACGAGTGGCCAAAATTTTGGTGACAGTCTTGAATAAGAAGTTGCTCAATATAATTGGCCTAAATTCATCTACTCTATCCGCGACTTTGGATTTTGGAACCAGCACCGTAAAGCTAGAATTATACCCCATAGGAAGAATACCCATCACAAAGAAAGATCTGGCCGCCGCTTTAATGTCCATCTCAATCGTGTCCCAGCAGTGTTTGAAAAAATGCCCACCAAAAAACCATCTGGGCCCGGAGCGTTATCTGGACTCATCCCAAAATGGCTTCCTTGATTTCCTCATCACTAGGGATGGCGCATAAGAACGAATTCTCCGCATCTGACGCTGTAGTTTGAATCACCTCATCCACCATAGAATAGTCAATCTATGTGTGTTGTTGCTCAGAAAAGAGATTCTCATAAAAAGAAAGAATATGACTTCGAATAGATTGCATATTGTCCGTAAGAACCCCATCAACTACCAGCTGACGAAGAACACCCTTAGCTCTTTTCGTACGGAGTTTTATGTGAAAGAAGTTTGAGTTACGATCCCCGTCTTTCAACCAATTAACCCGACTCTTCTGACGCAATGTAATTCATATTGACAATTTAGCAATTTAGCAATTTAGCCAATTCTTTGTGAATCTCTATCTCCTGTTGAATTAATGAATCCGAGTCATCTTGCAACGTAATAGACTCTTGAATCTCGCTAAGATTATTCTGTACCTCCTCCACTTTTCGATGAGTATCCCCAAACACCAAAAATTCCAAGCCCGAAGAATAGGTCATAATCTTTTCAGTTTCATCATAACCACAAGAATCGGATTAAAAGCTACAATCGGTTCCTTCCACGAATTTTTCACAATATCCCGAAAACCCTCGTACTGTAACCACATAGCTTGAAAATGCCAAGTTATCTCATGTTATTTTAATAACTATCATATTTTTCTTTAAAAAAAAATAAATAATGCTTGTATGTGCGGGGTCTAGGGCGGGTTCAGTCGGACCAGTTGGTCGGGTTTAGACCCACCACGGGGCAAGTTTGGTGCGGGGCGGGTTTTAACTCGTCCCATTGCCATCCTTACATCTCCCCATAAGGTGGGATCCAATATCAAGCTCATTTCCTTGCATTGTGATTTTACCTAAATGGCCCACGGATATAATAACCCTACTCAAACACTTTCTTACCTAATTAAGGTCACATATGTAAAGACCTCAATCTGGAATCTTATTATTAATTTATTATACACATCTAAACTTGTTATTACTTAATGGGTTTGATAGCCTATGGCCAATCACAAAACCAAACAACTTAATAGGCTTGATTGATTACATAGGAAATACTGTGTGAATTAATCCAGTTTATTCAAGGATGGGAACCAAACGAAGCCTTGATCGGTTATAATTAATCCTTCCTATCTACAACATAAAACTATCCCTTAATCTTGACTTTTGACAAATTGTATTCTTTAATTTTGACTCAGATTGTTCCTTTGTTTGCTAAACTCCAGTAACATTTTGTGGTCAAAATCAGAAAGGTGGCAACTTTGGATACACCAAACAAGTATAAGAATCCGTCAACTAAGGTTCATTAATCACTTTCGTGAGCCTCAGCTTCCTAAAAACATGCTCAAGTTAATTAAACACGGATAGATAACACTATATTTAGATATTTACATGCAAAGCACACGTATGAATATATTCAAATAAAAAGGAGTCAAACAAAAATAAAAAGAGAGAGAAATAACGGGGTGAGAGTTGGTGGTGGTAGGAGGAGAGGAAGAGAAAGGAACAACAACTTGGCCCTATTTGTCTTCATCATTTTTGTTTCCTTTTTCTTGTCCTAAAATATGACAGACAAAGAGAATGTAGCATTGCCCAAGTTTGGATCATGGGATGTGAATAACCCGGCTGCAGCTGGGCAGTATTCGGTTATTTTCGACAGGGCCCGGCGAGAAACGGGCGACCACCCAGGCCAGCCATGAGCGGCGGCGTGACTCGCCCCGAGATGGCGAGACGATGTCGTTAACCAAACAGGATGCGCATTTCATGAAGCCCTCAAACAGCAGAAGGTGGCTATGCTGCTCCAACCTCAAGTATGCTGAATCCTGATTTAAAAATATCATATAATGAGTTTCCAATTTTAGGAGACAAAAAAAATTTTTCTGAGAAGAGATTTCATTCAAATAAATCATGTTTTGATGTTTATTTTTTTTTATCTGTTTAAAATGTTCTGGTATTTATTTGTTTACAATTATTTTTAATTTTATTTTTTATCTTTTTGCCTTGATGAGATAACAAGGATTTTTCATTATGGAGTCAATCAATCCTTCATCTTTCAGCTTATATACATTCTTTCCAAGAGTGGAGTTGTGTTTGAAATGGGGCGAAAGTAATTTGTTGAATATTTTTCAAACCAACTCTCCTATAAAAGTTTCCAGTACTATGACATTTATGCAGTTCATATTAAGTTCATCTTTTTAAGTTTCAGAACATTTGAAGCAAATGGGTCGAGATTGATGGTCCAAACAAGCCAAGAATATCGAAAACTCTGGCTGTAACTTGTAGAGAATCAATCACATGATTATGCATCTGAAACATAGAGAAATTCCAGGAATTGAAAATTACACATTGGTAGAGATAAACAAGGATTAAAACCAATAGAAGACATAGCCCAGTCCTACCCAGAAACGTAGCTACTACGATTCTATGGAGTATACAAAGTGTGTTTTGTTACATATGCTAAGAGTACGTGGTGAACAAGCTGAAGAAGCCAAACGATAAAACGGTACTAGATTGAATCAATCGTGTTAAAGAAAACCAAACCAAATGCAAGACTTGGAGCTGCAAATGAGGTAGCCCTTTTAATGCCTGCCAAAAGAAAAAGAGCTTAGGACCGAAAAAGGGTACAAATGACAGATGAAATCATAATAAGTACGACTGGTTATCAAATCTATATTTCCATGATAGTGATTCATAAACAGTTTTAACCCTTTGAAGCTATCAAAAACAAGTTTCTGTAACAAATGATTTACCAGTCACTTGACAAGTTAAGTCAAAAGTTCCAACAATATGAGCAATAAGGCCAAATCTTAAGAATATATACACTAGCGGCTAATGGTGTTAGCTATTCGAACCAATTAGGAACAGAACATTTTATTTAATTCTTCCCAATAACTAGTTCTTGTCGAAGACTAGCTAATTCTAAACTCGATATCCTATGAGGTTGTATGTTGATTTTTTCTGGATATGTTCACTACATTCAACACTCCATGTGAATGCTTGTCAATTCATTGCTTCATAAAAAATGCCTCGAAAACATATTACACATTAATCATGCACGAGATCTTCTGAAAGAGATTTTAAAAAGTTTGGAGATCAGCAGTTGAGTTTACCAGCTCAAATTCAAGGCATCTGTCCCAGCATCTATCTGCAAGGAGATTGAACTAATCTTGTTTAGGAACAAAGAAAATGTCAGGTAACTTTATTTAGCAGCATAAGTTGCAATAAACACATGATAGAGTTAAAATTCATACCAGTTCTGCCTGAGTCTTGAAATTACCCCAAATAATCCACAGCTTGTTTAATTGCATGGAGAATCATTTTCTTCACCTTCACACAGATCAACATTTCAAAATCTTTCAACTTATCTTTTCTTTTTTACATAACAAAGCTTTCTAGTGCTTATGTGTACATTTACAAGATTGAGAAGATATTTGTGTGGAAACATTCTTTAGCATTACGAACTTATGTCCATCATAGTTGGATATGGATGACGGACAGATGCATGTACTGTAGGTATCAGATTTTGTGAGAAAAATCAATTTCCAGACATGAAACAAAAAAATTCAATTGTTACACCATTGTGTGAGGGTCTAGTGGCCAAAGTTGGAAGTTGAAACATAATAAACAGATCATTTTTACATTTCGTAAGGTTCATAACCATATTATTTTGATGAGAGTGTTACATATAATAGGAAGAGAACTAGAATACACATAAACGACATGCCACATGAACATGTTGCTTCTACAACATACGAAACAAGTGCATATTCACGCATGTACACACACACACTCAAAATTAAATTTAAAAAGAAGAAAAGCATAGAATTAAATTCGTTTAGGCTTAGCTCAAACCACTAACTAGTGGAAACAAATGGCTCAAGATATTATTGCACAAAAGGTTGAAAATTATACCTCTAACTTGTCTTCCTTAGCCCTGTGATTTTGTGGAAGAACACGGAATTCCTCTGTCAACCGAACACACTCTTGGGCATTTTCCGGTGAGACAAAGTCAAGTGCGACCTTTATGCAAGACTGTTACAGGAAATGTTTTTTAGCCGACATAAAAAGCAAAAAAGATGCAAATCATGGTTTCAAGAACTATAATCATCTTTATAACTCGTGTTTCTATCTGACAAGAAGAAAACAATTGCCTATTGTAGAACCATAAAAACTACAAAGCAACTTCTAATGAGCAGAGAATTAGATAAGCATGATACTGAACAATAATCTTAGCAAGTTTCAGTTTAAAAAATTATAGTGTTCAGATTTGTGTTCTAATTTCGTTGTTGAATTTAAAAGAAAAATATACTTTTAGGAGTAGGCACCCAATTCGGTGGTGGTGGTCATTGTTAGTGACAGTAGAACTTTAAGGAGAAAGGTTTCGGAATTCAGGGCCAGTAGTGATGAGTGACTTTGGGGTTAGCCTGTCATCTAAAACTCAGTGTCCAGTAAACCTGGAAATATAATAATATCTTTCTGTCGGAATTCTAGTAGGAGAAATCCTACCCAATAATCGAAAGAAAGTAATATAATTTGGTATATTGGATAACCAGCTACTGAACCATCACAGTTGTCCAAATCCTCATCGAACAAACTATTAGACATCCACATCCAATCGATCAGGTGAGATCCAAAATTCCCGAAACAAATGCCCACCCCTAGCATGGTGAGTAGATTTTTTTGTAGAATCATAATAAGCAGCAGATTTATGAACTGGAACAACAATAAATTATTACTCCAATACGTACCATCCATCCAAGCCACTATAGAGTATCTAGGGTGTGGTTCTAATTAGTCCCAAATGCTTAACTACAAATAAAAATGATAGCAGTAAAACAAGTAACAGACACAATAGGTTCTTTAGCTTGATTGTGTAATATTCTGTTGATCTTCAACTTCAACTTCTTTAATGTGGCTTAAAAAAGAAGAAAAGCATCCAAATTCGTCCTGAATCATGTCAGTTTCTAAATGTAGCAAGTTGTCGACAAGTTGACAATGTACTCCCGCAGATGGTGTCAAATTATATAAAGACAACATAAAGAAGATTTGTGGTATGTCTTGCTATAATTGAATGCCGAATACTTGAGGAAATAGTTGCATATGACTATATGTTAGTATTTGAAAATCATTAGAATATTCCAATCCATCATGACTGTAGAATTGATGACTCAAGTACCATACAGAAGGCTGGATATTTTTGGGGTTAATAAATATTAGGAATATAAAAAATAAAAAAAAAAAGTGAGGTTTTTGAAAATTACTAAAAAAAAAAAACCTTGAGGTTTGATTTTGTCTTAATTTTAAGAATGTAACTGTAATATTTCTATAAGTACCAAGGGGATATTTGAAATGTTTTTTGCTTATGAAGGGAAAAAATAGGACGTATATCAAATCTCAAAGGGTGTTTTTGTAATTTTCAAAAACCTCGTAGTTTTATTGTAATTAACCCAAACGTTGGGAGGGGGTGTTGTAATTATCCCTAGATATTAAATGTCATTGGGTCACTCAATCTGGTATCAAAGCCAAGTGAAGAGCAACGTTTCGAGTTTCAACTTTCAACACCACTGAAACCCAAATACTTGGCTTTCTTAACAAGTACAGCCAACAAATTCGGGGCATATAGAAGACACTAAATATGAAGTCTTTTCTCTGAAACAGGGATGGCAATATGTAGGATTCAGGTAGGATCCCATATCCTCCATCCTCATCCCCATTTATTATATCCATCCACATTCCCATCTTCGTCCTCATTGAGTATTCAACTTTCATATTCATCCCATACCCATCGGAGGATTGCATATACATACCTTACCCAATATACTATTACCACTTACCTTGCATTTTTAAAACTTTAAGTTAATTAAATTAATCTATAAAAAAAATAACAAAATGTTAAAAAAGGCAAATCACAAGGGTTAGTGGGTTTTGGATGAAATTTAAGAAAAGAAACCTTTTTTTAGTATAACTAAATAGATATGTATAAACAAATATACATTATTTAACCGCGTTTCGAGTCGGGTATGGGTAGGATGTTCCGAGACCCGCCTCCACACCCAAACCCAAAAATCCTTATACCCGCGTACCCAATTATATAATTGGGTCCCAAAAAACCTCCATCCCTTCCTCCATTCATGTCGGGTATCGGATCCTCCAATGGGTTCGGAGGAAATTGTCATGCCTACTCGGAAAGTTTGATATTTAGATACCATATTCGAGAGCTAAAGAATCATGGGATAAGCTTCAGATCCACCTAAGACTTGTAAATTATCAAAACGTTGCCTTTTTTTGATTTAATAGAACTCAATTTAAAATTGCAATTGATCCGATTTATCGATTTTGCGGATATCCCACTCCAGAACAGCAGACTTGACAAAATTGATTGTTGGTTGTGGACAAGATTTGGGTTACGGAGGGAAAATTACATTTAGGGTTTTGTTGGACAAAATCGAAGAAAATTTATTTTATGCCTCAAGTTAAATAAAATGGAAATAAAATAAAATAAAAATATAGATTTATAAAAAGTTCATGATATATAATAAAAACATAAGTGAAATAAAAAAATCTAAATTCAAATAATAGAAAAATAAACAATATGCATCATTATTAAAATATGTTACAAGTGTTAAATAATTTCTTAATTTTACAAATCAAAAATATATAAAAAACAAATTAATTAAAAACAAGTTAAATTTCTTATTAAATGTGGAAAAGTTATTATAATAAATAATGACAATAGAAAATTGTTTACATATTATTTTTTGTAAGTATCTTAGTCTTTAAAAATATATATATGACTAACAATAAAATTAAATAATATTAATAAAATAAATATTTATATTTAAAATAAAATGTATTTTATAATTTAAATTCAAAATTTAAATTTAATGTAAACAAATATTTTAATTTGTATACTTAATAACTAAAAAACAAAGCAAAATAAAAACGAAAAGCAACTTCATTTTCCACCAAGACACCTTCCCCAACCCCCGCTTCCTCCCCTTCCCCCTCCCCCCAGGGTCTCCTACGCATAGTTGTTAATGGCACGTGGCGCACTCGAGGCGCAAAGCCCATTGTAGCGCATCGCATACACGATAAATTTGATTAAAACACACTTCAAGTGATCAAATTAAGTACCAAATTTCAAATTAAAGACAATGTTTTCAAAACAAGCATATTAGCATAAGTCAAGTATGATGGTTGAGTGAGTATGATAGAGTAATTGAAGATTTTCTATAAAAACCATAGCCCATTTTTTTTTGTTTCCTTTCTTTTGTTTTCATCTCCGGACTACATAGCTTCTTTTTTTTCCGTTTCTTTTGTTATCTTTCTGTCCCAGCATCCCCCACCCAAAGGAAAATAGTGAAAATCGCTTTTCTTGCTAACAAAAAGCATTTTTAAAACTTCTTAAACAAGATGTCACCGAGAGCGCGCACCAGCCAACATCGCCCGCCTCGGTCTTGAAAAGCGCAGCCTTCCGCCGCTGGCGCACCTTTAACAACTATGCTCCCAGGTTATCCATACCTTTGCTTCCCAGTCCTTCTTCTTCAATTATATTTGGTTTACTTTTTTGTAATGGCTTGGTGGCGCAAGGGTAGTAAGGGATGGGGAGGTGCACAGAAGTGATAAAGAAGATGTTGAAGTATTTCCCCTTTTATAATTTTTTTAAATTTAAATATGTATTTAAATTTTCTTTTACGTTATTTTAGATTTTGAATTTTATTTAAATATGCATTTAAATTGAAATATTTTTAATTTAATTTAAATGTGAATTTATTTTTTAAATATCAATTTTTTGTTAATAATATTTAATTGAATGATATATTAATTTTTGAAAATCAAGATACATAAAAATATTATTCAATTAATTTCTATTTATTCATTATTAATTTAAATATATTTATTACTTTTATATATGAAATTTTTAATATTTTATATTATATATAATTTATTTTAAAAAATTAATATATAAAATTTGTCAACTATTTTAGATTTATTAAAGAAATATATAGAAGTCGCAAAATATTTTTATTTTATTTATTGTTGATAAAATATTTCTCAATTGTAAAAAGTCGGATGTGGAAAATCATAACATCGAGCATATTTTTTTTTGTGTATTATTCGCATCTATTACACATCTTTATATACAAGTTATGAGGGTATCTAATAAGGAAAATATATCTCCTATAATCAAGCTTATAATCGAGGCTTGATTTATTCCATACTCTACAACAAATCATTCTTGATTTATTTCCTTATTCTATCTATAACACTCCCCTCAAGTTGGAGTAGGCACAGTCACGGTTAGATTCCGGTTCAACCGCCTTTTTTTATTTGGGCAACCTAACCTGAATAAGCGGTTCAAGACGGTTCCCGAATCGCGCGATTCGGTTCCCGAATCAGAACCGCGGTTCCATTTCGGATTCGGAACCGTGGGCAACTCTTCTTTTTTGTTTTTATTTTTTTCAAAAATAAAATTAATATTTTTTGTATAAATATAACACATTAAAATTCAATACCAAAATTAGAATATTATCTTAGATTATTTGAAGACTTTAAATTATACGAGAACAAAAAAAAAAAGGAACATAAATGGGATTAAACTTAATATTAATAATTAATATGAATAATTATTATTAAGTTGTCTATGTGTCCTCTTAGTATATAGTGGAATCAAAACCCACATAGTTTGCTTACATTTTTACATTTATTTCTTGTAGTAGATGTAGGTTGTATTTCTTGTTGACTCGTTTCACCCTTAAAATTTAAACTATATTCATTATAAAGTTTATTATATTTGTTGGGCAACCGTGGAACCTAAGTTTGGAACAGTGGAACTGAACACTGGCAGGAACCGTGGAACCGTGGGCAGGCGGTTCCACGGTTCTTCCAAAGGAGGAACCGAACCGAACCAGATAAAGACCCTTCACGGTTCGACAGGAACCGGAACCAATCAGCGGTTCGAAGCGACCACTTGACCCGCCGATTCGGTTCGGTCGATTCCTCTTCCTGCCTTCCATTTGAGTCGGGCTTTAAGTTGGAGCATAGATACTAATCATGCCCAACTTGCTACAAAGATAGTCAACCCGGTCTATGTAGAGCACTTGGAAAATAGATCTCCGAGTTGTTCTCTAGTGTTTACATATCTTGTGGAAATAAGATTTTGTTGCACCTTTTCATGAACAAAATGACAATCATTTCAATATGTTTAGATGCAATGTGGAGAGGCTGGCATTATCACACCACATCTTGGCGGCATTGAAATTTCAAGGCGATTTAAGACAAGAGATGAGATATCCACATTATTTCACACGCAGATTGTGCCATGACCCTATATTCTAATTCTACGCTTGATCTTGACACAACATTTTTCTTACTCCGCCAAGAGACTAGATTTCCCCCTTTTGAAAGATCTGATAACTTTATAGTAGACCTTGATCCATCTTAGAAAACCATTCATTTTTATGAAGTATTCCTCGTCCAGGGCTCCTTCAAGTAACATAAGATATGCTCTAGTGCGGACCAATGATGATCTTATGGAAAGAACATAAATTGACACACAATCTTGTGAGTATACCATAAGATAATTGACTTTCCCAACAACCTTCAATACCTCTCGGGATCTTCAAATGGATCTCCATCATTAGTAAGTTGTATCTTTTAGAAGCCGTAGGAGCATTACATGGTTTAGCTCCCAATTTTCGAGTTTATTAACAAATCAAGCACATATTTCCTTTGAGACAAACCGATACCTTCCTTCTTGTCACCTTAATTCCCAAGAAGTACTTCAATGCTCCGAGATCTTTTGTATTAAATTGACTATGAAGAAAGGTCTTTAAAGATGAGATTCTCATTATGTCACTACCACTAATAACAATGTCATCCACATGTACAACTAGGAGAATGATGCTAATCAAGACAGTGGTCAAACTTGCTTTAGCTCATACCAAAGGCCTCTTTGCTTTCTTGAATTTCCCAAACCATGCACGAGGACTGTTTTTAATCAGAAAGGGACTTTCGAAGATGACAAACTTTCAAGACTCCTTAAGCAACAAATCGAGGTGGTTGCATGTACACTTCCTCATGTAGATCACCATGGAGGAAGCGTTCTTGATGTCTAATCGGTGTAGTGGCCAATCATAGGTAGCGGCAAGAGATATGAATAAGCGATAGATGATAACTTAGCAATAGGAGAAAAGTGTCATGTAATCCACACCATATGTCGGCGTAGTCTTTGGCAAAAATCAGCTTTGAGTTTAACAACGGAATCATCGAAATTGAACTTCACAAAGTATATATCCATTTGCGGCCGATAGTCTTTTTTCTGCGGGTAACTCAACTAAATTCCAAGTACCATTAGTGTCAAAGCGGTCATCTCTTCTACCATTGTTGCACGCTTGGCGAGGTGGGATAAGGCCTCGTGAATAGATTTAGGGATAGAGATAAGTCGAGAGGCAATAAATGCACTAGATGAAGAGGATAAATGGTTATATGAAGCAAACGAAGAAATAGGATAAGAGGGATCGTTTACCTTTTTCAAGAGCAATGGGAAGATCAAGATCACTTTAGGTGTTGGATCGGATGACAAATAGGATGGTGGTGTAGAAGTTGTGTTAGGAGGATCCCACCGTCGTTTGGAATACACATGGCGAATCGGTGGCCGTGTATGAAACTCGATTATATTTCTTGTGTTGAACATGAAAGAAAATTACACATTAAACATGACCCAAAGACTACCCTAATCTACCCATGAATTGAGGAAAAAGAAAGAAACATAAACCCCCAAGATAGATAGGCACTACTCAAAGTTAAAGCGCACTAATCTATATATTATAATATCTCAACACTCCCCCCGAGGTGCTCCATATACATCATATGCATCCATCTTGTCACATATATAAGTTATCCGAGAGCCCATAGAGATTTAGTAACGATATAAAGCAAGGTGATCTCTAGAGTTGTCAAATGAGGTCTTGATGATTCCAAAGAGAATCATTTCTCTAAGAAATGGCAATCAACTTCTATATGTTTCGTCCTCTCGTGAAAAACTAGATTGGAGGATAGATGCACACCGTATGATTATCACTCACGAGCTCCATTGGACCAACATCACGAAAATGTAATTCTTGCATAAATGTTTGAGCCACAAAGCTCACATGTTGCATGAGCCGTAGCCCGATACTTGACCTCGACCTCCGTCTTGATCGAGCAACAACGATATGTTTCTTGCTTTTCCATGAAATCATGTTTCCTCCTATGAATATCTGATAACGAAGTAGATCTTGATCATTTTCATCTCTGCATAATCGACATCGAATACCCGATGATATTAGTGTGGCCTCTATCGGTGAAAACAAGTCCTTTCCCGGTGACGACCATACAATGTACCGACAATTGAATAATCGCATTCCAATGACTATCACAAGGAGAGTTGAGAAACCGACTTACTATACTTACCGAAAGATTTATGCGGCCTTGATCTTCGTCGATCGGATAGGGCTCCCCTAATTAGGAATGAGCTTTACATTAGGGTCCATTGGAGTAGCAAATGGTTTACAATCTGTAAGACCTATTTCTTCTAGAATATCAAGAGCATATTTCCTTTGAGAGATAGCAACACCCGACTTTGATTGAGCTACTTCAATCCCAAGAAAATAACGAAGAGGACTGGAGTCCTTAGTTTGAAATTTGTGAAAAATGTTGTTTTAATGCGCTTGATACCTTCACAATCATCACCCGTAATTATAATGTCATCAACATAGACCCAAGGTAGATATATCTATTTGTTGGGAGCATCGAAAGAAGGCAGAATGATCTCCTTTGGTGATCATCCCAAATTGTTGAAAACCTTTCTTGAATCGGCCAAAACCGAGCCCGAGGTGATTGTTTCAAACCATATAAAGACTTATGTAACTTGCATACCAAACCATACTCCCCGAGCAACAAACCCGGGAGGTCGCTCCATATAAATCTCATCTACCAAGTCACCATGCAAAAGGCATTCTTGGTATCTAAGCGAAAAAAGGGCGATGTTTCATGGCGGCCATAGCGAGAATAAGCGAATCGAGGACATCTTTGCAACCGGAGAAAAATTATCGGTGTAATCGAAACCATAGACTTTTTATATCCGCTCGCTACAGGCGAGCTTTCAAGCGATCAACTTGTCCATCAAGGCAAATCTTAACATTAAATACCCACAACAACCAACAACGTTGCGGAGGAAGGGGAACAAGTCGCCAAGTATTGTTGTAATCAAAGCCGACATTTCATCAATCATAGCCTGGTTCCATCCTGGATAAGATAGTGCTTGGGAAACTGTCATAGGGATAGAAATAGAGGAGAGTGTAGAAACAAGAGCACAAAAATGTGGGAGATAAACGATGGTAGGATAGAAAATTGTAGATAGGATAAGGGTTACAGGTAGAGCGTATACCTTTGCAGGCGGCGATAGGCAAATCAGGTGAAACAGGTGGATCCGGTGCAGGTAGAGCGTATACCTTTGCTCGGACTGCCTTTCGTAAGAAATGCCAAATTGATTTATAAGTGGAGAGCGTGGTGAAGATGATGGAACATCCGCAATGCGTCTTGGGAAACGAGGCTTAAAGAATCGGGTCAAGAACTCTAAGTAGGGTATAAGCAAAACCTGATGTAAGACATGAGAAGGGATAGTAGTTGCGGCAAAGTATGATATGTCCTCGAAGAAAGTAACATTTTGTAGGAAAGTAACAGCAATAACCCCTCTGAGAACAGGAGTAACCAAGGGAAATATACTTGATAGACCGAGCAGCCAGTTTATCACGACCAGGTGATAGATCATGAACAAAACAAGTACAACCAAAAATACTAGGGGGAACTACATATAAAGGTGATGTAGGATGCAAAATAAAGTAGGGCACCTGACCATTCAACACAGAGGATGTCATTTGATTTATCAAATAAGTGACGATCGAGACAAAGATCATCCCCAAAACTTTAAAGGTGCATTAGCATATATAAACAAAATGCGAGTTGTGTCAACAATGTATCTATGTTTTCGTTCAGCTACCCCATTTTGTTGAGGTGTATGGGGACAACTGGATTGATGTAAAATTCCTTTGGAACGTGTAAAGGAATTAAAACAGTCACAAAAATATTCTTTTGCATTATCACCTACGCAAGACACAAACCATTTTATCAAATTGAGTCTTAACTTCTGAGCAAAAAGTTTTAAAAATACCAAACAACTTAGAACGATCTTTCATTAGGAATACCCAAGTATACCCGGAGAAATCATCAATGAAAGTGACATAATGCCGATAACCTAAGATAGAAGGAACATGACTTGGACCCCAAACATCGAATGAACAACATCAAAGAGATATATAGCTCTGTTATTAATACGATTAGAAAAAGAGACCCGCTTGTTTGCACAATTAACAAGACTCACAATTTAAAAACTCGAATTGTGAAAGACCGGTACCATTGTTTTTTACTTAGGTATACTCGGGTGACCCAAACGACGATGAAGAAGATCGGGGATTCAGAGAGTGGCGGATATAGTGGAATTTTTGGTTGAAGGTGGTAGAGCACGAGATTCGAGATCTGCTCAATCCTGCCCTGTACTCGATCTTTGTATCGAAAAGAATCAGAAGTGAAAGTTATGGTGCAATTTAAGGAACGAGTTAATTTACTTATGAATATTAAATTAAAGGGACAATTAGGAACCAATAAGACTGAACTTAATGGGATTGAGGGGAGTTGATGAGGCACGTCCAACTTCGGTGGCTGGATTTTAGACCCATATCAAATGATAACTTAATGGGGAATTTGATTTGTGATATTTCGGAGAAAATAGAGGAATTACCAATCACGTTATCGAAGCACCGGAATCCAAAACTCATCCCATAGGTGTAGAGTGAGAGAGACAAACCCTAATTACCAGTGTAAGCAATAGTGGCTCAAGAGGTGGCTGTTGGGGTGCCTTGACCATAAATATACATTATATTATTTGTGAGAGAAAGTAATCTCGAGGATCGAGATTTCAAGCGATTCTTACCATTCAATGTTTCAATTGTAATGGCTATGGACCCTTGCAAGGCAAAGGAGACAAGACCCTTTATTTTGAAAGAAGAATCAAGCATTGTGACTTAAATAACCAGACGTGAACAGTGTTTTCCGGCGCGAACAGTATTTCCGGGCAGAACAGTAATTCCAGCGTGACAATATTTCCAGATAGAACAATTTTTTTTTTGCGTGAACAATATTCCGTCATAACATTATTCTTAGTGTGAACGGTATGAACAATGATCCTAGCGTAAATAGTATTCCTTAGAGATGCTTCGTAAATAAATACTAACAGTTTTAGCCCAATCCATATAATTAGAGCGTGTCAACTTGTGCTAGGTAATTCTGGACATAACTAGAATTAATTCTGCTACTGTCCCCTTCTTATTTTCCTCACCCATAACAGAATATGCTTGAATAAATGCAGAAAATATCGCACATAAGAGAGAATCAGTGACCTGTTTTTCTTAATGAGAACCAACGATGGTGGGAATGGCCTAGATGACAAAAAGATCAGTTGGCTACACTCTTAGGCAAACCCAAAAAAAAATTGACTAGAAACCCTAGGCTCTTGATACCATGTAAAAAGTCAGATGTGGAAAATCATAAGACTTAAGTATATTTTTCTGTGTATTATTCACATCTTTATATACAAGTTATGAGGATATCTAATAAGGAAAGTAAATCTCCTGTAATCAAGCTTATAATCAGGCTTGATATATTCCCTAGTATATCTCCTATAATCAAGCTTGATTTACTCCCTACTCAACAATAAATCATTCTTGATTTATTTCTGTAGAATATAAAACTCTGAATTTCTATGTATTATTGAAGTAGCTAATGACAGCTTATATAGACAATATAAATCAACTTATTCCTAATCAAAGTAGAAAACATATTCTAGTTAAAATAGAAGTCTAGAATATCTAGAACATTAAATCTCCTATAATGAATATATATCTATATCATAACACTGCCCCTCAAGCTGGAGCAGAGATATCTATATGCCCAGATTGTTACAAATATACGTGACCGAGGTCCATTGAGAGCCTTGGTGAAGATGTCCCCTAATTGTTCTCCAGTCTTCACATAAGCTGTAGAAATCAAATTTTGTTGAATCTTCTCACGAACAAAGTGACAATCTATCTCAATGTGTTTGGTTCATTCATGAAAGACAGGATTTGAGACAATGTGAAGCGCAGCTTGATTATCACACCATAGTTTGGAGGGAGCGGGAACCCCAAAACCAATCTCAGCCAGAAGTTGTGAAATCCACACTACACACGAAGCCTGTGCCATTGCTCGATATTCTGACTCTGCACTCGACCGTGATACCACATTTTATTTCTTCCACGAAACTAGGTTTCCACCAACAAAAACACAATACCCAGTAGTAGATTTTCGATCAATCATAGAACTCGCCCAATCGGCATCAGAAAAACACTCGATATTATTATGCCCATGATTCGATACAAAATACCACGTCCGGGAGCACCTTTTAAATAGCACAATATTTGTTCCAAGGCCGACCAATGATGAACTGTAGGAGAAGACATGAATTGACTTAAAGTGCTTATGGAATAAGCAATATCAGGTCGCGTACTGTAAGATAGTTTAATTTTCCAACTAATCTCCTATATCGTTCAGGATCATAAAGGGCATCACCATCAATTGTAAATTGATGATTTGGAGGCATGGGAGTGTTGCAAGGTTTAGCTCCTAATTTTCCAATTTCTGCTAACAAATCCAAAACATACTTCCGTTGGGACAGAAAAATACCTTTCTGACTCCTAGACACCTCAATTCCCAAGAAGTATTTCAAAACTCCCAAATCTTTAGTATAAATTGATCTTGCAAAAATATTTTTAAGGAAGAAATTCCCTGCGCATCACTTCCAGTAATAATAATATAAATCTACATAACAAGAAAATGATGCCAGAAGCAGATTGCTTATAGAAAACATTATGATCACTTTTACTCTTTTGCATCCCAAACTGCTCTACTGACTGACTAAATTTCCCAAACCAAGCACGGGGGCTATGCTTCAACCCATATGATGACTTGCCAGACTCCCCCTGAGCAACAAACCCAGGGGGTTGCTCCATATATACTTCCTCAACAAGATCGCCATGTAAAAAAGCATTTTGCACATCAAGTTGGTGCAAAGGCCAATTGTTTGTAGTTGCCAAGGAAATGAATAATCTAACAGAAGTTAACTTGGCTACTAGAGAAAAAGTATCAGAGTAATCAACCCCATAAGTCTGGGCATAGCCTTTAGCTACCAACCGAGCTTTAAGACGAGCTACAGGCAAAGACCCACTTGCAGCCAACAGCTTTCTTGCCAATAGGAAGCTCAGTTAGATCCCCAGTGCCATTTTTAGTTAAGGCATCCATTTCAGCAATCATTGTTGCGCGCCCGATCGAGGATTTGATTGGGCACCGCGACGGATTTTGGAATTTTCCGCGAGAATCAAGTGATTTTAGAAGACAAGTGATTATATGTAACACATGATGAAATGGGATAAGTACATTGACGTCTATCTTTGCGAAGGGCAATGGGCAAATCTGAATCAGGAGTAACAGGATCTGGTGACAAAGACGATCTTGGTGCAGGACGAGTATCAGGAGGAGTGCGTCTGGAATAGACATGAGTAATTGGTGGTCTAGGGTGTACCAACGGCGGCAGGGGCGGTATCGGAGGAGAGACAGAAGGCAAATAAACTAACACCTCATCGCCTGCATTAAAGCGAGTGGTGAGGATGAGTCGTCGAAGAATGGGATGGCCTCATGGAAAGTGACATCACTAGACACCAAGTACCTGTTCAAGAGAGGGGAAAAACACCTATACCCCTTCTGGAGACCGGCGTAACCCAAAAAGACACATTTTAAGGACTTAGGATCTAGTTTCGACACGTGAGGACGAACATCACGAACAAAACAAGTACACCCAAATATACGAGGTGCAACAGAAAACATTGGTTTGTTCGGAAATAAAACATGGTGTGGTGTCTGATGTTGTAAAACAGTAGAAGGCATGTGATTAATTAGAAAGCATGCAGTAGATACAGCATCAGACCAAAAACGTTTAGGGACATGAGTGAAACAAAAGAGCTCGAGCTGTTTCAAGAAGGTGTCTATTTTTCCTTTCAGCAACTCCATTTTGGGATGGAGTATCTACACAAGAGGATTGATGAAGAATTCCATTGTTGTTCATATATGATTGAAAAGATATAGAGAAGTATTCTTTGGCATTATCGCTTCTCAAGATTTTGACAGAAACATTGTATTGAGTTTTAATTTCAGCACAAAACGATTGAAAATGTGATAGTAATTCCGCACGAGATTGCATAAAATATAGCCAAGTCATACGAGAGAAACCATCCATAAAAGTAACAAAATAACGAAATCCATTAGATGAAACAGGACATGGTCCCCAAACATCAGAATGAACTAGCTCAAAACTATTACAAACCCTCTTATTTGTACGGGGAATGTAAGACAAACGATGGTATTTAGCAAACTGACAAGCGTCACAATTAAAAGATGAAATATTTTGAAATTGGGGGTATAATTTTTTGAGCAAAGGTGTGGAGGGATGGCCTAAACGACAATGGGCTTCAAAAGGAGTCAAAGTGCTCGAACATGTTATGGGTGGATATATCGGGTTTTCCATAATGTATAGGCCTCCTGACTCACGTCATTTACCAATAATCTTCTTCGTCGTAAGATCCTGAAACAGGCAATGATTGGGAAAAAATGAGACAGAACAGTTAAGAGAACGGGTGAGTTTGCTAACGGAAAAAGATTAAATGAGAAAGTCGTAGATGAAGCGGGAAGTTAAAGGAAGTGTTGGTGTAATATGAATAGTGCCAGAACCAAGAACGGCAGAGGTAGAACCATCTGCTAATGTAACGGACGAACTATGATTAGTAAGTTCGGAAAAGAGGTTTGGATTACCTGTCATGTGATTTGTGGCACCAGAATCAATGACCCACTGGGAGGTTGAAGAAAGAAGACATGTAGTAGGTTTCTCAGCGAGAGCATTGACTGACTAAGGATACTTAGATGCCTCCTGAAGTGTAGAAATTTGGCATATTCATCTACCGGAACCAAAACCAACGGTTTCTGAGTGGGTGGAGGGGCCTCGTGTGCAGAGGCCATGTGAGTGGATTGAGCGGACTGAGAGCCAGAGCTCCGCTGGTTTCGTTTTAGTAACTTTTGGCAAGTTCGTTTCGTGTGACCCGGTTCCTGACAATAGTAGCATACTACCACAGAGTCTGGAGTGCCAGAATTCCGAGAACCATTACCACCGCCCCGGCTGGTACCCTAATAACGTGAGCGACCCGTCGTGCCACCATTTTGACGAACAAGAGCATTTGGCTGTGGAATAGATGAAGTTTGAGAACTAGGAACCGTGCGTAAGATCCTAGTAAAAGCCTCTCGCAATGTAGTAACATCGGTATTGGATAAAATTTGTGATTAGGCTACGTCAAACTGGGAGTTGAGACCAACAAGAAAACTTATAATAGCCATTTGTTCCAGCTGAGCCTGTTGAACCTTTATTTTCGTACTAAACAGCAATAAAGCATTTAACTCTTCGTATGTACGTTTGAAATTCAAAAAATAGGTATTAAGAGATTGATCATGTTGTTCAGCCCGATAAAACTCTTTGCAAACATCAAAGATCCAAGAGATATTTTCTTTACCCGAAAAAACAAAAGAGAGAAATCCATTACCTCTTGACATAATCACAATGAGTGATGTGTCCAGACTGTTCGGGCTCAACAGAATTACGAATTTGGATTAATAAAGTAGCATCAACTCTCATCCACTCCGTGTATTTTGCATCAGATGTAGCCGGAGGATTATCGATGGTGACCCTCCCGCAAATACTCCGTAGGTATAAGCGAACCGTCTTACTCGAATCCAAATAATTAGTTAGTTTAATTTTTGATCAATAATCTTAGCCACGTAACCCAACTCGACAAACTCAAACTGGGTTTAGAGGAGTCGGCCGTTGGAGAAATAAAGAATCACCAAGCCCAAAGAAAAGAAAGTAAAACCGAAAAAGAAAACCCTAAATTAATGGAGAAACCCAAAAATAGAGCAAAATAGTCGCGGACAAGTGCACACCGGAGACCGAGGAAGAAGCACTCACCAACAAGACTGGTGCGAAAGCCGGCTGAACGACGAGCCACGCCAGGGGCGTTATCTTCAAGTGAAAAAACAGAGGCGGCGGCGAGGTGACACACGCCGAGCTATGGTGACCGGACTTGAAACCATCCAATCGGTGGCGGGCGGCACGACAGCGACGGTGGTGACAAAACCCAAACTCCTCGGAAAAAAGACCCACGAATCGCTCTCTTGGCGGAAATGAAATGAAAAAAAAAAAGAAGAAAACCTATGGAGCGAAAAGAAAAAAAACAAAAAAAAACACTCACTTGGCGTGAGAGAAGAAGGGAAGAAAACCCAGGTGCGGTGGAAAAAATTTTCACCCCAAAGATCGTGTGCTTTGATACCATGTAGAATATAAAACTCGAATTTCTCTCAGATTATTGAAGTAGGCGATGCCGACTTATATAGACAATATAAATCAACCTATTCTAATCAAAGTAGAAAACCTATTCTAGTTAAAATAGAAATCTGAATATCTAACATTAAATCTCCTATAATGAATATATATCTATATCTATAACAATTTCCTTATTATATAACACCGATATTTAAAATATCGTAATTTCAATTATGTTACTTAAAAGGACAAGCTCGATGCCAGCTCCCGCTCCCGCGGAGGATCAAGCAAGCCACTATTGAGCAGCTATTTTATGCAATGTCGCACCTTCCCCTGCATTTCTCGCACGAGACACTTTTCATGACTCGAACCCGTGACCTCAGTCACATGGCAAGAATCTTCATCGTTGCTCAGGCTCGCCTCATTGTTGATATTTCCGGTATGGCATCTAATCATTTGCCAAGTATTAGTTCCCAAAATTCCAAAACCCTCCACATCATCAATTGATTTCGCCACATCGCTATTGGGGTTGGGAATAGTAACAAAATCGTAAAATTGGACTAAATGAGCAAAATTTGAAAAGTTAGTGTTTACCAAGCGGTTACCTTTATACATAAAGATAAAGGACTAAATCTCTATGTCTGCCAACATACTGAGGACCAAAAGATGTAATTTTGTCAATCACACCACCTAAATGTTGCATCTTCCACTCCATGTCCACTTTCATATTACATGTGAAGAAAATTAGGGTTTTTATGTATATTCCATGAGTATAAAATGTACATGGTCAACACTCCCCCTCAAGCTAAGCTAGTACATATATATATGCACGAGCATGTCACAACTAAAGAGTTGGTAAGAATATCTACCACTTGAACAAATAAGTTGACAAAGCTTGTAATATTACATCCAGACATGATCTTCTCCTTCATGAAGTGACAATGAACTATATATGCTTGGTCTCTCCTTCATGGAGTGACAATCAACCTATATATGCTTGGTCTTTTTACAATATCTTGATTCGAGGCAATATGAATTGTTGCTTGATTATAACAAATCAATGTCATCTTTGTAACATGACCATATTGTAGTTCTTAAAGTAAGTGCTTTAGGCACAAAGAGTCACGTGAGGGGCCAAGCACGATCGCGCGGTTTCGACACTTGACGATCGCGACGACATCTTGCTTACTACTCTTCCAAGTTACTAGATTACCTCCAATAAAAACACATATCGGACGCGTGGACCACGTCAAATGCCAAATGGAGAACATGCCCGATGCGGTGTCAAAGTGTCCTTTTACCTAAGTATGGCATTGTGTATCGTGTCATTCCAATGACCGTGAACGCCGTAGAGTTTTGTTTTGAAAAGAAGGTTTGTTCCTTACCCCGCGGAACTTTATAAAAGCGACTTAGCACACTTACCGCAAAGGACAACTGGTCGTGTAATTGTGAGGTAGTCCGACTTCCCAAGTAGCCTCTATATCATTCGAGCCGGAGAGTGGCTCCCCTGTTGTTGTAAGAGTTATAGTGTTCAAGTGGGCCAACTCACGCCCTCCCGCCCGCCCGTAATCGGCCTAGAGATACCATTATTCGACCCAACCCAACCCACACCCATCCGAGCCCGGATGAACCGGTTCGGCTCGAGAATTTATATATATATATATATATATATATATATAGAGAGAGAGAGAGAGAAGAAAGAGGAATAGAGGGGAGGTGCGAGGCTCGAGCCCATTTGATATCAAGACTAGCATATGATTTTTTGTTTTATTTTTTGAAAAGTCCTTTTACTTTATATGCCTTTTTTTGTAAACCCCGTAAGATTAACACGATCCCCTTCACCCCCAACGGTAATATTACCGTTGTCAAGCCATAAAAATTTTAGATATTTTTTGTTTGTAATTTCATAAAAGAAACTCTATGAAAAACACAATCAATTATTCAAAGTGTAATTGAACAAAAACTCTATAAATACCACCAAAACTACATCTATCTCTGATTTTCTCTCAAACTTCAATCAAGAAAAAGATTGAGTATATATATTCAAAGTGTAATTGAGATTTGGAAATTGGAGTTGCAAGACCCTCACATTTTTTACAATTATCCTTCAAAAATTCGGTATTATTTGGTACTATCTTTCTTTAATGTTTTATTTAATAGAATTTTGTGTATATAGTGTAGGGATATTTACAAAAAGGCCCTTAAGGTTTATGCTATCTATAAAAAAACAAGAAGTTTTTGAAAATTATAAAAGACCCCTTAAGGTTTGATTGTGTATTATTTAAGGAGGTAATTGTAATATTTTGATAAACGTAAAGGAGCTCTTAAAATGTTTTTGCATATGAAGGGGAAGAATGTGAGATTCATCAAACCTAAAGAGGGTTTTTGTAATTTCCACAAATCTCTGGTTCTTTTGTAATTAGCCCAAACCTTGGGGTATTTTTTAATTGTTCATATACTATATTGTGACTCTTTTTGCATTTTACTTTCTATTACATTATTTGTGGATTAAAAATGAAATTGATTTTTCTCAAAACCATCCCTTCCCCTTCACATCACCATCACCATCACCGAGTACTTAGGTGTTTTTGCCAAAAATATTTTAAGTTTTTAAAAGGTAGTGGTAGAGGGACATTAGCTAGATAGTTAAGTAAAAATCACCCGAATCGGGATAGTACGAAACCATCTAGTGAGGTAGACAACAAATTTTACATCAAATTCCAAGTGGTTCATTAGTAATTATTTATATAAACAAGAACAAATAAGATTAGAACTTGCAAAATTAGGGTGTGATTGGTTGTGTTTTCATTAGTTCACTTTCATTTTAAAGTGAATAGAGATGAAATTTTTTTAAAAGTGAGTTGGATGTGTAGAGAAAAAGTAATGATTGTATTGACGTGATGGAGAATCTTTTAGAGAAGTTGATTATTTGTAGAATTTTTTGTGGAAATAATAGTGTAAAATATAATCAAGAAAGTTAGATAAAAAATAAAAAATAAAAAATTGAACCAAACATAAGCAATGTGGATATCATTTTATACATTTTGTTATCAAGATTAAGAGAAAAATAAAAAAATGGTGATAAAATAAAGAAACTACCAAATTATTTATATGAATAGGAGAAGAGAGAAATAAATAGTATAATTGGGTATTGGGAAGAGTGAAAGAAAAGAGAAAATTGAGTTAATTTTGGAAAGAAATGAAAATTTTGAAAAATTCCCCACAACCAATCACAACCTTAGTTGTTCATGCCGAATTTCCTTTTCGTCTTGTAAGTCATAATTTGAGACTTTTATGATAAGAGGTTGGCAACCACAATTCAAAAGTGTCTCGCATAATACATGTTATAAAGATGGATATAAACAATATGAACATGAATAATCGCGATAAGACATATTTTCTTGACTTAATTTCAAAAGTTTCTCACTTGTGATATGTGGGGGTAGGGGATCTTTGGCATTATATTCATGTAACTCGTTGGATTGACTTGTAACTATTGGCATATATCAAAAAATAATTGTCTATTGATAATGCAACAAATAATACTAAAACAATTGAACAACTGGTTGGATTTATGCAACATGTGTTTGATTGGGGGGAATTCATATTAGATGTATGTCAAATATTGCACCTTTGTGTACAATATGGATTATTTGCTATAAAACCTTTATATAGATAAAATTAGATCTTGTTTAACACACATTACAAGTGCATCAACTAAAACTCAACTATATAGGAATTTAGTTTAACAGGCAAAAATGAATTTTAAAATTCAATATCTTGATTTAGAAGTAAGATAGAGTTTCACTTATAAAATGTTAAATGAAGCACATCCATATGTAAAAAATGAATGGGGAGTACATTACTAATACGGATTGGGATATTGTTAATGTGATTGCACCTCTTCCACAAGTATTTGGTGAGGTTACTAATAATATTCTACTGCAAATATTATGTTGCCTAATTTGATTAAAATTGTTAGATTACTTGATTAACATAGAAATGATGATAATGTAATGCAAATTATATTAAAAAAAATAGAATTAAAATGGACTAAATACTACGGAAAGCTTCTTGTGTATGTGTATTAGCTTGATATTTTTTTTATCTTGGATGTAAATTAGAAGGTTGTTTGTATTTAGTCAAAAAATATTATGAATATATGCTTGAAAAGATAAATATAGATCATGAGAAGAATGAATAACTAGCTTGTTAAATAATTTAGTAGAGTTGTATTCTACTACCTCAGCTCCTCAATATGATCATTCTTCTATGACTACATCATCAAATAGATTAAGAGGATCAACATTTGCTAGTTCGGATGTCATATAAAAATATAAAAAGAAACTACGTCAAATAGTAGATCAACATTTGAACCAACACATTACATACAAATTCCGTTAGAAAATGACTACGAAGAATTTGATATTTTATAATAGTGAAACTCCGAGCAAAAAAACTTACCAATTCTTTTTTGCATAGCACGTCATAACCATACCACCTCACATACGATATGAGGCAAGGCCTGTACTCAGCTTCAGCTTTAGCATTTGATTTGGCAACAATGGTTTGCTTCTTACTGTGCTATGTCATAAGATTTCCTCTAACATAAGAGCAATATCCAGACGTGGATCGTCTATCAATCTTTGACCCAGCATAGATAGTATCGAAAAAGGTCTCTATCTTCAGATGCCCATTTTCTTAAACAACCACCTTTCCCCGGATATTTCTTTATATATCTCAATATTTTGATAGCAGTGTCCCAGTGAACCCTATTGTGGCTTGCCCATGAATTGGCTAATCACTCCAACTGCAAATGAAATGTTTGTCTCTGTATGTGGATAAGTTTTTCCAGAAGACGCATGTATCTAACCTTATCCTCCAAGTACCCATTGTTATCATTCCAAATAATGGAATTAACATCTATGGGAGTGTCAAAGGATAGTGATATACCAAACTTGTTAAGAGCAATTTCGATACCTAAAATATATTTAGGGTGTCCCATGTTTCTAGTGACAAATTGTTGCCGTAGGTATTTCTTAGTTGTTCAATCCCTTCAACGTCACTGCCGGAGATTAGGATATCATCCACATAGAAGATGAGGATGACAATTCCGCCCTTTCCTTGTTGAACAAACACACAATGGTCAACTTTGCATTCCTTTAATCCATCATTACCCAAGCATTACCCATGACACGATTGAACTTATCAAACCAAGCTCTCGGGCTTTGTTTCAGTCCATAAATAGCTTTCTTAAGTCTGCATAGCATATTCTTCGTCTCCCACTGAACAACATACACTGGAGGTTGCTCCACGAATTTGTCTCATTTAAATCACCACAGAAGAAGGCATTTTTCACATCAAGCTGATACATATGCCAATTTAGATTAGCAGCTAGGGAAAATAACACCCAAATGGAATTGAGACGAGCAACGGGGGAAATGTCTAAAAGTAGTCAACACCATATGTCTGTGTAAAGCCTTTTTCCACCAACTGGGCTTTATGCCGATCTATGACACCATCAGCACAATACTTTAAAGTGAACACCCAGCGACAAACAACAATATCTACATCGGGCGGAGCTGGGACAAGCTCCCATGTGCGATGTGACACTAGAAAGAAGGGTTAACATCCCCTCATCCATTGATGTCTTCCAAGTAGGATGTTTAAGTGCCTCAGAATAGGAACATGATACTGCTGTAGAAGAAAGCAAAACAGCAAAAGAGTGAAACGCGAGACTAAGTTGGTTAAAAGGATGTGCAGTACATGACCGAGTACCTTTCCAAAGCGCAATAGGAAGATCCAACAACGAAGTAATCGTAGTGCTTTAGAAGCTACAAGAAGAGGAGGTTGAGAGGTGACATGTGGTGTGGTTGCTTGGCAAGGACGACTACGAGCTGCAAGAAGAGGAGGTTGAGGGGTGACAGGTGGTGTGGTTGCTTGGCAAGCACGTCCGTTGTACAGATGTAATGGTTTAGTGGGGACAACATTATCTCCAAGAGGTATGGATGGAGGAGGTGGAAAGGGAAGAGGTTGGATATGGATGGAGAAGGAATCAATGTTTTTGGGAAAATAAGGTTGGGACTCAAAGGTCACATCGGTCAAAGTGTAGTAACCTTCGGGTGATAGGATCGAAACAACGATGCCCTTTTTGTGTTCGAAAGTATCCAACATAGTTGTTAAAGGCTCAAAGCACACCAAGGCACAAAGCCTCCTGGAGCCTTAGGCGCGAGGCGAGGTGCGCACCTTTTGCACATGAGGCGCAAAAATTAATAAAAATATATAAGTTTTGTTTTTAGACTACAAACAAGCCAATATAAAGTTATAACTAATTATATTTCATAAAACACATAATTCATTACAATATTAGTAGCAAAAGCAAAACAACCATCAAACACAAAAGTAATAACAATTAATGACAACCAAACAGATATCACCTAAAACACACACCCGGCGGCTCTGATAGAAGGCAGAAGTTGGGTACTCTTTATTCTTGGAGAGAAACGTTTTGTCCGTTGCCCTAAATCCCTTCTAGTTTTTTATTAAGCTTGGCAACTTAAGAATGTGTCATAACAATTTAAAAGAAGTGTTAAAAGAAAAGAAAAAAAAAAAGAATGTGTCTCAAAGGCACGCCTTATATGCGCCCATGCCCAGCGCTTTGAAACGTCGCTTTGAAACGCCGCCGGCTGGGGCTTATGTGGCGCGTGGCTGTGCCCACTAAGCACTGGGCGCGCTTTAACAACTATGGTATCTAAGAAACACACATTTGGTAGATCTAAAGGCGATAGTTTATCGAGTTGGGAGTAAAGTTATGAATAAAGCAACCCATGAACCAAAAAAACGCAAGGAGGAATAGAGAAGAGTAGCTTATCGGGATATAGGCACGTAAAAGGAATATCCCTATTTAAAACACTAGAAGGCACTCTAATAATAAGATACCAAGCCCAGGAAAACGCATATGACACATCAATGTAAGTGCAATATCCAAAATATGGCGATGATTCCGTTCAGCCACCCCATTTTGTTGTGAAGAATATGAACAAGAGGTTTGGTGAATGATACCATGTGAGTCACAAAATGTAGAAACGGTTTTCTGAGTAAATTCAAGTGCATTATCAGTGCAGAGAGTACGTAAATTGACAGAAAACTGATTAAATAGTTTAAATTCCTAGGATATGTTTTATAATTCATTCTACAAACATAAATGGGCAAACAAATGCACACACTAATGCACACATGGCCACCACCACACACAATAATCCATCATTGTCAATTGAATTGCAACACAATGGCACGAGCAACACAACTCTAACTTGGCGCTTTTTTTTTTTTTAATGGCAAGAACAAGATGATCTTGCGCCTACCATATATTTCTTATTCCTAGCGCAAGATGACATGCACACTCGATACCACAAACTTCCCCAGTGCTGGCACGCCCTATTCGACAAGTGTCAATTGAATTTTGCCATATGTGGGCAAAGCCCGACAAACTTTGTATTTATTTCACATATGTCATTTAACTTACTCCCTCTATCCAGAATTGAATATTCATATTTCCTCTTTTGGGATGTCTCATATACAATTTTCAAATTTTAATATGGCTATTTTCTTGTCAAACTACTCTCACTTAAAAGTTATGATGGCATGCCATCACTATCTCAACCATTATTTTAAGGTTAAAAATGTAAAATACCCCATTCATCTTTCATCTAAACTCCCATCCGAACTCTTCCGAATGAAACAAGAAGAGGAGAGCCATTGTTGAAAGGATATGTTTGGATCGGGATAAAATACTTTTAATGAATTCATAATATTAAAATTTTAAAAGTATGATTACTGGAAACATACGATTTCGACAAGTCACCATGCGAACACAATTAAGTCTTTTGAATAATTAAAAAGTGGATATGCTAGATGGAAAAACTTGGAGAGCAAATCAGCGAACCACTTAACATAAAACTTTTACGCAATAAATAAAAGTAGTTAAACAGATCAATCTACCTTTAAATTTCTAACTTGGTGGGGACAGCCAGCAGGTATAAAAACAGCATCACCTAGTTTCTGAACAAATGTCCATGGTTCAATTCCTAAGCAAGCAAAACAATACACAAAATGATCCATAAAACACATTTTTTTTAGAACAAGTCACATAAAGTAGCTACATCGAGAGGAAAGACTAACCATATTCCTCCTTAAGTTTCCTTTTATGCTCCATAGTCAAGTACACAGTTTGATCATGGATAGGGTGGACAACCTGTGGGAAAACAGTTGGTAAGGCAGGTAATAAAAGGTCATGTAGGATAGAGGACTCTTATTAATACAGGTAAAAAAATATCATGTATCCAAGAGGACTCTTGGCATAAGATATCCAGATACCCAGATAAAAGATCAACTGTCATAAGCTAGTAATTCATGTTCCTATACACACAAAAAATACGACATCAAAACTCAAAAATTCCCGAAACAGAAAAGAGCAGAGTATGTAGCAATTCAAGTGTTAGCATCTTTCTTAAGCTTCTTCTGACTCATAAGGTTGTCAAGACCTCATGAAGTTATTCTTCCTCTGTATTCTTATAAATATCAAACCAAACAGGCATAATGCATTCTTTTTGCTCAACCTCTACAGATTAAATTTTACCAAATAAACCATTACCTGCGGCAACGGATTACCATATATATGCCTGAATTCCTTGAAGTGCTTCCTCACGTATTCCTCCAGTTTCGGTACGTCCTGCCTCCTAAAAATATCCCAGAGAGCACCACCTTCAGGGTCTCCAGAACATTCTGACATAATTCCAGAAACTGAAATACTATTACACTCCTCTTTCTTATACTCTTCTTTTTCGCCTTCTTCACCTGTTCCGGAAGCTTCCAACAGTTCCTCTTGATCATCACTTGATATCAATGAATCGTTATTTCTCACCATTTCCACTGGGAGACTGGATTTTCCACTACATTTATTGGCAGAGTTGGTCTCAATTCCTAAATGCAGCTCAACTGGGGTATCAGCTTTATTCTTTCCTGCGCTAAGACATAACTGTTCGCCACCCTTCTGTTCCAACATCACAGTTTCTATGGTTGCTTTTTCAGCTGATTTTTCATTTACTGAATTTCCATTTGCAAGATCAAAAGCTATCACTTCATTGGTTTCATTCGTCAAATTGGAGCCACCCAAAGCCTGTGAAAAAACTTTCGTAGTCAAACCGGATCCATTTTCAATATTATGTTTCTTTCCATCCAGCTCATTGCCACGCATTTCCATTTTATCCTGTGTAGCATGCTTCTTTTTCAGTTTTTTATAGTTAAAAGATGCTCAGGATCGAGTGTAACCGCCTCTGCATGTGTCAACACATTTACCTAAAAGACAGAATTTTAAAAATAAATAAAATAATAATAAGCATAACAGATTATAATGACCACCAACAACCTAGCCTGTAAATCAAAGAGAGTTCATGTAGTCGGTAGCAAAATATCACAAAGTAAAAGAAAAGGACATACTGCATCAGATATGTCGCAGTGTAATTTTGTTACAGAATCTCCCCGTCCCAATTCTTGAGCAACTCCATAAGCAATATATGTCTTTGGCCCCATATCTGGCTTCAGAGACTCCTCGGGAAGTTTAACAGCAAGGTTTAAGTACCCACTACGAGGATGCGTGTACTCTTTGAAAGGTAAGCAACTGATAAACTCAGAACCATGACGAGGTAACCTCTCCTCAAACAAGTTAGATGGAGGCCAGTCTTTCAACTTGAGAATCTGAGGCCAACCGTGACAGTCAGATCGACCCTTTGAATACCCTATGAAAAACTGGTGGATATTTATGTCAACCTGCTTGTCATTGAAAACTAATGATTTTCAGTCATTGGAATCTACAAACATCGCAAAAATCAGCAATATACTATTATAGGAGAAAGGAATTCCAATATACCATTCATAGGAAAAAAGAATTTCGCATGTCGTTACTAATTTTAGATAAATTTTACACCAAATTAAAAAGTTGACTTTTTTCTATTAATTTCTCACTAATGATGTATTCATGTAATAATCATATAAATAAAAATATCCGTACTTCATTAACTAAATTACAATAAGAGGGGATCAAATAGTATGACCTCACGACTATCTTATTCGTCTTACAATAACATAAAACAAAAAAATACTTATACTTAATTGAAAAATTATAATAAGATGAAATCAATTGCATCAAAATTTTCTATTATAATAAAAGTATAATTTTTCAAAGTGATTCTTTGAATTAAAATTAAAAATAATAAAACTTATAGTTGGAAAATATTAAATTTTAAATTTAATCACACAACATCTAGGAAAAAAAAAAGTAGAGAGAATAAGAGAATTTTCCTTTTGCTTTTATTGAATTCCCTTATGTGCTTTTTTATTTTTAATTAGGTCTAACAATAAGGTGAACTCCACTAAAAAGTTTTATATAAGAATTAAGAAGTACCATTTATAACTATCGTACAAATATCTAAAACTAAAATTCTTAAATTAAGTTTCAAATATAAGTTTTCAGAAGAGAAAAAAATAGCTTTGATTATCCCTTTTAATAAATTAGGTTTATGATCGGTTTTTCAGCTTTTCTCTTGATTAAATTAGCTAGAAATAATACATTAATTTAGAAAATATAGTATAATTATAAAAAGTTAACAAAAATACTTATCAATGCTCATTTGAAGTTACTCGATTGGGCAATATAACAAGCATTGCTAGCATTACATGCAAAGTCATATATTCTAAAAATTAAACTTAAACTAATTTTAGCTATGATGAAACTTAATGAGACTCTTCATTTAGTAATTAAGTACCATGCTAACTCAAGCATTACATGACAACATGACTAACATTTAAAATCTTTTTGTTGTGCTATTCAATGATTTAATTATAAGATTAACTCCAAAAAAAAATTATAAACTCCACTTTCATTCATCTACTAAGTCATTTCATTAATATAAGCACATGAAAGTCTTTTTCTTTTTTTCGATAAGTTTCTTTCAATTATAATTATTTTGTTCAAATTAAATCAAACATATATTGTTTATAAATGTCAGTTCAAAAGTGTAATATAATATATAACATATATTTAAAAACATCTAATTTATCGGCGTGTCCCCATGAACAGAGCGTCCAAATTTTGATCCTTTTTACGCCGTGTATGTTCCTTTATTTTTAGACAAAAATGAACACATTTTGAGGCTATGTAAACCAGGTCCTTGAACAATGTCTAAGTCCGAAAGCAACATAGAATTTTAGTGAAACTTAATGAGATAATTCTTATAGTAATTAACTTGGTGTACATGTTCTAACAAACTAAGCATTACTTCAACATGTTAATTCTTTTAAAATCTTTTTTTTGTAAAATTAAAAAGCTAATTAAATATTTAATTATAAGATTAACTACAATATCTTGATTATCTAGACAATTTGAAAATTATAAACATACAAAGCTGTTCATTCATCATAAAAATCATTTCATTAATATAAGTATATCTATGGTCTTGACTTAGTGATTTTTTAGAAGCTTTATTTCAATAATTAGTATTTTGTGGGATAGAAGAGGACAGCTGCACTAAATAAGTAGCCCAAAGATTAAGCAAAATTTTTTTATCAAGTACAGTTCAAATAGGCAGAGCATAGATCACAACATGTATAAAAGATCAGCAAGAAACATCTAATAGTCATTATACTATATCATTCAACTACTCCCATTGAGTGTAATGTATCAAAATGTGCTATCAGTGTCAAATTCTAGTAGTTTAATTATCTCGCATCTTGTGAGGCATAAAAGAGTTCAGAGTTCTGCAGTTCGAAGTAAAAGAAAAATAATAGACAAGTGAACTGACCTCACACCAATCCAAGCAATTTATTGCAGTCACATCAAGTAGAAGATCATTTTTATGGTTTCTTTTCTGACGAAACGCACGCCACATAACCATGGGTTCCCAGCTCAAACCCAGTGTAGTTTCGAGCACATCACTAACAATTACAGGCTCACCTTTGGACCAGTGCCATTGAAAATGCTTCAAATCATCATGCTGTAGGTTTTTAGCCGTTGGACAGTATATAAAATTGTCTTCCGAGTCTTGCCGCGAGGCTGCTTTACGCAGTTTATCACTGTCAATTGTGTTCTCACCCGAGAACTTCAAACTCGAACACTCCTCAAAAGTTTTAGGCAATTTCTCAATATCTAATATCCTGGCTAATTCTTCTGCTCTCAGCAACAAGTCAGAGACCCCATCATCTCCAAAAATGCAGTTCAATTCTAAAATCCCTTCACCACAACCCCCCACCCACTGTGGTGGGCATGGGATGATACCCGTTTCTGTAGATCTCCATTCAGAATTTATTTCAGCAGGATCCCTGGAGATAGTTTCAACCATTTCGGATTCATTGTTAAATGCAGTATCGCCCTTTTATCATAACCATGCAAGTAATCTATACCATGAAATACATAATGCATGACCACTTCCTTATCCCTGCCACGGAGACGTCCCCTCCCGAAGCTCTTGACAGCAAGTGAGGCACAGGTCATAGGAACACTTTGGGCAGCTTCGATGAAAATCAGCAATAGACGTTTTACAATTGTCACTGCATAAATTCATAGAATAATGACTGTTTTTTGCAACTTGAGAGAACTCAAAAGGAAAAACAAATTCTTATTAAGATCTACCAGTATATTCGTTCATTAGCCTCGCAGTTTGATTTATGTGGCTTTATTTGGGAAACTGGTAGGCCTGCTCAAACAAACGTTTAATAGTCAAATAATTTGAACAATGGGTGGCAGATAACCTCAACTCTACCTCATTTGAGTACAACATGCAAATATAACACAAGGAATAAGTGTTTTCAGCTGCTATTAAGAATTCTGCAAAAACTTCTATACGAAAATCTATATATCCATATCGCTGAACCACTTAAACATCTTCTTGGCAAAACATGCTAAAAATCACTTTCACAGTCCTCACAGCATTCATCAACATTCATACCTCTCAGTCCCAACAAGAAAATACCTTGTATCTTAGCCTCCATTTCCATCTCAACCAATTGTACTGCATGGAATTTTTTTAAGAAGGGCAGAAGCAACCCCAACATGTATTTAGAGTACTGCATCTTTTCTTCATCACTGTATTTCAATGTCAAATTCTTCAAATGCTGCATGCAGAATACAAAAACATACAATTAGAAGAACAAAGCATAACCAAAAACGAAGAACAAGAGGAGAAAGAGAATAGAAGACAGTATGAGATAACAAATTGCAGTTTCAGTCGTTACAGCATCGAAAAGGAAATTGGCCCATCCAGTCGCAAGCAATTCTTGCAATTGCAGTTGTTACAACAAACTGGGCAAGCTTCAGCAAAGCCTCTTCCGCATCCGAGGATACCTGAGAACAGTCTCTTTCAGACAATTACAGGGTCCAAAATATAATGATAAACAAAAGGAAAAAGGTATGAGATGGTGTTATGTGCATTTCTATAATAGGTACAGAGGCCTTCAATCAACACCCACAGCTAAACACTCAATGATAACACACAAGACTCATGCAAAGGAACAGGGAATAAACACATAAAATTGGGAAAGAGTTGTGTACTAGTCTCACAGTCATTCTTCCAGTATGATAGTAATACTATTATCCATTCAATGCAGACCACAAAATGTCTACGAAAATCTTGTTCAACAAGATGCTGAGTGCATAGGACGTGTATCAGAACTCAAATTTAGTGACTTTTTCCACCCAACCACCAAGCATTGATTCAAATACAAAAAAAAAAAAAAAAAAAAAAAACATGAGAAAACAAGATACAGTTACAGCTCAAACTCAATTAAAATGAATCCCCACTCAAAAAGTCACATACCATCTAGTTATGCAAGGGACACAATATCGCTTACTCCCACACTTGGTGCAGCGCACAACTCTTCCTTTATCATTCCTCTTGCACTGGTGACACGTGTTACGCTCAGTCTCTTTACCCTATAAAATCCACAACCAAAGGCAATTCACAGCCAATAAAATAAGTTAGCCATATAACTGGTAATATGCAAAAAAGTGAATAGATAAAATGTTAACGACAACAAGACAAGAACTAAATTCATTAACATTTTCCTCATGCTTTTTCCTAACCTTGGGCTCTGCCGAATTATCCAGATTATCCCTATTAGTTTTAAGGTAATATCTTCCTTCCTCACTTTCTTCAATTCCCCCGGCATTCCTCTCCCCTTCAACTTCCTCCTCTGCCCCATCTTTCAATGGTTTTCTCCCCCTTGTTCTTTTTGGGCTTTCCACTTTCCCATTTTTCCGCTCCCCCATGTCTTCAACACCAATGTCATCATTTTTCACTCCTTTCCTCTTTCTCTTCAGACCCTTCCTAGGCCTCTCCTCATCCTCCCACACCCTCTCCTCATCCTCCCACACGTAAAGACCCTTGCTCAATTTCCCAATCTTCTCTTTCGCCAACTGACAAGACTTCCTTCTCGACACTCTCTTTATTAAATCACCACTCTTAACCTCGTTTCCCTCCATATCGCTCACCCTAGTTTCCTTCCCCTTTTCTTTTTCACCCAGATTTCCATTTCCCTCTTCTTTATAAATCTCCCTGTCTTCTCTATCATCAAGTTTACCCTCTTCTCTTTGTTCCATCTCTTTCTTTTGGTCCACCCCATGATCCAAAATCTCCAATCCACTCTGCATAAATTCTTCCAATGCAACACTTTCCTCCTCCCCTACACGTGAACTCTCATTTTCCTCTGCTCCAAAATTCAAATCCATGTCGCTTTTCTTCTTATTCAGTAAACCCTCTGCTCAAAATTATTTCTCTTATTTTCCGTACCCTTCTATAGATATTCCGGTAGAAACGTATCACCTCCGATTCTCTTATACTTTTTTCCTCTTCTTATGTGTTCCTTTGCCCGACACCCGGTGGTATTGTCAGCACAAGGGTACTTATTTCTTGATTTTTCCGGCGGGCTGTGGACTCCCTCTAAAACCGGCATTCGATTTTTGAAAATCGCGTAGTTTCTACCAGCGCAACCTTTACTCCTCTCTTACACACAAAGTCTCATGTTACTCTGCCGGAAAATTAAATCCCTATCGCTTTTCTTCTTACAGAAAACCCTCTTTCCAAATACTAATCATGTCCTCCTTTTCCGGACCCTTTCACATATATTCCGGCCAGAAACCTATTCCTCTCATTCTCGGAAATCACTTCCGATTCTCTTGCACCTTTTTCCCTCTCCTCTTTTCTTTTTTTCTTTTTCTTTGTTCTTTTCCGGACACACTGGTGGGGTTTTACTGTGAGTACAAATGTACTTATGACCTTTCCGGCGAGACGTTGGACTTCCCTCTAACAACAGCACTCGGTTTTTGAAACCTTAGATGGCCGTTACGCCCTCAGAAACTGTGGGCCAATTAACGATGGTTTTGTAAATCTCCGCCTGTTTCTGGTCATTTTCAGACACGAGGAAGGTCAAAAATAAATGTGTGCGTGCTATTGGAGTTGGTGGAACTGGATTGGATACCGTGGTTTACCCCTAAAAAAACGTCGGAGTAAGGATATTCTTGTCAAACAAACTACTAGGTCACTTAAAACTATCATCATTATCGAAGACCATAGCTCGAGGCTCAGCGCTTTCTACCCATCCTCCATCTTCAGCTGGAAGATGAGTGAGGATATTCAGAGGGTGTTATTGGATATGTTTTTATTTTGAAAAATTTTATTTTGCTAGAGAATAGTAGTAAAAAAAATTTGGGAGTAAAAAGATGAAATTTGAGAGTGTGATTGGATGTGAGATGAAAAAGAATGATAAAAGTTGATTTAATTTAAAAATAGATAATAATGGTTGGATGTGATTGGTAGTTCAAAATGTGTGAGTGAGTGGATAGTGAAATTTGTTGGAGAATGTGTTATAATGATTAGTTTTTTGTGGAAAAATGTGTATATGTGATTGGTGAAAGAAAAAATGAGAAAAAGTGAAAGTGAGATAATAGTATATTTTCTGAAAATTTTCATAAACAATCGCATGTTTTGGTCAAAAAAAATTTTCCAAATAAACGAAAATAAAATCTCGTTCATATCCAATCGTAACCTCGGGTTCGATTGGTTGTGAATTTTTTTTAAATTTTCATTTTTGAGTGAAAATTGGAATTGTGATTGTTTGTGGAAAAATGAAATTTTTTGAAAGAAAATCTCATTTCTCTCTAAAATTGACTCATTTTTTCTTTCTATCTCACACTTCTCAATACCTACTTATACTATTTATTTCTCTCTCATCCTCCTATTCATATAAAAAATTCCGATAATTTCTTTAATTTATCACTATTTCTATTATTTTTCGCTTAATCTTGATAACAAAAGATATAAAGTGAGATCCATATTGCTTTTTTCGAATCAATTTTTCATTTTTATTCAATTTTATTGCATTATATTTTACACTATTTTTCCACAATTTTTTCCACAAACAATCAACATCTCTAAAAGATTCTCCATCACATCAACACAATCATTACTTTTTCTCTACACATCCAATTTTCACTTTAAAAAAAATAATTCACCACTATTCTCTCATAAAATGAAAGTGGATGGAGTTAAAGCACAACCAATCACAACCTCATTTCTTTGTTTTTCTTTTCTTGTGATAACGTAACATTCAGGATAATTACAAAAATAATTTCCAAGGTTTAGATGGTGTTTGGCTAATCTTATTTAAAAGATTGTTTTTTAGAATCTTATAAGTTAGATATTATTTTAAGAATAAGTTGTTGAAGTGTTTGGATAAAATAAGATGGTGTAGCTTTTAAGATGTTAGTAATGACAATTAAGTAATTAAAATAGTCAAAATTAAAGGAGGTTGTTGAAATAATATCTTATTTTGAAAAAATTTGGGGTTCCCCTACGTTTTAAAAAACGGCTTATAAGCTCTCCGACATCTTATTTTTGAAGTTTATAAGATCTTTCTCTAAAAAATTACAACTAAATTTAAATTTAAAGCTCTTCAAAATATCTTTTATAAGCTCAAATATCTTAAAGATATTTTTTTATAAGCTCTTCGCCAAACACCCTCTTAGTGATGGAGGCGAAACTTAAGGATAACTTCTTGAAGAATACAAACAAAGTAATTTTAAATATGTGAAGAACGTAAATAAGCTTTGAAAATGAGATAAATCTCAATTTTCTAATATCAATTCAACCATATAAAAACAATAGGAAACTACTATTTTTATGATCAAACTAAAAGTCCTAGCTCAATCAGTCCCTATTGTGTATTGTGTTGTTTTTTATCCTTCAAATCTCCAACTATTTATAGAGAAGATTCAAGATTTGATCCCCAATATAGCTCATCCAATTTGAAATTTATCGGCAAAAAAAGGTCAAAAGATCTATAAAAATAATTAAGAATTGATAAAGTAAATCTTGTTGATAAGTTGTCGCCGCAATGGATATAATCTCAAAATTATTTATAGGGACCGATCACTATATGTAAAATTCGAAAGTTTAAATCGTTGGATCAAGATTTGATATGGGTTTGCTATCAGGAGACATGTCTTCATAGGGACCGATTGTTATCAATACGAGAAGAAAATGAATTTTCGGTTCTTTCATCACGGATTGTTGTACTATAGAGACCTGGCCGCATTTTGTCAATACAGAGAAAAAATGAATTTTGAGCAAAACACGTATTGGTCACCTTTGATAGTGACCGATCGCCCTCAATATAGGGACTTCTCTGTTCTTTGAAAACTTTATAAAACTTTCGGTACAAGTTGCTCTCTATAGCGACCTAGGTTGACCTCAAGACAAAGATTTCTCCGAATTTTGACAAAAATAGAGTTCGAGTAATACTTCATAAAAATTGATTAAAGTGATTAAAATATTTGAAGTATTCTAAATAGTATTTTGACAAAGATTCGATAAGATTTGCTTTGGTTTATAAATGGAAAATGTGAAATCATCAAGATAAAAGTAACTTTATTCTAACAAACTCCCATTTTTTATGATTTTAACTCAAAATAATTTTTGAAGAGGACATTTTGAAAATAGTTTTCTGTCAAAAATTTAATCTATCCATTGTACACAACACTTTTCAAAGCAATATTCATAAGAAGTTATAAGCAACAAATAAGCTAAGTAGCAATAGTTTTTCAAAAGCTTTTCAAAGCTCCCCTATCAATATGCAAAGTAAACAATATAAGAGCTTCATAACGTATTAAGCGTAACATGTCCAATAATATCAAGTAGCTTAAAGGCTCAAAGCTCAAAATCTTAAACATTCCCCCTATCAATGTTAGTCAGATAACATAAGAGAATTACATAATTCTCATCATATCCATATTAAGCAAGATAGCAATACCCCTATCAACTTATAGCTTTTACCAAACTTCATCAAAGCTCGTACCATTTGAGCTTCTTAGCTCAAGCAATTAAACAATTGAGCTTCATAGCTCATGCATTTTCTCTAAAGCACAAAACAATAATCAACTTAGAGCTTATAACATGTAGCTCATCAACTTATAAATTATGGGCAATAAGCTTATTAAAATTTTTATATTGTCAACCAACCAATCAACTTATGCAAATTATGCATTTTCTCTTCCTTTGAAATCATCAAAAAGTTCAAATAAAGGAGACATTATCAAAGAAGCGCGAGAAAGTTCTATTAAGCAAGATTAAAAAGAAAGAAAATGTCCTGTATAGATGTCGTAGTGATAGGTTTCTTACTTTTTGATTTTCTCCGCCGTGATGGACATGACATCAGTATGATACTTTGATTACTTAATCTACAGGTAGGGGATCATGTCTCAATCCCCCACCCCCGGGGTGTTATTTTGATTAAAAAAAAGCAGCAAAATGTAAGTATAGTTAATAATGCGACTCTTTTTTCGCTTGCTTGGAGGAGATGAGTCGATTAAAATCTTGGGAGGCGCCATATATGAGAAGTACTTAAGAAGTAAATGAGATCAGCAACAAAAATCATGAAATTTGGTGAAAGATTTTTGGATTTTGCAAATTTGGGGGTGATTATCACCCAACAACTTTTCAAAAATATTATAAAAGTCCAACTATTTAAACAATAATGGTATTCAATATGCATTATACCTAAACGAGCTCAAATAAAGTTAAAAAACTTGGCAGATTGCGGTTTTATAAAAATATCGGTTAGTTGATCTTGAGATGGAACAAAATGCATCTCAATTTTCTTTTTGAACCACAATCTCTTCGAAAATGATGTCGAACTTCAATATATTTTGTTCGATTGTGATGAATGGGATTTTGTAAAATATTAATGATAGAAGTATTATAAAAAATATGAATATTTTCAAAATTAATTTTATAATCCGCCAAAGTTTGTTTCATTCATAATAATTGTGTACAACAAAAGGCCGCAGAAGTATATTTGGCTTCGGCCGTTGATAAAGACATACAATTTTATTTTCTTGCAAATCATGAGACGAGGTAATGGCCTAAAAATTGACATGAGCAGGATGTGCTTTTACGATCATCAATGTTTCCGGTATAATCTAAGTCACTACAGCCTTTTAAAGAAAAATTATCATTTTTCGGATAAAACAAACCATATGAAATAGTGCCTTTTAAATATTGAAAAGTTCTTTTTACGTCACTTAAATGAGAGTCTTTGGGATTGCTTTGAAATCGAGTGCATAGGCATACGACATGAAGAATATCAGTCTACTTTGCGATTAAGTAAAGTAAGCTACCAATCATACCTCGATATTTGGTTTTATCAGCCGGTTTACCTATTTCATCCTTGTCGAGTTGATGATTATTGCCATTATCACGGTTCTTCCTTCTTCAATTCTAAATATCTTTAGAATTTCCTTTGTGTATTTGAATTGAGAAATATATATTCGTTCTTGACATTGTTTGATTTGAAGTCCAAGGAAGAAGTTGAGTTCCCCCATCATACTCATTTCAAATCCTCCTTGTATAAGCTTAAAGAAATGTTTGCACAAAGATTCATTAGTAGCACCAAAAATAATATCATCAACTTACATTTGAACTAGAAGACTATCTAGTCCTTTTTCAAAAAATATAGATTGATATCAACTTTTCCTTGAGTAAAACCATTTTTAGTGAAAATGAACTAAGTCAATCTTACCAAGCCAGGGGTGTTTATTTAAGACCATATAAAACTTTTTTAAGTTTATAAAAATCATTTGGTCTCAAAAAAATTTTCAAACCCCTGAGGTTAATTTACATAAACTTCTTATTGAATAAATCCATTTAAGAAAGCGAATATAATATCCATTTAGTAAAGTTTAAAATTTTTTAAACAAGAATAAGCAAGTAAAATACGAGTAGCTATTAAACGTGCTACGAGTGTAAAAAGTTTCATCATAATTAATACATTCTTCTTTGAAAACATAATCGATCTCCTTAAAAGAAAAATCCGAGAATTGTACAATTTGAAACCTCATTTCTTGAAAAACATTTAGAAATGAAAATAAAATATTCAATACATAGATTTTGAAATAAAATCAAGAATATGCACATTAAATATGTATGGCTTAAAAAATATGGCTAACTCTAATAATATTAAATTTAAGAAGAAGAGAGAAGTTACTAATGTTGCCATTGCCAAGGGATGTGTCTTTCCCATTATTGATTATAATTGTATCTTCTTCGAGGAGTGATTTTGTTGATAATATTTTCTCCTTTGATCATACGGCATGATCATTTGTTGTCTATTAGTCAATTAAATTTTCTTTGACTATTATTAGGCCGAGTACCTAATATGGAATTATTTTGTGGTCCCTCAGTGTTTGGGTCCATTTAGATTAACATTGAGACTTTTAGGCCTCCAATAATAATTTGAGATATTTCTAGCTCTGACAAGTATTGGGTCGTGTGTCCACATTTACCACAATAAAAACATGTAATAGTTTTAGAAGCATGAAGATTGCCATAAGTAAAAGTGGGTATGTGGTTCTTTTTCATATCATTGATAACATTTGCTTATAATCAAGCCCTAATTTCAAATGATCATTACGTTGTATATCAAGAATCTTGGTGATTTTGTTCGTACTCAAGTTGAATTTATTCATGTCATTTCCAAGACAATCAATATTCTTGACTAGAGATTCACATTCTCTAGTGTGATAATGCGAACACAAAAAAATAATTCATATGAAATAAGTAAAACCATCTTTTTCATTTTTCATAGTTTTTAATTCATTTTTTCAGATTTTTGTATTTAACTAGCATGTTTTGGAATTCATTTTGAAGTTCATCATAATCATCTTGCAATTCATTAATGAGAGACAGAGAAAGAATTAGAGCGTAGTTCATTGTCTTCATTGATTCCCATTAGATATTGCTCGGTTTTTTCATCTTTGGATGTTGCAAGAAGCTCATCCCATGTTTTGACTTCGACTTTTCGGCTTTTAATTTTCTCAGAAAATCATTCTTCTTTTTTGTTCTTCTCCTCCTTTTGATAACCGACAACATAGTGTCCGGGTTTTCCGCACATAAAACATTACTTGATTCTCGCTTTTTTCCTTGTTTTTATTTACAAATTTTGTAAATTTTCTAACAAGTTCATCTTCATCTACATCTTCTTCATCACTTGAATAATAATTTTTCGATTTTGAGGCGAGACTTTTTGGAGTTGATTCCATATCCGGTTGAGAAGTAGACGCTCTTGAATTAATCCTTTCGTTGGTATAGACTTCATAGATGAGAAGATTGTCGATAAGCTCATCAAAATTTAGAGTTTCCAAATTTTAAGCTTCCGTGATAGTTGTAACTTTTTCAACTAAGAGCGGAAGCGAATTTAGAACTTTTATGACTTTATCCTCTTTGGAAATAATTTTTCCGAGTGTCAATAAAGGATTAACAATGTTGTCAAGCCTTTCCACCATCATTGAAATACTTTCATCTTCAAATATAGTGAAATTTTCGAAATCCTTTACTAGCATGGTTTTTTGAGCTTGTTTCACCTTCTTTGTGCCTTCATAGATAGTTTTCAATTTTGTCCACACTTTATGTGCGGATCTAATTCCCTTAATACCATTGTATTTGGCGAGGTAAAAGAGCAATACAAAATATTTAAAACATTTAGGGAGAATGATTTCTTATCATCATCGTTGAATTCTTTGAAATCTTTGGGAGTTGCATTTCGTCTTCCAATTTCTTGGTTGGTTTAGCAACTCCTTCAATAAACGCTTTCCAAATATCGAATCGCAACCTTGTAAAAATATTCATTCTATCTTTCCAAAAGCATTATCGTGGAGCTCGAAAAGAGGTGGTTTGTTGGATGAAGCATCGGTTGGAAGATATCTCTCGTCGTAGCCATGGATCTTTCCTCTTTACTCGCAAAGATTAAACGAGTTTTCCAAAGAGTTTGGCTCGATACCACTTGTTAGTCTAAGTGGCTATGAAAATCTAGAGGGGAGGTGAATAGATTGTCCCAATTTTTCGATTTATGTCCTCTTTTTCAAACAATAAGATGACAAACAAAAATGTGCGTAAAAACTAAATTAACAATCGAGGATTTATAGTGCTTCAACCCACCTAGGGCCTACGTCCATTACCACCCTATATGTTCAAGTGAATTTTGAAAGAAAGAATTTTATTAATCAATACCAAATGATTACAACTTCAACAAGAAAAGAACCAAACTCTTCTTACACCAACAACATTGAAGAGCACCAAACTGTTCAAATGAAGTACAATGTTGAAATGAAGTACAATAAATTTGCTAAGATTTCTTGATGTGTTGTAGAATTGTGTTGTGTATTGTGTTGTTTTTTACCCTTCAAAATCTTCAACTATTTATAGAGAAACTTCTATATTTGATTTCCAACATAGGATCCTCCAATTTGAAATTTGTCTATAAAAGAATGATCAAAAGATCTACAAAAATTATTAAGAATAGGTAAAGTAAATCTTGTTGATAAGTGCTGCTGCAACGGATATAATCTGTTGTCAAATTGTTTACAACGATCGATCACTATATGCAAAATTTGAAAGTTTAAATCGTTGGATGATCCTTAAAATGGGTTGCTATCAAGGGAGACTGGTCTCTATACCATAGGGACCGATTGCTATCAATAAAATAAGAAAATGAATTTTCAGGGTACATGTTGCTGTCACGGGTTGATGTACTATAAAGACTGATTGCTGTACCATAGAAACCAGTCACTGTACCATATGAACCAGTTGCTATACATAGGTACCAGTGGGTGTCAATACAGAGAGAAAAATGAATTTTGAGCAAAACATAGGTACTGGTCGTCCTCTATAGCAACTGGACACTTTCACTTCTTAAATATCCTCTGTTTTACAATATTTTGAAGAACACATAATTATCGATCGCCATTGATAGCGACCAGTCACCCTCAATACATGGACTTCTTTGTTTTTTAAAAACTTTATAAAACTTTTAGGTAACGCGGTTTGCTCTCTCTCTATAGGACCTGGTCGATCTCAAGACAGAGATTTCTCCAAATTTTGACAAAAATGGAGTTAAAGTAACACTTCATAAAAATCGATTAAAGTGATTAAATATTTGAAGTATTCTAAATAGTATTTTGATAGCATTCGATAAGATATGTTTTGGTTTATAAATAAAAAATGTGAAATCATCAAAATCAAAAGTAACTTTGTTCTAACAACAATAACAAGCAAGCCAACTACAAAGCAAATGTAAATTTCAAGACAAGGGAACACAAGTAATTTTTACGTAGAAAACATCCTCATGTGAAGAGTAAAACCTATTAGATCGTAATCCACCAAATATATCCATTAATCAAAAGGAGGGGTACAACAAATTTACAATCGCCACGATGATGTACAACCATAAAGCACATCAAGATAATAAATCTTGGCAACAAACAAGTTCTACAAAGAGAAATTAGAAAACCTTTTCTCAAATCAGAACCCTACTATCCACAAGCAATCTCTAGTGATATAGAACTCAAACCCAATCTCCATAGTCCAAACCAAGAACAATGAGTATTGAACATTCTCTAAAGTTTCATCGATCCAATGATTCGATCTCCCAAAATAAAGATCATCGCAATAATCCTCCAAAACCCAAGACCTTATGTTCATCCCAAGAAACATATGTTGGAGAACTCGGATCCCGATCTCCACCATTCAAAATTTACTTTGATGTATTATGAAATTGTTGTTAAAATTTCGCTTTGATCCAATAGTTGGATCTCTTCTCGTCCAATTTGGAACAAAACAATTGATGCTCTTAATGTGGGATTTCACTTTTCCTTTTGTTCTCTTATTTCTCTTTTATTCTCAAAGGTGGTGGTTAGGGATGTCAACGGGTCGGGGTAAAGACCAGGACCCGACCGGACCTGTCCTTATTTGGGGTAGGTATGGGTCAAGTAAATGGGTATGGGCGGGGTAGTGGGTATGGTTTTTAGACTCGTGTGGGTCTGGGTCGAGTAACGGATTTTGTAGGACCCGACCCATATCCGACCTATTTAGTTAGTATATACATCCACCAATTAGTATTTTCGCTTTTCATTTGCTGCATATACCCCTTAGCTTTCATATTTCATCTTCATTCCCAAATTTAATCTCATCCTCCCTCGTTCATACCTTGGATCTCGCCATCTCTTTTGTCAAATCTCTAACTAATCGACTCCATCCATGGAATCGACACCATAAGGTGGTAATTTGTGACGGCCATAGGGCATAGTGAAGTTGCAAAGGTGATAAAAAGACAATTTTAGAGATTAGAAAAGTCTAAATGGATGACATAAAGTGTCTATTGGATCCGGGGGTCTTACCTACTAAACACGAGTATGGGTTGGGACAGTCTCGAGTATGGGGAAGGTGGGTTTGGGTCCTTCAAACCTTAATGGTACAGTACGGGTCTCGGTCCGGGGGCTCCGACTCGGACCGATCAATCGACATCCCTAGTGGTGGTTGCTTTCCTTTATTTATAAGGAAGAAAAGTTGATCTTTGATTCTCCGTATGGGCTATTCTATATGAGTTTCACCTGAGTTGAACATCGGGTCATCTCCACATATAAGAAAACACAACTCAAAAAATCTCCATTTTTAGATTATATGGAGGGATTCACCATCCTAACTATTGATCGACAAGTCTCAAGCTTTTCTTTGGTCACATATTATCACATTATCATCCATATGAATTTTCTCAAGTCCAAGAAACTTGTCATTGATAACATCTTTCATCCAACGATACCACACATAGATATGTTTTTTCTTGAATGAAAAATGCGGTTCTTACCAAGGTAAATAATACTGTAATTATCACAAAACACTTAGTATCACTCCTATTTGAGATCAAGCTCCTTCATAGACTTTTTCATCTACAACAACTATTTACAAGTTTCAGTTGTTGGCATTACCAAGGAGAAACTTGAGACTTATCAATCGATCGTCGTGGTGGTAAATCCGTTAGGAAATTTATTGTATAGATTTTGATGATGCTTAGAAAACTTTATATTAGGAAGTTGACACCCCATTTTTAATGTAATGTCTACTTTGTAATAGATATGATATAAGCTGAATCAAATAGTAGCTAAGTAGAATTGCAGAAGATTTGCTGAAGAAAACATCAGAAAACTCACAGCTGAGTTTGCATCAGAAGACTCTCAGCCAAGTGCGACAACTAAGTCTTTCAAAAGACTTACAACAGAGTCCATCAGAAGAATGTCTGAGAAGACTCAAGTCTAAGTCAAAGGGGTAAAACAATTGAAGGACTAAGAGACAACTAAAGAAGTCCATTGAATTGAAATCGACAAAGGTACCTATTTTGGTAATGAGGACACATCTGCAACCTTAAAATGCTCATGCTAAAAAGATGCAAAAAGGAATGAGCAAATGGGAAACCGGCAAGCGCCGACACATTTTCAGAAACCTGCATAAAGTTGATAAATAAGGTTGGGTCAACATCAAAACCTGCAAAACAAGACAAGCCAACGAATACAAAGTAAGAGTTGGACTTTTTGTCTATCTCTTCAATGGACAAAATTCAAACTCCTATGATAAAAACTGAGGAATTTTCCAGACAGAATAAGACACAGAGAAACAATACAAATGAGAACTCAACAACATTTCTCTAGCAAGAAATTCAAATATTCTCTCTCAAGCTTAAACTGCCAAAATCCTCAAGCTTATTTTGAATACACTTCATCAAACACTTTCAGTGAAAGATTAAAGCTGATTCAATTAGTTGAAGAGGAAGCTTTTGTTAAAAATAAAAAGGGGTCTACACAACCTAGTATTGAAGGAAATGTAGAGAGGTTTAAGGTCGAATCAATTTTAAATCCAAAGGAGGGTTGTGTGATCAAATCTTGAAAATTCAAGGAGCTGGAGAAGAGTTGAGTCCCAGAGAATAGCTAGTTGTATTATCAAGGCTATTTTGGATTGTAGTTTTATAACTAAAGTTACTTGTTACATTAGTGGATTCCTCCAGGAGTAGGAAAAGAATGGAGTAGAGGAATTATTCCATCCTCAAACCACTATAAATTATGTGTTCTACAATACTGCTTTATATATCTGCATTTTACTTCATTGCTTTATATTTGCTATCCAACAAATTAATAACTCTCCAAAAGTATAAGTGTTGATAAAGCAAACTTAAAAGGGTGCAAGACTTCCGCCATTTAACAAGAAAATTGATTTTTCTAAAAAGTTGACCTTCTTCAGCTGAGTTACTCTATCAACAAATGACTCTTTTCGAGAACTATTGAGTGTTTAACTCTCTGTTGAATCTCACACATTGTCTTAAGGACTTAGTCAATTGTTTTCTTGAATACTCTAATTTAAAAGATCGAAAATTTTGTAAAGTCATTTCAAACCCCCATTCTTGACTTTACTTTGCACCCCTTGACCTACAAGTGGTATTAGAGCAAATTGGTTCAAAGAACCTTCCGCACTAGTTATCGAACTAGATCTCCATTTTCAAAAACATCAACACTTGAGTTTTTCAAGTTTTTAAAATAATTACTATCATGGAAGCAAATCTAACTCGTATTCCCATATTTTCCATTGAAGAATTTGATGATTGGAATATACGTATGCAGGCACATTTTTCTGCCGTGTACGATGAAATGTGGTTTGTCATTGAGGATGGACCCATCAAAACCACTAAAGTGAACACAACAGTAAGAGTAGCGAAGATGATGCGGTGAGAGCCGAGGTTGAAAAGCCCGAAGAAGAGAATGGACAAATGAAAATAGAAAGCGATACAACTTGGACAATGTGGCTAAGGATATATTATACAAGACATTGGACAAAGTTAGGTTCAATAAAGTCAAGTCCCGAGAACATCAAAAGAGATTTGGGATAAGTGACTTTGCTTTGTGAAGGATCGAAATGTATAAAAGAAAATAAGCTTATAGTAGTTGTACAAAAATTTGAGAGTTTCAAAATAATTACTGGAGAGTCATTGGATCAGTTGGATACACGATTTACAAAAATGTGTATGAAGATCTTGAGAGCACTCCTAGCTGAGTGGGAAATGAATGTAATGGCTTTAAGCACTCAATAGACCTCACAAAGATATCAAATCAAGCTATTTTCAGATATGAAAGCCAATGAATTCGAGCTCAAAAGGAAAAAGCAAGATGAGATAACTACACCTAAAAATGCTGCCTTGATAGCAGGTGAGCCTAAGTCAACAGACTCCAATGACATCATTGATAAAGAAGAAATAACCTTGATGGTTAAGAGATTCAACAAGTTCTTTAACAAGAACTAAAAGAGGAACAAATGAGAGTCCTAAGAATGCATTCAGCTCCCTCTAAAGAGAAAGAGAAGAGACCCTCCAAGACAATCGAGAAGAAGAAAGTGAAAGAGAAGAGACCCTCCAAGACAACTGAGAAGAAAATGAAAGACTTGTGCTGAAACTGCAGACAACCAAGTCACGTTGCAGTTGACTGTCTCTATCCACCAGTCAACAAATATAGGAATGATGAAAAAAAGAAAATATTTAGAGAAATAAGAAATGAAAGAAAGAAAGATATGATGGTTGCTGAGTTTGAGACAACCAAGTGTAAAGAATCAATAAGCTGACTACTCTTCTAACACTGATGATAGTGTCAGAAATTGAGGTAATTCCGAACACATCTGATTCAGATACTGATGATAGTGATCATGACACACACACATCATCACCCATTGATCTTTATGATTCATTAGGCAAATGATGAAAGCTTTTGAGTACATAAAATCTTTACACACACTCCTAAATAAGGAAAATAGCCAACTCAAAAGCAAAAACTCACAGCTGACTGAAGAGCTAAGTGCTCTGAGTCTCATAGTTGATGTGAAAAAAAGAGTTAAAGGTTGAGATAGCAAAGGTAAAAGCAAATTGTGTTGCTAAAGAAAAGAGAGAACTAGAGCTCAAAAATGTAATTGCATCACTCAACAAATCATCTAAAACATTGACGAATTAACGATGATCCAAAAAGAGATTGGAGACAAAGGGATTTGGATTTCGATTCCTTTGTGAATGTTCAAACTCAAAGAGTGATTTTAGAGAAAGGATCTTCAAACAATGAGGAAACCAAAAATCTAAACTCCATATGTTGCACCCACATATCACCAAAAGTACACACATGCGCCCCGGATACAATTGCCAAGGTAAGAAGCCGATTGAGTATCTTTGAAAAGAATCAATAAACTAAATTCATAAGAGTTCATCAAAGACTCTAATAGAAATATTCTATTAAATCAAAACATAACTACCAAAGACCCTTAACTTTCAAAATAAGAAAGCTTGTTGGGAAATTTATTTTATAGATTTTGATGAATGCCATGTAAAACTTAAACTAGAAAGTTGGCACCCCATTTTCCTTGTAATTTTCATTGTAATAGATAGATAAATGAAAAAGCCGAGTCAAGTCACTATGCCAGAAATACAAGAAGTCAATCAAGACGGAAGTGAAGACTCATTGGGAACAAAATTTAGTACGGCCAAGAAGAAAGATCAAGAACTTGATCAAGAAGTATCACCGAGGAACAACGTGTGTGAAGTGTCGGTCAAACTCATCTCAAGAAGCCAAGTCACAAGTTGAAAGTGACAGTTGAGTCTTCAAATGATTGGAGAAGCGGACTCAAGTCACCTGGGAAATAGACAACAACCAAGAGAAGTCAATCGAAAGGAATCCGTTGCCGTAAGTTAAGAACATTACTTAAATAAGTAATACTTCCATGCCGCTGATCTTAAAGTGCTTGTCCCGAAGCGTGCAAAAGGAATAAACCAATGGGAAACACTCGCACCTCGTGTCGAACCTCGAAAAGTCGAACATTCATTTAATACGAGGACAGTCTACATCTCAAGATTGAAGACCAAGAAAAGACAAGCCAACGAACACAAGTGTCTTTTGAAAATCAGCCTATCTCTTCAACGGGCAGATTTTTGAAAGTTCACTATAAAAGGCTGAGGAAATTCATTGAGAAAAGGTTACCTTGATTACCTGAACCACAAACAAGCAAGCAATATTCAAACTGTAACCTGCAAATATTCTCAAAGATACTCAAGCAAATCCTCAAACCTGAAACTCGAAGGAAATCAATCCAACACAAAGCTGTGAAAGAAAGACAACTTCAAACTGTTGAAGAGGAAACTTTTGAAGAATCAAAAGGGGTCTACTTTCCAAGGAGGATTGTAGGAAGGTTCAAGGTCGAACCAGTATCAAGTTATTGGAGGGCTTCGTGATCAAATCCAAGAGCTTGAGAAAGTGAGTCAAGTAGCAAGGCAAACCCTGCTGTGAAGAAGTTGAGTCGGACGAGAAGCCAGCTGTGTGATCAAGGCTGTCTCCAGACTGTTCACCATTTTGTAAATTTTGATCTGTTACTTAGTGGATTCCTCCAGGAGTTGGAGAAGAGAGGATTAGAAGAATTACCCCCATCTTCGAACCTCTATAAAAATCAACTGTGTCATTTATTTTTCAGCACATTTACATTTCCGCATATCTACTTTATATCTGCTGATAGACTTATTTGCTATCCAAAACTGATTAATAATCAAGTGCTAAAATCAAGTGTTAAAATAAGTTTAAAACAAATCAAAGGGTGTTAATAAAACCAACACAACCAAGTTAAGTTTCAGGTTAAACAACTATCGAGTTTGTTGAGTGGCTAACTTTGCTGAATAACCAACTTAGCTGTCCCTCAAGGACTTAGCTGTTTGTGCTAACTCTGTAATTTCTTTAAAAGGACTAATTCGAAAATTTGGTAAGGTTTATTCAACCCCCTTCTAAACCTTACTCACACCCCTTGGACCTACAAGTGGTATCGTGGTGGTTTCATTGAGCCTTCCGACCGTTACTTGAACTAGACCTCTATCTTTCCTAAAAGATTTTTAACACTTGCATTTTCAAAATCTTTCACTCTTAGCAAAGTTATTATCATGGAAGCAAATTTGACACGCATTCCTATGTTCACTGTTGAGGAATTTGATGATTGGAAAATTCGTATGCAGGCTCATCTATCTTCTTTACATGATGAAATGTGGCTAGTGATAGAGGATGAGCCACTGCAAATACTTAAGTGAACACATCTATGAGAATAGCAAAAATGTAGTAGCGAAGGATGAAGACAGACCCCCATGGTTGAAAATCCAAGGATCGAGTGGACTAACGATGACAAAAAGAGATACAACTTGGACAATGTGGCCAAGACATACTCTACAAGACATTGGGCAAAGCAATTTTCAATAAAGTCAAATTTTGCAAATCTGCAAAAGAAATCGGATAAATTAACTTTAATTTGTGAAGGATCCGAGCAAATTAAAGAAAATAAATTATATGTTCTTTGTCATAATTTGAAAATTTTAAAATGCTTGCGGTGAAAACTTAGATCACCGGATGCTGATTCACCGAAATCACAAATGAGCTATCAACACTTGGGAAAGAATATACACAAAATCAAACGTGTATGAAGATTCTCGAGCCTCCCAAATTAATGGGAAATGAAGGTCATGGACTGAGATATTCAATAAACCTCACAATAACATCCAATCATGAGCTATTCTCGGATCTCAAAGTCTATGAGTTTGAGTTGAGAAGAAAGGTGCAAGAGAGATAGTTGTACCTAAGACAACCGCACTTATAGTCAAGGATGGAAAGAGAGTCAAGTCAAGGAAGCCATAGACCAGGAGGAGATTGCCCGATGGTTAAAAGATTCAACAAGTTCTTCAATAAGAACTATAAAAGAAACAAGGGTGAAACCTCCAGAGACATTCACTCCCTCTAAGTCAAGGAAGATAGGCCACCCAAGAGAGCGAGCATCAAAGGGTTGAATATCGTAGAGCCGATAACCCAAGAACAGAAGAGAGGCGATCAAAGAGCCGAGAACCTCGTGTTGGAATTGCGGACAACAGACATTTTGCAATTGTCTTTCCTATCCACCACCAATAAGTACAGAATGAAGAAGAAAGAAAAGTCTTCTTGAGAAGAAGACACAGGGAAAAGAAGAAAGCCATGTTGGGTCACCTTGAGACCACGAGATAGCTAAGTCTAAAGAAGCAACATACTTAGAGAGTAGTGAAGGCGACTACTCAAGTGATTCTCAAGAAGAAGCAATGATCCGCCTTATGGATAAAGAACAATATCAACTGCACAAGATGAAGATGAGGTACACTCTAACTCATCTCATTCGATTCAAGTGATAGTGATTGTGACACACACACTTCATCACCCACTGATCTTTATGATTCATTAGGCAAAATGATGAAAGACTTTGAGCACATAAATCCTCACACACACTTATAAATGAGGAAAACAAATATTTAAAAGCCAAAACTCACAAATGACTAAGGAGCCGAGTACTTTCTAAGTCACATAGCCGAGGAGAACAAAGAGTCAAGGCCGAGAATGTCAAACTAATAATGAGATAGTGCTATAGAAAAGAGAGAAAATGATCTTAAAAATGTAATTGCCTCATTTACAAAGGCATCCAAATCATTGGATGACCTTATCATGAGTCAAAAAGAATGTGGAGATAAGACAGCATAGATTCAATTCCTTTGTGCACAACCAAACTCCTGAGTGGTTTTGGAAAAAGGATCTTTGAGTAATGAAGCCTCTCAAAAATCCAAAACACCAAATGTCGCACCCACATTCATTCCAAAGCACAATCACAAACAAACTGGCCTTGGATATAAAGGAAAAGGAAAACAACCATTAACTATCTTTGAGAGGATAGGAGAAGAAATCCAAAGCAGAGTTCTCAAAGAAACTCCAAATAGAAAGTACTCAGAAAGAATAAACAGAGCTACCAAAAACCCTTAAGTTTTATCAAACAAACACATATGATGGGAATGGTAGAAACTACCTAAGCTAAGCCGATTGGAATAATGTGAAAAATCAAAGAAAGACCAATGGAATACAAACCTAGATGCAAAGACCTAGACCTCAAAGAAAGGTCATTCCAAAGGCAAAAGAGCTATTATCAAAGCACACATATGCACCCGGACACTTCACTCAAAAATATCACAACTACCCAAAGAAGGAAATTGCTAAAACACATACACAGCATACAAACAAAAGAGACAATTTGTATGAACCTAAAGCTCCCAAACAATTTGCCAAAGTGAATTATGATTATGGCACGCATGATGGCAACCTCTTGAGTCAAGTCATTTGGCTATAGGTTGGTTGGATCATCTTACAACACTAACCCCTCGGGACCCAAGCAAGTATGGGTACCTAAGAAATAATTTCCTTGATTGCGGTTCAAGGAACAAATGAGTGCCAAGGAACTTGGTACATGGATAGTGGTCGCTTCCGGACATATGACAGAAACAAGAAAAAATCTGTTAAGATTCAAGGAGATTAGAGGTGCAAAAGTTATATTTGGAGGAAATGAAGCTCCAGGGGAAATCAAAGGCACATGATCTATCAAGAAAAATGGATTGGAAATCACGGATGTTGCTTATGTTGAAGGTCTAAACTTCAACTCAAAGCATCATCCAACTCGTGACAAGGGCTACAATGTTGGATTCAATATGGGATCATGCGGATTAAAGATCTTCAATCAAATGAAATAGTCTTTGCAAGGATCAAGACAGAAGAATATGTATGTGGTAGACGGTCTCTTGCCACACCAAGCACTTGTCTCTGTTAGCAAAGAGCACAACCGAATCAAGTTGGGCGTGGCATAAGAAACGAGTCATCGAACTTCAAGACAATCAATAAGGTTGCAAAGAGTCATCTCGTGGAAGGATTTCCAAATTCAAATAAGTACAAGAAGGAAAGTGTATGTGATGCATGCCGATGGGAAGCGGATCAAATCCTCATTCAAGGAGAAGCCTAGTCCTTCTTCAACAAGGATATCAGATCATCACATTTGCATATGGATTTATTTGGTCTAGTTGAACCAAACCAACATAAGTGGAAAGAAATACACTTTAGTGGTGGTAGATGATTATTCAAGATATACATGGACAATCTTCATGTGCAAAAAGAAGGAAACTTTGCGTTTACCTACCTCGGTGATGAAAAGAGTTCAAAATGAAAAGAGCCAAACCATTATAAAGATAAGGTCCGATAGAGGAACCGAGTTTGTCAATGGGATAATAACTCGATATTGTGTTGAAAATGGTATTGCTCATGAGTTATCTCATGACAAGAAGTCCACAAAGAGAATGGAGTGAAAGAAGGAACATAACTCTCAAAGAAGAAGGTCGCAAGGACCATGTTAGTCAAGTCGGATTACCTAAGAGATTTTGGGGTCAAGCCATCAACACCGCATGCTATACTAAAAATAGATGCATGATAAACAGCATTGACCAAAACTCCTATGAGATATGGACAGGAGAAAGCCAAATGTTGGATGTTTTTATAATATTTGGATGTAAATGCTTCATCCACAACAATGGCAAGGATAATCAAAAGGCTTTTGATGCTAAAGTCGATGAAGGTATCTTTTGGGTTGCCTCCCACAACACGCTATGTTTTTCGTCTTGACTAGACTCGATTTCTAGCATCACTTTCGTTGAACCTTCTTGGTTGAAATCCTTGAGCCCTCATATTTTGTACCATCCATCGACGAATGGCATTGCACTATTTTCTTGGATTAAGTATCGCCTGGAAATTTGCCCTTTGATGTTGGCCTCCCACTGATTGCGATTAGGGCTTCTTGTATCTCAAACGATTCCATCTTGCATTCAACAAAAACAATGTTAGAAATGAAGAAATGAAAAAAATAAAATAAAATAAAAAAATCGAAAAAGAAAAAAACTATTTACAAAAATATGCTTCAATTAAGATTGAGCTACTTATTACTATATCTAAGTAGAATCTAATCAATCCCCGACAACGATGATGCCAAAAACTTGTTCGCCAAAAATGTTTGGATCATACACCGCAAAGTGTACAAAGATAGTTTATAGAATAATGTCAAGCAAGGTTATATTCCTCAAAGATTGGTATTCAAAAACACTTAAAGCTATAATAACGCCGCATTCCAATTTTATTGAAGCGACAAAATATTGAGTTTATATAAAAATAAAAAATTAAAGAAATAAAAGAAATATATTTGCGAACCCCACAAGTAGGTTCAACAACTACATGAGCAACCTTAGACACATAATCTCAACATGTTTCTTCAATATTAAATGCAAGTAAAGTTTTAAAACCAATTCATGCATTTCTATGGGTTCAATTTCTAAGTTAGTCTATTCCCCCTCCCTGCAAAATAAACAATAGATTAATAACAATTGTAGGTCTCCGACTCGATAAATTATTATTAACTCCAAAAAGATCTATGAATTGAATGACTCCCCACAAACAATTGTAGGTCTCCGACTCGATACACCCGTTTATGTGTGAACTCAATTTCCGTCTTTGTTAGAACTTGTCTTCCGAATTTCGCACTAACAAATATGAAATGCTAATTATTGATCGATAAAAAACAATTGAAAATAAGCACTCAATTTATAAAATCGAAGGCATGAATTAATTAAGAAAATAAATAATCATATTTAACATGAATCCACGCTTTCGATTATGCCCCTAAGATCCAAAAGATATGCCAAACATTGATTACAAACGCATGTAGACAAATTCAAATCAACATTATGACATCGTTTAAGCACGCATACAAGAGATCTTAGACATAGAAAGAAAACCCCTTCTTGTCGGGATAGATTTTCTTTCCAAGCCTTCGGGTTCTTGTGCTCCTTAGATGCGAAAAATTTATGGTACTTTTCGCGACCTAGCCTTCCCTCTCGAAGATCTCCGATTCTTGCGTTCTGTGTTATTCGATGTGTTTTATCCGTATGAAGTGACGTTGGATGATGTATGATGATGTAAATTGCGTTCGTGCCTTTGTCCCTTTTATATAGGTGCTTGGAGAGGTCACTTGTAAAGTTGGAACGAAAAAGAACTCCAAAAAACGCGTATGGCGAGTCCCACACGGCCTGGCCGTGTGGATTTTTTTCCTTTCCCACACGGTTGTGTGGGTTCACACTGATGTCGGCCGCGCGGGCCTGGTTCCATCCCCTGTTTTCCCACTTCACATGGTTGTGTCATGAAGGTTGTAGATCTTTCTCTTAGATTTCCATATCCACTTGAATCACCTCAATATCAATTTTGTAGAGGAAGTTATGGCCAAAATACTAAACCCCGAAAGGTCTTGAAAAACCATTAGCGCATTTGGATATTTTTGAAGGAAATTTTCTTTTGTTCGATCGTCCGTGCTTCTCTCCTTCACATATTTTCTCGTACCTTAGCTCTTGATATATACTTTGGAACATGATATCTCTTTATATCCAATTTAGCTTCATTTCTCGTAAGAAGTTACAAGAATACGCAGATCACGCCCAACAAAGGAAACCAACCAAAACACATTGAATATGCGTGCAAATGCATCAAATATATATCATTTTAAACCCTCAAATGCACATATATATTACACTCATTAATATTTGTATTGATGACCGAGAAGCGAGATGTGACGTCCGAGGTCAAGAGGGGGAGTGATCGCTAGTGTAAGAAGGCACACAAGGAGGGACTCCTGTAGGCTTCTAGGAAGAGGAGACATGAATGAACCGATCTCACACTCAAATAAGAGGAGATTCTGAGATTGTGTAGGTATGAGACTCTGGTGAGGAGAGCTTAAAAGATTGATAGGTACTACTCATACCAACAAGATGCATCTTCTTTATCGGTGCTCATCATATAAAAACTCAAGTTAAGCGTGCTTGGCCCCAAGTAATTACATGATGGGTGACCCCCTGGAGGAAGCTGCTCCATAGGTGCGCGTGAGTGAGGACAAAGTGCATTGGAAAGACTCGTGTTAATTGTAGGGATAGTCGTCGATCCGGAAGACGGGTTGTTACACAAGACACCTGGTGGGTTGTCTGTGGCAAAGTATTAATTAAAGCTATTTATATAGTATATTTATGTTGTCTTTTTCAACATATATGAGTCCTAGTACTATTATAATGATTGAAGCAAAGAATTATTATGCCTACAATTTTAGTGGGACACTTGTCATTCTCATATTTTGCATGGATGCATGGATGACAACTATTTAATAATGTTTCTTGTGTTGTCCTTATATGGCGCTGCTAGGTGGCAAGATTGTCGGCCACGGACTTCATCTCGGTCATGATTGACTTTGTGGGTGGAGCCCGCCCAATGGATCTCCTCTCGGCTTAAATTTGGTTGGAATAGTTATTCTCTCGGCATGGAGGTTACGGTCGATCCACATGTGTAGGTCCATAAGGCCACATGTGCATGCGTCTATCCACCTGCTCATGCATTATCAACATATGAACCACACTCTTATCTTTCCGATTCAAAAGGTTAAAAATACTACATCAATCTCTCAATTTAGGAATATTAATCTTTGTAATGTGGTCTATAAAGTCATATAAAAAATTCTTGGTCAAAGACTCAAATCCCAACTTCATAATAGTATTAACGAAAACCAAAAATACTTTTATCTCGAGTAGACATATTTCTGATAATATTGTGGTGGCTCATGAATACTTCCATTTTATTAATCATCTTAGAAAGGGATCTAAAAGCTTTTTCGCTCTCAAACTTGATATTACCAAAGCGTTTGATACAGTTGGATGGATGTTTTGTTTAGGATCATGCATAAAAAGGACTTTCTCTCTCCTTATATTTTCATTATCCTCTCTTAAGCTTTTTCAAATTTAATTAACCAAGCTAGAGTCAGTGGCCAATTTGAGCGGGGCTTAAAATTTGTAGAGAAGAACGAGTTGTCACTTACCTTTTTGTTGATGACTCCCTACTTTTTTGTAAAGCTTCCACTTATTATGTTTTGATTGTTAAAAACCTGCTAGATAGGTATCGTTCTGCTTCAGGTCAACTGATTAACCTGGATAAATCATTATTTTTTTCATCCATAATATTCCAAATGATCTTAGAGATTCCATTTGCAGCTGTCTTGAAGGTATCTAGATTCACTCAACTATTAAGCACCTTGAATTGCCTCTCGTTACAGATAGATCCAAAAGAGAAGTTTTTAACTATGTTCTTAAAGTGCGGTGAAAAAGTGGATAATTGGAAGAATACTTTCCTGATCAGTCTGGCTGGTAAAGAGTTCTTGCTTAAATCTGTCCTGATCAGTGCCTTACCTAATTATATTATGTCTTGCTTTAAACTTTCTTCTGGTATTTGTAAGGACTTAGCTTCTTTTTGTGCCAGATTTTGGTGAGGTTCTCCATTGGAGGGTTATCATAAAATTCATTTGCTTAAGTGGCATAACCTGGCATTGGGTAAAGAGCAAAGGGGTCAGGGTTTTAAGGAATCTCATTGTTTTAAGGGATAATTACAAAAACACCCTTGAGGTTTGGGCTAATTACAAAAAACCCCAAATGTTTCAAAATTACAAAAACCCCATCATGTTTGATTATGTGTTAAATTTAAGGGGCTAATTGTTGTATTTTTATAAATATTAGGGGTTTTTGATATGTTCTTTTGCTTATGAAGGGGGAAATGTAAGACGGAATCAAACCTCAAGGGGTTTTGTAATTTTCAAAAATCACTGGTTTTTTTGTAATTAGCCCAAATGTCAAGGGTGTTTTTGTAATTATCCCTTGTTTTAATGATTCTGTTATCAAAACAATTGTGGAAGCTTATAACAAAACCAAACCTCCTCAAGTGCAAATTATTGAAATTTAAATATTTTCCCAATGATGGCCTTCTTAAGGTGATCCCCAAAGCTAGTGATTCATGGGGCTAGAAAAGTTGGCTATTGTTATTAGCTACTTGGGTCGGGTTTGGGTCATGTCCTATTAAAGCCATTACTTGCTTCATACTCATTTTAATAGAAATCAAAAACCAAAACCCGACCCGATGATAGGGCCGGACTCAGGCCGTGATTTGTAAGCCTGGGACGATCCGTGCTGTTTAGTCCGCCCATTAGGCCCGAAACACCGGTCGGCCGATCACCCAAAAAAATCGGTGTATTTTTAATATACGGGTCAATGAGATTCCCAAAACAAAGGGATCGAAGAAATTCTCGTGCGCCTGGGCACCGATTTTCCCCTTTTCCCGATGGCTAGACCAACCGATGCGGCGAAGCGTAATGAGAACAAAGAACACACACAAAACAATCTTAAATACGTGAAGAATGTAAAGAAGCTCCGAAAAAGAGATAGAATCTCAAAACTTAATAATATTAAACCTCACCAAAAATACTTGCTCAAAAAAATAAATAAATAACCTCCCTAAAAATAATAAAATAGCAAGTATTTGTAGGATTAAAATCCTACCACAATAAAATTGCTAATTTGACTAGAAACTTAAAAGATAAACTAAATAGAATCCAAAATACACAAATCACTATCTAAAATATAATATATTGTAAAATCCTAAAAGATAATAAACTAGATATTATCTCCATCATCGAAATGATTCGCCCATGAATCGACAATCGGAATGATGAAATCGTAAGATCATTATCGTCGAGCCATGGCGGATCGCGATGAGGACGAGATGAAAAAAAAGGTGAATTTCAAAAGATATTTGATTTGGACCATAAAAGTAATCTGGGTTGAACTTTAGAAAACTATATGCACTTGGCCAAATCAATTGCATAATTCTAGTGTATCCTTAGGAACAATTCAAAAAGTGTCAATCATTTCGGAATTTAGGGACAACACCAAAAGAAATAGCAAATACAATGGATGTACCCTTGCATTCCCACCAAACTGAAAGACATTCACGAGCATCCACATATATTGTTACGACTTTCGGGTTTAAAACTTCAATTTTAAATGGAAAATGGTCCCTAGCTTTTAAGGCCTGGTTAGTTTTCTGATTATGCACTACCAAAATGAGCCGACTTAGGATGTCCTTGTTAACTATCATAGCTTCAATGACAACATTAACCTTAACAACATTCGAAATATAGAATAGACTCATAATCTTAATAAAATAACCATCCATGTGAATGGCAGAAATCCGTACCGCATCAACCTCATGCATCTCTTCATGCTCATGGTGAAAATTTTCAAGTGAAAACTTAATTTCTTTATCCAAAATTTGTGGTTTGTCGTAACCACTATCTTCCTCATTAAATTGTGTTAATTTTTTTCAGTCAACCATCGAAATTGTCTTTCATATTCTTTATCAAAAATAGGTGGTCCATCATAAGTCCAATATCCTCATCACAGATTTGGAGGTTCTTTGTAGCCAACCTCCATTATAGGGCGACTATTTTTTCATCAAAAACTAATGGTCCATCATAACCACCATCATCCTTGTTTGATGAAATATGTGGGGGCTGACGGATAAAAATCGAAACCACATCCACCGTGGTAGTTCGACCATCGCCTCCGTTACGCCTCGCGCCGATCTCGATCGGCCGTGAGTTGGCGGTGATAGCGTCAAAACATTCCTCGCTGCTTTGGGTGCGGAACGTGATTATCCGTTGTATTAGGTAGTGTAGATTGGTCTCTCGAATACCAAATGATGTAGGAAGAAGCTCACAAAGATGTAGAGAAGCACACAAAGTCAATTGTATACATTGGGTAAAAACGTAAAAACCGTGCTTTTGGAAAATATATTAAACTAAATATAAAATATTTAAAAATATAAGATATTCTTAAATCCTAAAAGATAATAAACTAGATATTATCTCGGTCCGGACAATTTCACAGATCTACTCATTTATTTGTGATTCTGACTCATCCATTGTTGTATCCGGGTAAGAACCGACTGAGATCCCTAGGAGCGTGTGCTGATTAGAGACGTTCATTAAATTATTTTCTAAATCCCTAAATTCACCTTATCTAACCCTAGTTCCCCAATTTCCTAACCTTAATCCCTTCAGTTCAAGAGAAATTGAGGTGATTTTCCCCATGTTCCAGTGCACCTAGAAGCTTCCACGGTGAGAAGGAGCCAAGACAGCCCTACAATAGCGTTTTTTCTTGATGATTTATTGCTTCACTGTGTGGATCCGTTTCTATTGGGCTTATATCATTTTTTAAATTGCATTATAAGAATTACAGTTGCCTTTTATTATATCATTGTAACCGTATAATGATGGTGAGATGTATTGAATTCACGTTAAAAATTTGTTTTGGCGAGGTTCTGTTGAGGCCTTAAAAAGTGGGGTACAGAATCAGTTTGCATTCCTAAAGGAGTACATCATATCAGTGTTTTACTAAAAATCAATCACATGAACTTTCATCATTATATTTTCTTTTCATATTCAATGTGATATTCAAGCACATTGTCAAATTTCATTCTTATTTTTCCAAACAATTTTTTCACACTATTTTCTCAAAAATAGATATTAAGGAGCACAAAGAAAGGCCAAACAATCACACCCCTTGATTACGTAGGTGAGTTCTTTGCATATGAAAGGTTTTGACACGTGTATTGGTATCAATAGATGGATGACAAAAAAGTTTTATCTGTCTTCAAGCAACTAAAATATTGTTAGGCAAAACATTGTTGCAGTACATTATTATGGAATCAGTAATATTCTGTTTGAACAGACATGCTTGATAGATTGAGGAAGTAGTTGAATTCCAAAAGCAGAAATCATAAAGGAAAGAAAGAAACTCTGAAGCTCATGCATTATTGTAGTACATTATTACGGGATCAGTAAAAAAGTGTAAACTGACTCCAAACCAGTTGCAAGTGAACACTATCACCTGAAGAGGAAAGGATCAGATACTTAATTACTAATCATTTATTCAGAAAGATAAGATGTAGTACACAGTACTCAAATAGTAAATATTGCTTCTTTATTTAGTATCTTAATTAGCTTATCAGCTTCGTATTTAATTGTTCGACCAAAACTGTGCTTGAAGATACTCAATCACGTTCTTCTCAACTTGGAATGCCTTAGTCAAAACGTCTGGATTAATTGGTGGATCTGATCCAAAAACTGCGTTTGCTATAGTTATGACTCCCGGTTTTGGCTGCTCAGACCTGCAAACACGACAGCGTTGGTCTTTCCCACGTTAAATTGAAAATGTATCAGACCCTCTGGGAACACGAATACGTCTCCGGGGTACAGGTACTTGGTGAACAGCTTGTTTTTCAAGTTGGGGTCCGCGGGATTGGAGGTGACGAAGCCAACATACAGAGTGCCTTCAACGACAACAAGAATCTCAGTGGCGCGCGGGTGAGTATGGGGCGGGTTGAGACCGTATGGGGCATAGTCTATACGGACTAAAGAGATGCCGAGAGTGTTGAGCCCTGCTATTTGGTTCACATTCACAGCAGTGACCCTTGATCCAACTGCGTTTGATGTATTTCCAGCCTTATTCAGACCCGAGAAAAAGAAATCCTCGGCAACAACCTTGTTCGGATTCTTGCAGATCTTCCCATTCACAAAAACTGCATTTAAAATAGATGCAAAAGTAATTTAATCAATGATGGTAAGACAAAGAATGTATCAAACCAAGAAAACAAGTTGTTTATGAAATGTTCGATATATGCCTCGACTAGCAATTTTGGTCATGTAAATATTGCAGGTAGCAATTTTGATCCTGCAAGATTTTGATTCCATGTAATCTAATCCAATAAGTTCTAATTTGTGCAACTTTAGCCCTACAAGTTCGATATTGTGCAATTTTGGTCCCAACTTGGTATTTCAATATTTTATTTATTACATAATACTCGTCTTTTAGCCAAAATACCTAAAATATCTATGACCATTAAAATTTACAAGGCTAAAATTATTATTTTAGCTAAAGGGTAAAATCGTCAAGGATCGAAACTGTCACATCGTTAAGTTACAAGACTTAGATTGCCAAATTAATCGAATTACAGGACTAAAATTGCAATTAAGCGTAAATTATATTACCAGTGCATCGGGCGTGCGTTAACAAATGACACAAAAATCTTGCAGAGGACTGGGGATCGGATGCATGTGCCAATGTAGCCAAAGACACAATGAGAATGGCTGAAAGGAAATGAAAAGCCATCTTCATTTTAGCTACTATATATTATGTGATAAGATTGCTTATAACTTAATTGCGTCTGAGGTGATGAGCTAGGATAAAATTGGTGCCTATTTATAGAGAATACACTGTGAAATAATAATCTCCATTTCTTTCACAATAGTAACTTAATTGAAACTTATTTTACAAAGACTTGAAAAGTCTCTCAACACTTGGCAACTATTTTTCAACTAACTCTGCCTCTCTGAATAATTTTAAATTTGTTTTCTTGAGGTTAGTACATCATTGAGCTAGGCTAGCCTAATGGAAACGGTCGTTTTATCTTGCTTAGCAATTGATTGATGACATATTCATGATCTACTAATTCTCTTCATCATATATTGCATTCAATCAATGCCTAGTTTAATTTATGTTTTGGTTAACCTGCCCAAAAAATATCCACAACATTCAAAACTTTAATTCGAATTCCAAATAGACTTATTATCGCAGTTAATGTTGTGAAAAGGCCCATATTTACTTACAATTATAATCGTTCTATTTATCAAGTATTATCGAAACTCTTAATTCCCGTCATAATTATGTATTCAGTGTAAAAATATTATACATTTTGCATCACTTGATGATTTATTTTACGTTTCTTAAATATGACGATGAGTTCTTCAATTTGACTTCAATTTTCCACCCAATTCCATATATTGCATGTTGTAGCTAGGAAACCAGATGGATCCTAAGAATATTCCACACATTCATGCACAGAGGGTTGATTGAACTGCTTTAATTTGACCATGTAATATATATTGTTACCTAATTTGTAATTAGGGTTAATATAACTCTTAATCCTTTTAACAGGAAATTAAGCATTAATTGTTAAGGTCCCCATATATAGTCAAATTGATAAAGCACGCTTGATTAATTTGAACATTATTGTAAAGCTGTTAATCAGTCATTTTCATTTGGTGAATATTTTGAAACCTAGAATATCATATCCATGGAGTGCAGACTTGAGGGTGTCAAGACTTGGTACAACTGCAGTTTTATTTACTCCAAAATAATCCTTGACAAAGTCGGAAACTTAATTATAATATATACCACAGATCCCTTCAAATTAAAAGTCTAATAATGTGCGAGAAAAAACAACGAAAATTTCAAGGTAGCTCCAGGCAATAATGTATATCAGTTAACTCCTTTACTTATATATCATAGTTATAATGGAATTAAACAACAACGCTGCAACATATATTTTTGTTCAAAAATGGAAATCAAAATAAGACACATGTCACATTCATTCAGCCACAAAGGAGTTGGGTTGTTGTTGAGTGTGAGTTTTGCATGTATTTTAGGGTATATTTATGGCTATAATTGTTTATAAACATGCAATAACACATATGAAATGGTATATATTCGCTCTTTGTGGAAAAGGTATTACACTTTGCTTGTTTTGTAGGAATTTAACGATATTTGGAGTGATTTTGTGACAAATACAAGCATTGTGGTCTAGAATCATCAAGAATCGAGCGATTACACCCAATTGGAAGCCAACTATATTGAGTCTAGAGTCATAATAATGAGTCGTGTGTCTAAAGAAGCATGGATGAGCAAACAACGAGGGGATTAATCTCAAGAAACGTCCAAATACGTCTGGAATTTCCAAAGACTGGAAGAGTTTAGTATTGTGGCCATAAATCTCTACAAAATTGATATTGAGCTGATTCAAGTGGCTATGGAAAGCTAAGAGAGAGGGCTACAACTCTTATGAAGACCCCGCAAGCAAATTCGGATGTTTGGGTGGCGCACGGGCGTGCGTCGACGCACGGGTAACCCGTGCGCACCTGAAGGCACATGAAAGTTTTGAGCATGCCTACGGCTTCAAGCACGGGTAACCCGTGCGTGGATGCACGACCCGCGTGCGTGGGTCGCCGAGAATTGATTTTCCTACGGATTTGAGCATGGGTAGCCCGTGTGTGGGCGCACGACCCGTCGTTCTCTTAAAAAACTCAAAAATGACAAAGAAATTGACCTGGCTTCTAAAAGGGTATAAATATCACTTTTGGGGGCGCACACCAGGAGATGAAAGGTCCGAAAAGACCCAAGAACACAAGAAATAGCTCAACTTCATCAAGGAAGAATCAAGGGAAGAATCGGGTCGAATCGGAGCTTGAGGATTGAAGATTAATCGAGAGATTATCCATTTCCTAAGTTTTCTCATTCTTTGTGCTTTAATCTTTCATTTTAGCTTGTCATGAATATGAACAATTTGTCTATGAGTTGTTTATTTGTAATGAGTAGCTAAACTTCTTGTGATTTCCGGGTTTTGAAAGTAGATTAATGAACTCTTGTTGAATGTTTTAATCTTAGTTGAAGTTATTGTCTTGAAGCTTATTTGAGTACTTTGTTCTTATTCTTGTTTTATCACTTGACCAATGATTTAGCATGTTTGATATATTGATTCATAATTCGAGAGATGAGTTTCAATATTAGATCTTGAGTACTTGACATGAATGTTTGCATAATCGAGAGGTTTGTAAATATTTGTGAGGACAATTGATCTTTTGTGCTTTTGGGAGTTGTGTATCTTATGTTGAGTAGAGATGCTAGCATAGATATTTCAATCTAAACTTTATATACATCTCGAGAGGGGGATAAAATACCGTTGTGATTGTCTTATAGGAATATTGATAATAACTTTGGCTTTGATTAAATGGGACAACAAGAGGAACATTAATTGAAACCATAATTCGAGAATCCATTTCATTCTCTTGATAATTCCATATTTATTTTCATCTTGTATCTTGTGGTTATTCTTGTCTTTACTTCCCTAACAATCATCAAATTACGATCGTCTAAATAAAAATAAAACTATCTTAGTTCAATACTTAGCGCACTAATTTATTAGTCTCCGTGGATACGACCTTGCTTACCCTATTCTATAAACTACACCGTACACTTGCGGTGAAGCTAAAAATAAGGCGAACAAGTTTTTGGCGCCGTTGCCGGGGACTAATACAATTTTTGGTGCTAATATTATGGTAGATAGAATTATTTTTAATTTAGACATTTTTTATTTTATTTCATTTTTCTTTTTAATTCTATCTCTACAATGTTTGATTTGTTTCTTTGAATTGGTATAGGTGCACCCGCTCGGATGGAGGGAGTCAATTATTTCCATAACTGGTAATTTCTACGGTTATGGGAATAATCCTACCCTACGCAATATTGTTCAAATTGGAGGAATTACGAAGGTTTTTCATATGCTAACACGGAGAATGTGATTCCACCACCATCAAGCTTCAATGTAACGAATGGGTTTACCAATGCAGGCAAAGCCATCTTTGGAAGACGCCTCTCATTTCATTCATGAATCAAAAGACTTCATTTATAAGTGAGACAAGGAACCAGTTCGATGCACAAGAGGCTAGGATGGACAAGATAGAGTTGCAAGTGACACAGATGGCCAGTTCGATAAAAAATCTTGAGACTCAAGTGGGCCTATTAGCTACGATTATTGGTGAACAACAACAAAAGAGCCATTTTTCGAGCACCACCGAAGTCAACTCAAAGGAACAATATAGTGCCATTCATCTAAGTAATGGTACCGAATACAAGGAGTTGAAGATCCCGGAAGAGCAAGAAAGTTGGAACCACACACGATTGTGTGTCTATGTATGGTCAAATAGTGTGTGGTGCCAAAAAAGAACAAAAACAGGACAAAGAACACACAACTCATGCGTGTACGAATGAGCAGTTCGTGCGAGATATCATAAGAAAGTTGTTCCAGAATGAGACAAGCACGAACTATGCGTATGCACACGGACAAAATGCATGTAATTCAAATCAAAGTGTTCCAACATCAGGACTCCAATACTTGCTTGGAAATCCCAATTATGCATTTCTAGATGCAAACAATGGAAAAACGGTTCTTGACCACGATCCAAAGCAACTAATATACGCATTCAAAGGTGGTACGAATCGAAATTATTAGGCGTCAAGCTAAATACGTTAAATATAGCGCTTGTTGGGAGGCAACCCAACGGTTTGTGGTGTGATTTTGTTTTTGTTTGTTTTCTTTTCGCAAAAAAAAAAAAAACTGAATGTTGTTGTATGCGGCATCATGCACGGGTGACCGTGCGCTAGGCGCATGCCTGCGTGCGTGCATGGAGGAGGAATAATATGGCTTGACGCAAGATGAAGCACGGGTGACCCATGCGCAAAGCGCACGACCCGTCGTCCCTTCAAATTCGAGACAATATTAAGGTACAAAACTTGAAGTGAAGGTTGAAATAAGAAGTCCTAGCGATAGGAGGAGATGCCAAGGAGGGACATTATCCACCATCACCCGCACAAGTGAATCGGGTAAATCCACACAAGTTATATTGAAATTCTATCTTCTCTTACGTGCGATATAATTTCATTAAGTTTGGGGAGAGAGAGTTATTTTGATATGAAATGTGTGGATAAAAAAATTGCATTAATTTGAGTGTTTTCATATAGTTGCATATAGAGCATTTTAGGTTTCATTTGCATTAGAAACACGTTTATTGTTTTAGACGTTTATTGCTTTCATAGATTTTAGGGAGTGAGTTGATCTCTTGATTGTAACTTGTGCTTGATTTTGAAAAATTTGTATTGTTTGGATTGGGTGTTGAGCATGAGTTGATTGAGCCATGAATAGATGATATTGAGCATATGGATATTGAGAACATGGTTTGATGCTTTGAATTACGTATTTGCAAGCTTGTGAGCTTTTGAGCCTTTACTGCTTTCATCATATGCAGTCTTGTTGATTGATTTGAGTGTATCATTCATGTTGTTAGAATTCTAGAACTTGCTCTGGTATCTCTGTCAAGGTCACATGTTGTTTGCGAATTGTGAAAATGATCAAAGGCCATTTTTGTTAGCCCTTCAAGCCTTTTTGCTTACCTAAGATGATATTGAAATCCCCAGTTATCCAACTTGAGCCTATTGCCTAATTTCTTGATAGCAACAATTCAAGCCTTAACTTGATATATTTGTTACCCTACACTTGAGCGTATATCATTGAGTAAAGGGATTGAATGAGGATGAATGGGTTGGAATTGAAAAGTTGGATAATTGTGCAAAATTGGTTGATGGGAACAAAAAAAAAAAAAAAAAAGAAAAGGAGGAGAAAAGAAAGGTTGAAAATTCATAAAAGAGTCGAAAAAAACATTTTGAGTTTATGATGTGAGTTTTCATTGAATGAACTTGGAGGCTAGGAATTGTAATGTGAGGTGATAATGTTTACAAAAGAAAGGGGATGGAGATAAGAAGAGTTGGTGAAAATGAGAGATGATTTGGGTAGCATATTAAGCTTTAATGTAGATGATTTATATGCTCACCGTTTATACGCTCGAGTTTGAGTCACTCTATCTATATTTTCCTACCCTAACCAAAGAGCCTTCATTACAACCAAAGAGAGAAGTCCTTTTTGATTCACAAATTGCATACATTCTAGTGGCGGAGATATGAGACGATTTGCAAGCCTATGGTAATTCTGCAACATTGAATTGAATTGAGCGTAAACACGTCCTATATTCATTTGAGATGAGAGTATACACTTGATCTTTGTGAGGCGTAATTCTTAACATTTACCATGGTTTCTTTGATGTGTGCTCTATGTTAGATGTTTGAGGCTTGGTTGATTCGTTGCTTGACACCTATGATGAACAATACGAGTTTTATGTAGTTGTTGTGCGTCCTACTTTTCATTACTCCCAGCTATGTTTTGTCTAGTTTTTAAAAGCGTTGACCGGGACGACCAACAGTTTAAGTTTGGGGGTTTGTTGAGTGTGAGTTTTGCATGTATTTTAGGGTATATTTATGGCTATAATTGTTTATAAACATGCAATAACACATATGAAATGGTATATATTCGCTCTTTGTGGAAAAGGTATTACACTTTGCTTGTTTTGTAGGAATTTAACGATATTTGGAGTGATTTTGTGACAAATACAAGCATTGTGGTCTAGAATCATCAAGAATCGAGCGATTACACCCAATTGGAAGCCAACTATATTGAGTCTAGAGTCATAATAATGAGTCGTGTGTCTAAAGAAGCATGGATGAGCAAACAACGAGGGGATTAATCTCAAGAAACGCCCAAATACGTCCTGGAATTTCCAAAGACTGGCATGGTTTAGTATTTTGGCCATAAATCTCTACAAAATTTATATTGAGCTGATTCAAGTGGCTATGGAAAGCTAAGAGAGAGGGCTACAACTATTATGAAGACCCCGCAAGCAAATTCGGATGTTTGGGTGGCGCACGGGGCCGCGCTCGATGCCGATGCACGGGTAACCCGTGCGCTCCCGAAGGCACATGAAAGTTTTGAGCATGCCTACGGCTTCGAGCACGGGTAAACTCCAGGAGAGGAAAGGTCTGGAAAAGACCCAAGAACACAAGAAATAGCTCAACTTCATCAAGGAAGAATCAAGGAAAGAATCGGGTCGAATCGGAGCTTGAGGATTGAAGATTAATCGAGAGATTATCCATTTCCTAAGTTTTCTCATTCTTTGTGCTTTAATCTTTCATTTTAGCTTGTCATGAATATGAACAATTTGTCTATGAGTTGTTTATTTGTAATGAGTAGCTAAACTTCTTGTGATTTCCGGGTTTTGAAAGTAGATTAATGAACTCTTGTTGAATATTTTAATCTTAGTTGAAGTTATTGTCTTGAAGCCTACTTGAGTACTTTGTTCTTATTCTTGTTTTATCACTTGGCCAATGATTTAGCATGTTTGATATATTGATTCATAATTCGAGAGATGAGTTTCAATATTAGATCTTGAGTACTTGACATGAATGTTTGCATAATCGAGAGGTTTGTGAATATTTGTGAGGACAATTGATCTTTTGTGCTTTTGGGAGTTGTATATCTTATGTTGAGTAGAGATGCTAGCATAGATATTTCAATCTACACTTTATATAGATCTCGAGAGGGGGATAAAATACCGTTGTGATCGTCTTATAGGAATATTGATAATAACATTGGCTTTGATTAAATGGGACAACAAGAGGAACATTAATTGAAACCATAACCCGGAATCCATTTCATTCTCTTGATAATTCCATATTTATTTTCATCTTGTATCTTATGGTTATTCTTGTCTTTACTTCCCCAACAATCATCAAATTACGATCGTCTAAATAAAAATAAAACTATCTTAGTTCAATACTTAGCGCACTAATTTATTAGTTTCCGTGATACGACCTTGCTTACCCTATTCTATAAACTACACCGTACACTTGCGGTGAAGCTAAAAATAAGGCGAATGTTGTACTCAATCGATATCATCTAATTACCAAAGAACCGATTACTACAATTTTGTTTGTACACAATATTAGTGTCGATCGAAGTTTTTCAAGTTGATGACCTTGGGGTTGTACAATGTCAAAACTTGCATGGTGTCGCCATATTCCACCCGAATTAATTTTGCGAGACAGAATTTTTTTTTTTTTCCTTGTTATTCAAGATCTATTATATATTCGGCAAATACAACTTACATATTTGTGTGCTCATTAAAATCGAAGGATTATTGTGGATAACAACTCATTCATAGGGAATATGTCATATCATTTTGAGTCATTAGTACTTTATTGGCTAAAAATAATTCAAAACATGAAAATTTATAAAAATGTAACCCATTAACACAAATTACGATGCTCTGTGCACAAAATTATGTTTTCTATACTAGATGATTGAGTATTTAAGGAGACTGTCTTTATTACTCACCTAGTTCGATTCTTCTATCTCAACTAGGAGAGTAGGGGGAGTAGTTGATTCAGAGTAGTTAAGGAGACCTGTCCTTTGTTACTCAACTAGTTCAACTCTTCTACCTCAACTAGAAGGGTAGGGGGAGTAGTTGATTTGGAGTAGTTAAGGAGACATGTCCTATGTAACTCACCTAGTTCAGCTCTTCTATCTCAACTAGCTAGAAGAGTAGGGAGAGTAGTTGATGCGGAGTAGTTAAAGAGACTTGTCCTTTGGAACATAGTTAAAGAAGACCTGGTGACTCGCCCTAGAAAGAGAAGACAGGACCATTTGAACAAGACAAGGAAGGAAAAACGAAAGCCACTTGGCAAAGGATATCAAAGGAGAGAGACCGGCGAATAAGAACCAAGATGACCGAGCTGGCTAAAATAACCCTTTGATAACGGTCGACCTGACAAATAATTACTAAGGGAGGCGGTCGACCTGATAAGCATTTAATGAGCGCAAAAGAGAAGAAAGTAGGCCCAAATATCGAGGTTGGTCGACCTGACAAGAGTAACTCTTTGATACGCCCGACTTGACGGATAGTTACTTAGAGATACACCCGACCTGAAAAGAGTAACTCTTTGATACGTCCGACCTGACAGATAGTTACTAAAAGATACGGTGAACCTGACAAGTATTTAATGAGCATAAGAATAAAACAAGCAGAACCAAATATCGAGGTAGGTCGACCTGATAAGAGTTATTAGATGTTAGGTTCGACCTGTTTGCATTATCTATCCCTTTAAGGTAGACCTGACAAAGAGTTATTAGAGGCCAGGCCCGACCTGCTCGTATTAATTGTTCTTTGAGGTAAACTTGACAAGTATTTAATGTCCTAGGAGATCGACACGACAAAAAGTAATCATTCTCATAGTCGAGCTGACAGAAGTGACTGGTTTTTTTGGTATACCTGAAGCAGGATTTCACCAATTGAGACAACCAATTGAAGACTGCCACGTGGACAACAAGGACGACGGGAGGAGAGTATAAAAGGAGGAAGTATGCGTAAAAATGGATCATTTTCTTCCCATATATTCAGTCTTTTTCGTATTTTCTTATACACACTTGCTATACAATCCTTTTCTCTTTAAAACTAACTTGATCGTCGGAGTGCTAACGCCGAAGTTCTCTCCGGTAGTCCTTTTCAGGCTAGCTAAAGATCATGTTAGAATTTTGAGAAGATCTCCCCCAAGAGACCTTTTCAAGTGGCAATCGTCCGTGGGAACATTGAGTGTAAAGTGTGAGTATGTCGATCGAGAGGCAAGGAAGTGGTGGATTCGGAGGGTTTGGTGGATAGATCGGGAAGTGTTGCCGACGGGGGTTGGATGGAGCCGAAATAACGCCGGAGGTGTTTCCAACACCTACCCCATCCCGGGTTGGATGGGACAGAACAACAAATGTCTGGGGTGTTTCCATACCTCCATTATCGGGTTTGCCAAAGGATGAATTTGGAGGCCGCATTTTCCGCAGAGACCGTCTAAGTAACTAGAGATCGATTATTGACTTTAGTCCGAGGCCGTTAATGCCCTGCGGGCTATGGAGGAAGCTCAGGCAGGGATGTGGAAGTCTCAGGGGATGAGTTGGTAGTACGGAGGGTAGGGAGAGCGAGGATAGGAGGCGAGTTGGAAAGTCTCCAGAGGGAAGTGAGGGAGATAAAGAGGAGGATAGCTAGGCAAACTGTGGCTAAGAGAGGAATTCTGTTCAAAGAAGTGGTGATGGCGGACGACCTGACTGTCAACTTTAGGGCATTAAACTACGATTATGATGGAACTAAGGATCCTTGGGAGCATTTGTGCCACTTCGAAAATTCGGTATTGCTACACAGATATACGGATGGAGTAAAATGAAGAGTTTTCGTAATCACCTTGGCTAAGTCCACCCAACATTGGTTCAACCGACTTCCAGCTGACTCCATTGGATCGTTTGAGGAGTTCAGTTCTTCTTTTTTGCACCAGTTTGCCAGCTCACGTAAGCACCAAAAAACCGCCTTAACCCTTTTTGGTATAAAGCGGGGGAGTATGAGTCGCTAAAGGGTTATGTAAAGTGATTCACCTCAGCAACCCAAGAGGCACTCTCCAGCGCCTTGTCGCAAGGGCTGCAAGAGAGTGATTTCTTTAATCTATAACGAAGCGACCATCTAAGAATTTTGATGACCTATTGGCAAGGGCTAAAAAGTATGTCAACTTGGAGGAAGCTCAGAAAGATAAAAAGGACGAGGTGAGGGAGAAGAGGAAGGATAGGGGAGATGGACCAAGGGAAGGGCATAAGCAATTTCGCAAACCTGAAGCCAGGCCTGGCTTGGTGGGACGAGCAATAGGGCCGAGAGGCTACACCCCTTTGGTGGCACCAAGGGCACGTGTATTGATGGCCACGATGGGGCACAAGGAATTAAAATAGCCGAGAAACTATTCCACGGTGCCCACTCGGCCCGCATCTAATTTCTTCCGTGATTTTTACAACGACCATGGACATACGACGGAGGAATGAAGGCATTTGAAAGATGAGATAGAGCGGATGATGAAGAAGGGGTGGTTGGATAATTGGATTAAGCCAGAAGCGGGGCTGGGTGGTAGGTCAGATAGGAGCCCTCCGCGTCAGGGGAGAGCTATGGGGAATAGGCATATTGTTCCTGCAAAACCCGCCCCTCCTACTAGAAGAATGATACACATGATTGTAGGGGGCCTATAGACGAAGATTCAAACCGATCCAGGAAGGCACATGCGAGGAGATCTGGTGAAGTCGTGCTCAACATTGGAGGACAGAAGAGTATTCCAGAAATATCTTTTGGGCCAAACGATATGGGAGCTCAGATATCGCTCAACGATGCAATGGTTGTTACGACAATGATAGCCAATTTTGAAGTGGCCAGAGCAATGGTGGATACGGGGAGCTCGGTCAATGTTCTTTTCTATGACGCATACCTAAAAATGGAGCATGAGATGTAGGTCAAGTCAGTCGAGACGACACTATTTGGATTTGGAGGAGGAGAGATGGAGCCTATGGGACAAATCACTTTGCCAATGTCCTTAGGAGATCTCCCAGCCCAAAAAACACGGATAGTAATTTTTCTTATTGTAGATTCATATTCCACTTACAATGTTATTATTGGTAGACTTTCCTTAAATTCTTTCCAAGCAATCGTGCCACTTTTCACATGAAACTCAAGTTTGTAGTAGGAGATTTGGTAAAGGAGGTACTAGGATATTAACATGTCGCTCGAAAATTCTACGTAGAGACGGTTAGAAAGGGAGAGCAAAAAAAATCCAAAAGAAAAGTAGTAGAGCTAGACAGGGAAACCAAATTCATTAAAATAGGAAAGAAAGAAAAAAAGAAGGAGCCCGACATGATAAGTGTTCGACTATAGGAGGAGTTAATGTCGGTAGAGCTGGTCCCCGGGGACCCCAAAAAGGTAACCAGGATGGGAACAAAACTAGGGCCTGAGCTGACTGAAAAGGTGGTTGAATTCTTACGAGAAAATAGGGATGTATTTGCCTGGTCCTCAGAAGACCTGCATGGGATTGACCCGAGTATGGTGGTTCATCATTTGAATGTGGATTCAACCATGAGATCTGTTAAGCAGAAAAAGCGACCGTTCGGATATGAGAAGGATAAGATCATACAGGGAGAGGTGGAGAAATTATTAAAAATGGGCATGTGAGGGAAATTCAGTTCCCAGAATGGGTTTCTAACGATGTTTTGGTCCCAAAAGGGGACAAATTCCGGATGTGCATAGACTTTCGAGATTTGAACAAGTCCTGCCCAAAGGACCATTATCCTTTGCCCAGGATCGACCAACTGGTTGATTCTACCGCGGGATATGAGCTACTGAGTATGATGGATGCATACCATAGATATCATCAGATTAAGCTACCGGAGGAGGATCAGCGGAAGGTGAGCTTTATCACCACATCAGGGATGTATTGCTACGTGGTCATGCCATTCGGTCTTAAGAATGCAAGAGCAACTTACCAAAGGTTGATGGATAGGATATTTAAGGATCAGCTAGGGCGCAATATCGAGATCTATGTAGATGATATGCTGGTAAAAAGCAAGAGGAAGGGTGATCATATGACGGACCGACGGAAACTTTCGCGCACTTAGAAAATTTGGAATGAAGCTCAACTCGTTGAAGTGTTCATTTGGCGTCGATCCGGCAAGTTTTTGGGGTTTATGGTTACAGGAAAAGGGATCGAGGTGAATCTAGAGAAGGTGCATGTGGTGGTCGAGATGGAGTCCCCAACAAGTTTGAATAAAGTACAACGACATGGGACCCGGTGGCAGCGTTGAGTCGTTTCATTTCCAAATCAAAAAGAACTCTTCTATTTTTTTTGGGTCCTACGGAAAGCTAAGAAATTTGAATGGACCGAGGAGTGCGAACGAGCCTTTAAGGAGTTATAAGCTTATTTATCCAAGTTACCCTGGCTCACTAAGCCAGTCCGAGGGGAAGAGCAATATATATACCTCTCTGTAGGAATATCATCGATCAGTTCGGTTTTATTAAAGGTAGATGGAGGTAAGCAAATGCCTATTTATTATATCGACAAGGTACTACAAGGGACAGAGACTCCATACTCTGATATCGAGAAAGGATGGCTGGCGTTGGTAACAACAGCTGGCAAGTTGAAGCCTTATTTCTTGTCACATAAGGTGATAGTTCTCACCAATATGCCTATAGGGCACATAATGGATAAGCCAGAAGTCTCGGGGTGCATGATTAAGTGGATTGTGGAAGTATGGGAGTTCGACCTGGAGTATCGACCTCAAGTGGCAATTAAGGCCTAAGCTTTGGCAGAATTCTTACAAGAAATGGCAGGCAACCAAGACTTAAAAGGGCAGATCTGGACATTACGAGTAGACATATCAACATCAATCGGTGGAAGTGGTGCGGGAATTGTGTTAACTAGCCCGACAGGGGAAGATCTTGAGTTCGCCATCAGATTTGGTTTTAAAGTGTCAAACAATGAAGCAGAATATGAGGCTCTGGTAACGGGGTTGAAGATAGCCGTAGATTAGGGAATAAAGGAGAAAACCGCATATTCAGACTCAATGTTGGTGACCAACCAAGTTAAGGGGTGTTATGAGGTCAAAGAAGACAGGATGAGAAGATACGTGCATGTAGTGGCAGGGCTGGTAAAAAAGTTTGATAAATTCGAATTGGAGCGTGCTCCACGGGAAGAGAACGGGAAGGCAGATCATCTATCCAAGGTGGCTAGCTCAGCCGAGGAAGGTGACTCAAGAAAGATAACTGTTTTGACAGATGCTTCACCTAGCATTGGGGTTGAGGCCATGGAAATAGGGGAAGGGGATGATTGTAGAGCAGATATTTATCGATACCTCAACACGAATGAGTTGCCGGAGAATAAAAGAAAAGCCGAGCGAGTGAAAGTGAGGGCAGTACAGTTTCGCCTAATTGGAGGCCTGTTGTACAAAAGGCCTTTTCCCTACCTTTACTTAAGGTGTTTATCTGAAGACCAAGGGTCGTATGTACTAAAAGAAATACATGATAGAGCATGCGGTGCTCATGTGGGAGGTGGGACTTTGGGTGAGAAAGTGGTCGTATGGGTATTTTTGGCGAAACGGAAGAAGGATGCGGTAGAGCTAGTAAAGAAGTGTGAGAAATGCCAGAAATATAGCTCCTTGATACATCAGTCGGCCGAGCTAATAGAAGTATTGAGTTCACCATGTCCTTTTTCCAAATGGGGTATAGATATCGTAGGACCTTTCCCGATGACAATATGGCAGTGAAAGTTCTTGATAGTGGCTATGGATTATTTCAGTAAATGGGTAGAGGCGGAGCCGGTGGCTAGAATATCCGAGTCCTAAATAAGAAGCTTTATCTGGAAAAATTTGGTCAGTAGGTTCAGATGGCCGAGAGATCTGGTATCGCACAACAGAACTTAGTTTCGGGGCAGGAAAATCCGAGAGTGGTTAGCAGAGATGAAGGTCAGACAACACTTTACTTCTATAGCACATCCTCAGACGAATGGACAGGTAGAGGTCACGAATCGATCCTTGGTTAAAAGTATAAAAGTAATGTTGGAAAGAGCTGGAGGAGGATGGGTTGATGAGTTGCATTTAGTACCGGTGAAACCCCATTCAATTTAGTATATGGCACTAAAGCAGTCGTGCCTGTGGAGATCGGCATGGAAACTCACCGTGTTTAGAATTTTGAGGAAGGACAATACACTAAATTACTGAGAGAGACGTTGGACCAGGTTGAAGAAAAAAAGGAACAAGCTTACTTAAGGATGGAAGCAAGTAAAAGCTTACTTAAAGCAACGTACAACAAACGCGTCAGGAGAAAGAGCTTTCAAAGAAAAAGATCTGGTGTTGAGGCAAGCAGATGCCTTAAAACCTATGGGTAAGTTAGAGGCAAACTGAGAAGGGCCATACAAAGTAACAAGGGTCGTGGCTAAGGGAGTGTACGAGTTGGAAGATCTGGAGGGTAACAAGGTCCCTAGGCCATGGAATGTATGTCATTTAAGAAAATTCTATGTGTAACTTTCATGTGTTAATGAGATCGGCATGTTGGCAGTAATTATGTGTTCAAGGCAAACCCTGGGGGGTCGAGCTGAGCTCCTACTACCCTGGGTCCCTTGGAAAGGTTTTGAATTTTTTTTCCAAGGGTAACAATCAAACCCTGGGGGTCGAGCTGAGCTCCTACTATCCTGGGTCCCTTGGAAAGGTTTTGAAATTTGTTTCTAAGGGTAGCAAGCAAACCCTGGGGTCGAGCTGAGCCCTTAGTACCCTGTGTCCCTTGGAAAGGTTTTGAAATTTTCTTCCAAGGGTAACAAGAAAACCCTGGGGGGTCTAGCCGAGCTCCTACTACCTTAGGCCGAATCTAAAGATATAAGTTGCGATGGAACAAGGTAAATATTAAAGTTCCATTAATAACTTAAAAACATTTACATTAGACCCTATGCCTCGGGCGATACACGGGCCTCAGGTGTCCCATTGCTATCACTACTAACATCCTGAGGTGTTGAGGGAAAGGTAGTGAGGGGCAAAACATTTTGGGCTATGGAAGAAGCGGCCGAGCTGGAAGGCTGATCTCTAGAGGCCACAGTAAGATCACCATAACTAGGGAGATTAGACAGCTCATTGATGGCCTCTTGCAGCTCTGGCACCTCCAATGTGAGGCCTTTAGCTTGGGCTCTAAGAGCCATTATTTTGCAGTCCATACTCCAAGTAGGGTAGAATGTTCGCCAAAAATATTTTGGATCTTACTACTGCAAGTGTACAGTGTAGTTTATAGAATAATTGCAAGCAAGATCGTATTCCTCAGGGATTGACTACAAAACACTTAGACTATAATAACATCACATTCCAATTTTATTGAAATGACCGAAACTCAAGTTTTTATTAAAATCGAAAATTAAAGAAAAATAAATAAATTTGCGAACCCCACAAGTATTTTCAACAATTATGGAAGCAACCTTAGGCACATAATCTCAACATGTTTCATTAATATTAAATCCAGTTAAAGTTTTAAAAACCAAGTCATGCAATTCTATGGGTTCAATTCCTAAGTTAGTGTATTCTCCCTCCCGGGTGGGCCATAAACAGTAGATTATTAAAACAGTTGTTGGTCTCCCGACTCGATACAACTATTATTAACTCCCAAAAGATCTATGAATTGAATGACTCCCCACAAACAGTTATAGGTCTCCGACTGATACACCCGTTTATGTCTGAATTCAATTTTCGTCTTTATTAGAACTCTTATTCGAATTTCGCGTTAACAAATATGGCATGCTAATTATTTAACACGATTTCAATGTTTTGATTATGCCCTAAGATCCGAAAGATTAGTCAAACATTGATAAATAATTCATAGACAAATTTGAAATCAACATTGTGACATCGTTTCAGCACTGACAAGAGATCTAAACTAAGAAAGTAAACCCCATCTTGTCAGAATGTATCTTCCTTCCAAGCCTTCGAAGCTCATCTTGTGCTCCCGTAGATGCGAAAGGCCTTGTGGTTTTCTTCGTGACCTAGCCCTCCTCTCTCAGAAGACTTTGGATCTTGTGTTCCTGTGAAATTTGGTGTGTTGTATTGTGTATTATGGATATATTTTCGTGCAAGCCTTGGGTCCTTTTATAGATGCTTGGAGAGATCACTTATAAAATTAGAGTGGGAAAATGACACAAAAATCCGAGATAGCACGTCATACGGCCCGACCGTGTAGCCTCGCATGGTCGTGTGGCTTTCACACAGTCCACTTCACACGCCCATGTGGTTCTCACAAGATCCGGCCATACGACTTGTTTTCGTCCCTTATTTCTTCCCAACTTCACAAGGACATGTCATCTTTCACACGTGTAGGTCACACGGCCCTATGGTCCCACACGGTCCAGCCATGTGACGTGTTTTTGTCCAGTTTCTTTGTCTTTTCAATCTTCTTTTTGCACTCGTCAATCCTATCCGGGCCTTGGGCATTTTCAAAATCTTGATTAAAGTCACACACAAAAGCAATTAAACGTGCTAAAGCGATAAATGTGCTAAAAAATAAAAATAAAAAAACAAAAATCATAAAAAAATCAAAAAAATTAATTCAAATTTTTTTAAGCTCTACATGAAATCCTAAATGCAATGCAAAATGCACGAAAGTACTAAATTATGCATTCTTGACAACCCCTCTAAACTTAAAATATTCCTCGTCCCGAATATATGAGGAAATTATGAAAATAAAGAGGAATGCGTAATAAGTACTTACATGGATCACTGTGGTGGTGGAGGTGGAGGGTAGTGGCTTTGTGAAATATGCCATTGATCCATACGAGACATCATCTCATACATGTACTGCTGCTGCTGGGTGATAACATCGAACCGTTGTAACTACTCTGTGTGGTACTCATCAACTGCAGCCTTAACTTATACGTGTCATCTATCAACTTGCCCACATCGGCTTCCACCTTTTCTAGCCTCTCACTCATACTAAATGGTCGATTGGCCCTTTGTCTAGAGGATTCTGGCGCATCCCTCATAAGCTCATCTTGCTCTTCTTGAGCAGCAGCCCCTGTTCACCTCTTAGCAACCAATTACCCCTATTTCTTATAGATGTAGCTTCAGGGTTAGGAATAGGGGTGTTCATCGAATCGAATTCGAATTCTTCGACTTCCTCGAATCGAATTTAATCGAATGAACATTTTAAACCTCAATTCGAAATTCGATCCTAATTCGATTAATTCGAATCGAATTTAAACGAATTGGATTTCTCGATTTTCGAATCGAATTCGAGTCAATCCAAAAATCCAAATTTATCGATGAAGTAAATAAGGTTTGGATTCACAACATAATATGTTTCGACTATACCCAATAAAATTCCAGATTTTGTTTTTCAAAATTACAAATTATCGACTAACCATTTTTCATTGTTTAATTTAACTAAAGACTATCATAAATTCATAATGAACTCCCTTATAAAAATTTAATAAATCATTTTGTGCCAATTTTATACCAGCATTAGTTACTTGATAAATAACTTTTATACTCAAATATGAGGTATCAAATTGACAAAGTGTATGTATGTAAATAAAGAGATATAGTATGTGATATCATATAATTTATTATTTTAATATGATCGAAGATAAATACATCTAATATAGTGTACGATGCATAATGTATAATGCATATTGTAATAAGAATTTAAAATAAAGGAAAAAAATCAAGACTATATTGTATAAATGTATAATGTATGTTGTATAGTGTATGTACACAAGTTTTGTACTTTTCTCGTATAATGGACATAGCTTGTAGAATATTTTTATAGATTATTTCACCATATGCCCACCACGTGAGATTGTAAAGAACGAAACAATTTTTACCTAAAATATATTTTTTAACACAAAAATGATTATTTTAATATGGTCTAAAGATAAAAATTTGAAGTAATGTAAAATGTATTTCATATACTATTAAGTGTAATTATTTCTAACAAAAACTAAAAAAACAAGATGGAAAAGAGCATATATTTATAATTTTATATTTTCATTTAAACAATGGTGTTTTATTCATTTACATATATATTATAAATGCATGTGTATAATTTACATATATACAATAAATAATTATGTATAGTGTGAAATATATACATATAAATTTCGAATTGAAATATGAATTCGAATTGAAATAAGAATTCGAATTGTAATACGAATTCGAATCAAAATACGAATTCGAATTTAGTCGAATTTCACATCGAATTAGGATTTTCGAATAGAATTCGAAAAAAAAAACCTCAATTCGTTATTCGATTCAAATATTCATATTCGAGATTCGAGTTGATTCGAAATTCGATTCAAATTCAAAAATCCTAATTCGAAACTAAAATTGAATTGACAGATCGAATTTGAATCCATTCAAAAAATGAACACCCCTAGTTAGGAAGCCTAGCTTTTGTTCTATCTCACTGATTTAGCTAGTAATCACGCCCATCGAATTGAATCATTTTCATAGCGTATAAAATAGTCAAATCAATCGTTTAGGCCTGCGGCCGATAGGCGTGAGTTTTGCATGTATTTTGAGGCGTATTTCGAGCTATAATGATGGGTAAACATGCATATACTCGCGTTAAATGTTACATATTCACTCTTTGTGGAAAAGATATTACACTTTGCTTATTTTGTAGGAATTTCATGATATTTGAAGCTAATTGAATACGAATACAAGGAAAGCAAAGTGGAAACACGGAGAATTGAGTGGATATACGAAAAGTGAAGCCTAAAAGAGCGAAAATTGAGCGTCTACGGAAGAGACAAGGGGCACACGGGTTGGGCGTGACTCGAGACACCACCCGTGCACCCCCGTATAAATGTAATCGGAGTCGCAACATGGCGCACGGGTAGCCCATGCGTCGACGCATGACCCGTGCGTCCCTACGAGAGGGTTGGAGTATTTCACCGGAGTGGCGCACGGGTAGGCCGTGCTCGACGCACCACCCGTGCGCCCTACGAGAGAGTTGGATTATTTCAAGGTGGCGCGGCGGGTAACCAGTGCTCGACGCACCACCCGTGCGTCTCTGCGCTAAATCCCATAATCTGCACATTATACCCTAAACTTGATGGTGGGTATAAAAAGGCTTTTTGGGGGCGCACACAAGGATATTCGGCATTTTTGGGATCTACAACACAAGACAAAGGTCAACTCTTGGAAGGAGACATCAAGGAGACAATCGGGTTGCATCGGAGCTTGAAGAACGAGAGATATATCGAGAGATTATCGACGTTCCTAAGTTTTTTCTTGCTTCTCTTTTAGTTTCAATCTTTCATTTTCATTTGTAATGGCTTTGAACACTTTGTTATTAAGTTGTTTAATCATGTGTAGCTAAACTCTAGAGATTTCTGGTTTTGGAAGTAGATTAATAAACTCTTGTTGGATGTTTTAATCTTAGTTGAAGTTATTATCTTGAAGCCTATTTTAGTATTTTGAGCTTATTCTTGTTTTATCACTTGATCAATGATTTAACTTGTTTGATATATTGATTCATAATTCGAGAGATGAGTTTCAATATTAGATCTTGAATACTAGACACAAATATTTGCATGAATCGAGAAGTTTGTAAATGTTTGTGAGGACAATTGATCTTTTGTGCTTTTTGGAGTTGAATGCTTCATGTTGAGTAGAGATGCTAGCATAAGTATTTCAATCTACGTTTTATATGCATCTCGAGAGGGAGGATAAAATAGCTTTGTGATCGTCTTATAGGAATATTGATAATAACGTGGCTTGATTAAACCGGACAACAAGAGGATTATTAATCGAAACCTTAACTCGGAAATCCATTACATTATCTTGATACTTCGATCATTTGTGTTATCGTAATCTTGTGTTTTAGTGATTTTAATTGTCTTAATCTCAATACAACAACCATCAAATTTCGATCGTCTAAATAAAAATAAGACTATCTTGGATCAATACTTAGCATATTAATTTATTAGTCTCCGTGGATACGACCTTGCTACCCTATTCTATAACGTACACCGTACACTTTCGGTGAAGCTAAAAATATAGGCGAACACGGCCTCCTCATACCCTTCAAACCTAACATTAAAGTACTCAGCAATAGGAGTAATCATCCCCACAATACAAATACCTCCCCTCTCAGATTTTCTCACCCTATCAAATTGCCGGGCTATCATAGCCTCAACATTTGGCACAACATCCATCCCCGACGCCATGCACCAAATAATAAACAACTCATCTACCCGCAAGGCCCCTTTACTCTTCTCCCACGCAAAAATCGTCTCCGCTAATGCTTTTTGTACATAGCGGAATATGGGGTTTCGAATGCTAGATGCCCTCGAGGAACCCGTCGTGTAAATTCATTTCCCAGTTATTTCCCTCGAAAAAATATCCTTATCAAAATCCTCATGCTCCTCAACCCCAAAAGCCGGAGTTCTATATATTTCATTCAAATCATCAATAGCCAACTCTCTCGGCTCATTCGCTAACCGGAACCAAATCCCCATCAAATTTATTTTTCGAACAACTAATTCGAAACTACTCAAGAACTCAAGTGTATAAATCGAATAAGTAGCCCAATGCCCATTCAACAATTCATGCCAATCAATCCGACCATACATAGCCCGAAAATCATCCAATAAACCTAAATTAGCAAGAGTAGGTTCATCGGGATACCTTGTAATTATCCATGATTGATAATAGAGTATCGCCCATCTAGCCCGGTGTGTTTCATTCGGTAAGATGACATTTTAAGCTTCCGGTTCGTTGGGCTTATACTCCGGTTGTGGCTTGGGCTCAGGCTCCGGAGTTGGTTCTCTTTTTCTTCTCCTGTTCCTTCTTGTTTCTCTTTCACCCCTATAATCCATGAAAACCAAATTTATGAGGTGAAAAAAATCTAAAATTCGAAAGTTTGAAAAACCCCCAAACTTGGTGTAGAACTTGAAGAAGTTGAAAATTTGAAGGCTTCAGGTGATGGGTTTCTTGAGAAGTTGAAGAATTTGTGTTTTTGGGGTGAGATTTATACTGAATTTGGAGAGATTTGGAGAGATTTGGAGAGGAGTTTGAGAGTTTTGGGAGAGAATTTTCGAGTTGTAGGGTTTGGGTAGGAGAAAGTGGGAGAAAAATAGAGTTTTAGGGGTGAAATACGTGAAAAAATGTGACTGTCTGATGGGCCACACGGCCCGTGTGATGCCGTACGGGTGGGTCGTGCGGCCCTACGCACCATGCGCTGGTCTTCCGTATTCCACACGCCTGTGTGGTTGCCATACGGCCTAGCCGTGTGGTTCTGGGTGCCTTGCTTCCTCGCACGGCCTAGTCACGTGGAATTACACGGCCGTGTGATGTAATGTTCGCCCTTTTTTTATATAACCGGGAGTTTCTCATGATGCCTCCTACACAACAACTTACAAAACACAACTAAAAATTAAGTTAATACTAAAAATAAAATTGAAATTAAAATTGAAGGCGATTAAAAATAAACAAAAATAAGAAATAAATTGGGTTACCTCCCATAAACCGCTAAGTTTTGAAGACTTTAGATTTCTAATCACTATCGCTGAACCGTGTCTCATGAAATCAGAACCCTCAAAGTCGCATACCATCCATCGACAAATGGCATTGCATTGTTCTCTCGGATTTAGTTCAAGATCGCTTGTGATATTGCCCTTTTGATGTTGGCCTCCTCTCAGCTTGCGATCCAAGCTAATTGTGTTTCTAGAGATTTCAATCTTGCGTTCACGTTAAGTGTTCAACCGAAAGTGACATGTTCTTCTATCTTGTCTATCTTCGCTTCATCCTTATTCGATCTTGCCCTAGTCTCTCCGATAAACGAGGATATCATCTCCTCAACAAATGCTTTTTTTTCATTTGACTCCGCTCTACCTTGATTACCTACATTAAATCTCTGGAGGTGGCTGCAAAACATTTTTATTGTTAGCATAAGAGAAGTTTTCATGGTTTCACAACCCTAGATGATAGTAAATGAGTGTCGATTATTACTATAATTGTTGTTGAAGTTCCTTTGTTGGCCCACAAAGTTCGCTTCTTTTCCAACAATAGCGGGATCTCTTGAGTCACTTCGCATCGCATCGCATCCGTTTCATATTTAGCATGGATATATGTTCTATGAGCATGACAACTTTCTCATCCTCGAACTTCGCCATGCGTCGACAGTAGATCTCTCGGATGGCCATTGGTAACTATTGTTCGCCATCTCCTCTAACAATTCCAGTGCCTTCTCTGGATATTTCCCTAGTAGTGCACTCCAGATGCAACATCTATAATCGTTCTCGTGTTACCACTCAACCATTATAGGAGTAATAGACTTGTTAGTAGTCGGGATATCCATGTTGAGGGCACTTCCTCAACAATTCCTGGAATCTATCTCATGCTTCATATAGTGGCTCTGAATCTAACGCCTAAACTGGGCGATTTCAGATTTTAATTGCAGTATTTTACTAGGGGGAAAGTATTTGGCTAGAAACTGCTGGCTTAGTTTAGCCCAATTTGTTGTTGGTGGTGTTAAAGAGTATAACCATCCCTTAGCCTTATCGCGCAAAGAGAATGCGAAAAGGAGGCATCGAATGATATCTTCAGAAGCACCATTCATCTTAACCGTATCGCAAATTTCTAAAAAGTATGCCAGATGCGTGTTTGGATCTTCAACGGCTCTGCCCTCAAACAGATTTTGTGACACCATCTGGATCAATGCTAGTTTTAGAAAGTTGTTTGCATTGATAGGCAGTCGAGCCACACTCCCATAAGTCTGACTTACCTCCGGCTTGAAGTAGTCCCTAACTGCCCTTCTCGCGGGCCTTTCCACTATTCGTTCTTGTGCGTCTGCCCCAGGTGGGCGCTCCTCATTGATTCTCATTATTCATGGTATTCGATTATTCCCCCGCCATTGCTTTAGATCTTTTCCTTAGTTGCTTCGTTGTTTTCTCGATTTCCAAATCAATGGGTATTGGCTGGGTAGATCAGGAACGCGTGATCATGCACTATCTGCACTTAAAAAAAATAATGTTAGAACCGAAGAAGAACAAAATAAAAAAAATAAAATAATTTCGAAAAAATCAAAAAAATTAAAAAAATTTACAAAAAGGCTTCAATTAAGATTGAACTACTTATTACTATATCTAAGTAGAATATTTCAATCACCGGCAACTGCGCCAAAAACTTGATCGCCAAAAATATTTTGGATCTTACTACTGCAAGTGTACATTGTAGTTTATAGAATAATGGCAAGCAAGGTCGTATTCCTCGGGGGATTGAGTACAAAACACTTAGGATATAATAACATTGCATTCCAATTTTATTGAAGCGATCGAATCTCAAGTTTTTATCAAAATCAAAAATTAAAGAAAAATAAATAAATTTGCCAACCCCACAATTATTTTCAACAATTACGGAAGCAACCTTAGGCACATAATCTCAACATGTTTCATCAATATTAAATCCAATTAAAATTTTAAAAACCAAATCATGCAGTTCTATGGGTTCAATTCCTACTTTAGTGTATTCCCCCCCTAAGCGTATAAGAGATTAATTAATAACAATTATAGGTCTCCCGACTCGATACACCCGTTTATGTATGAATTCAATTTCCGTCTTTGTTAGAACTCCTCATCCGAATTTCGCATTAACAAATATGACATGTTAATTATTGTCTAAATAAAAAGCAATTAAGAATAACCACTCGAATTCATAAAATAGAAAACATGAATTAATTAAGAAAATAATTAGTCAAGATTTAACATGAATCCACAGTTTTGATTATGCCCTAAGATCTGAAAGATTAGCCAAACATTGATAACAAATACATAGAAGAACTTGAAATAAACATTGTGACATCGTTTAAGCATAGACAAGAGATCTAAACTAAGAAAGAAAACTCCTTCTTGTCAGGATGGATCTTTCTTTCAAGCTTTCGAAGCTCTTGTGCTCCCGTAGATGCGAAAGGCCTTGTGGTGTTCTTCGCGACCTAACCCTCCTCTCTCAGAAGACCTTGGATCTTGTGTTCCTGTGAAATTTGGTGTGTTTTGTTTTGTGTATTGATGGATATATTTTCGTGCAAGCATTGGGTCCCTTTTATAGATGCTTGGAGAGATCACTTGTAGAGTTGGAGTGGGAAACGGACACAAAAATCAGAGACAACGCGTCACACGGCCCGACTGTGTAGCCTCACATGGTCGTGTGGCTTTCACACAGTCCACTTCACACGCCCGTGTGGTTCTCACATGGTCCGACCATGCGGCTTGTTTTCATCCCCTGTTTTTTCCCAACTTCACACGGACATGTCATCTTTCACACGGGCAGGTCACACGACTGTGTGGTCCCATACGATCCGATCGTGTGGCATGTTTTTGTCCGGCTTCTTCATCTTTTCGATCTTCTCTTTGCACTCGTCAATCCTATCTAGGCCTTTGAACTGATATTTCTTCGACTAAGCTCCGTTTCCTGTAAAACGTTACAAGAATACGTAGTATCATGCCCTTCTAAGAAAACCGAGTAAAAATACACTAAATATACATGCAAATATATCAATTATATATCATTTTAAGCCCCTAAATTCATGTATATTTTACAAGTATCATAGAGCAGCATTAGCTATCTGATTGATACTCGTCAAACTCGAGGAACTTGGCCTTCTCGGTAGCCCACTCCACCTTACCTGCTGCATAGCCCTCAACTCGGCCTGCCTCCTTAGCTGTGGGGATTTCATTTGTTGCCTTCAAGATCATCTAAACAAATAACCATTTTAAGCATAAGGGATCTCGACATTAATTCTCAAGTTATTTAGGCTCTCCCCCGAAAGAGTACTATATATATTGGGACGGGCGGGGTTATTACTACTAGAACCCATCCTAATTTCTAGAGGGAAATTAGTAGAAAACTCGCAGAATATATTGTCGTTCGATCGATGGGGGAAGGCGGAAGTGATAGAGGATGAAAGCATACAAGAATGCTCAAAAAAGGGGAAAAAATAGAGGAAATGAGAGTTAAAACATACTTGGACAATTTACCACTAGATATTCGAAGAATACGCTCCCAAAGTGTTCGAAGAATTTGGAGGCTTTTTTTCAAGGTAAAGATCGACTGGAAGTGGGATCTTTTTGCAAATAGAGAAGAAATGAGAAAAATTGTAAGGACATATATATAGAGAGAGGGGAAGAGGAAGATGGAGATGTGGACGATCCTGATCCGTTGGATGAAAGGTAAATCAAGGGTGAGGAGTGAGAGAGGAAAGGTGAAAGGACGTGATTTGACTGGAAATGAATGCGCTGTCAAAGCACGGAAATCGAAGGGTCATTTGAAATTCAAAATGGGCCAATTCGACCAGAGCACGCGCCATAATTGTTTCTAGGAAAGCGTGGACCACAACAGATATGTCTGTATTACTCACCTAGTTCATCTCTTCGATCTAAACTAGGAGAGTTGGGGGAGTAGTTGATTCAGAGTAGTTAAGGAGACCTATCCTTTATTACTCACCTAGTTCAGCTCTTCTATCTCAACTTGGAGAGTGGGAGGAGTAGTTGATTCGGAGTAGTTAAGGAGACATGTCCTCTCTTACTCACCTAGTTCAACTCTTCTATCTCAATTAGGAGAGTAGGGGGAGTAGTTGATTCGAGTAGTTAAGGATGTAAGACCCCATATTTAGACGAACTACATGTATAAGCATTACAATGATAAGTACTTGAGGTATAATTATTAGTTTCAATTAGCCTTTATACGTATTATGTTGATTACCTAACAAACTACATACATATCTTACATGATTATATATATATATATATATATATATATTAAGAAGTGTAGTTAGTAGATATCTATATCATATGGGTGCATTATTGCCTACCTTTCAGGATATATAATTATATAAATATATGTATATATTAGTTAAGTATTGTATAAGTGTAATTTCTTGGGCATCAATATATATTATATAAAATTTACCTCACCGCCTCATTTGTTTGGTGATAAGATCAGATATATCTTCTAACAATATGTCACTTTAACCACATACACACGAGACACGCATACACACGCATATATTACAAAGAGAAACAAAAGGAAATTAATCACAAATGTGAAGAAAGAAAATAAAAGAAAGACAACGAAAGGGAAAAGGACGGCTGGCGGACAGAGACGACATATTGGTAATATTCTCCCAAGTCATTTATTCCTTTTTCTAATTTGATAATAAAGAGGCAAGAAACTACTTCAGCTAAGAATTTGGATGTGGCGGAATACAGGAAATTCATTGAACCTAGTTTATATGTGATGAAATAAAATGATGATAAAACTCTGAGAAGTTTATTACAAAATTATATGTTACTAATAGAAAGGAAGATTAGTGCTTGATATAAACAGTAGATATTAGTTTCGATTGTCTTTCTATATGGGGATATGTTCAATTCTTATATTCATAGAATAAGATTTGGAAATATGCTCAGGATATATGATTCAATGTTTGATGGTGGATTTAGTAAAATTATTAACTCTGGTGTTAAATCCCTGAATTTGGTTAAATTTTTCCTAGTTCAAGGAAATTAGATCGTTAATTTTATTTAGATTTCATATAAATAATGAAGAATTTATAATCTCGAGCATATATATTTAGATAGAAAATACTAACTTCAGTTATGTGGCTCTGTGTATATGTTCAATTTAGATCGACTTATTCCGTGTTTAACTAAAATATAATTAACTAGTTTTTTTTATTCATTAATATTATATATATATTTATCCCTAATCAGTTTCCTATTCAAAACCCCATAAGCTAATCTTTATTATTTATGGTTCTGTTTTAAGTTTGGGAGCATCAAAAATAGAAACCTTCCTAAAATGGACATGAGGTCGAGCATGGCAGCTAGGAAATTGCATCTCACACCTTGTTTATGCACGTTGTTAAGGAGATCGTCCAGTCAAAGGTGGGAAAATTATCATTTTTCTAAAGAAAAATAAGGGTTGCTTGTAATTTCATAAATTTCACGACATTAGTTATTTCATGACCTTCATGACATTAAACAGCTTGCATAGTTTCACGATATACATCATTTTCATAAAATTCACAATATAAGATTGTCCCATGATTATAATTGTATTTCTTCCAAGATGATTTTCTTTATTAAAAGAAAACATAAAATATATCATTCATGATTATATTCACTTGCATTTTAACTATTGTAATCGATTGACTCGGCCTTTGGGGCAAATAAATGTTACTTTGACAAAATATTGACCGCTTTGAGTCTATTGAGGCATGGGTAGGGTGGACAATGGATCGAATGCAATCGCCTTGTGGTCCTTGTTTGACTACCCATATGCCTAATCCCATTTTCGGTCCGAGACGACGACGAGAACTTGGGTCGTAGAACGGTATATTCATGAATATGACGATCTCTCTCGGCAAAAGCCCAGGCCAAAGAGACGCCGAGCCTAGTGGGAGGGATAAGGTGATAGGGCTTCGCCATATATTATTGGAAGCAACAAGGAGAATGGACATGGTCGTGTCCGATCAACACCGATCCTACGTTTCTTATTTCGGCCGACGAACTAATTGATTAACTCGTTTATACTTTGTTTTTAAAATGAGATATCCACTATTTGTTTTAAAAATTGGGATATCCACTATTGTGCATTGTATCACCGATAGAATTAAACATTAATATCTCAATATTGAATTGCAATATGTTCTTGATCATCACGGCAAATAATTCTTATGTGCATCATTATCATGCATACATAAATAAGTTTAGACACACTAAGTACTTTTCTAAAAGAAACACTTCATCTTTCATTAAACAAACATTGCATTCCTCTACCCCAACCCATTGAGCTCGTTTAGCTCAACCCCACAATTTTCCTAAAAACTTTTCGGATATCGAATATTTTGAGATCGATGAGGCCGCATCGGCTTCCGGATCGTGATTGACCGAACCTAGCGCTTTTTTCTATTGACAAAGCTTATTTGTCGTAGCTTGAACAATATAACTATTTTATCTTGTAATAGTTAGGTGAGTTACAACTCTACTATAATTGTATGTCATTATATATAGACTTCCGCTGTATTTATGATTTTTAGTTGTTCGTACTTAGACAATAGCTCTTGATGAGCCTAAGTTTGATTATTTGGGTTGTACCCTATTAGATGCTATTCTATTTTATTGGGTTTGTAAATTGGGCGTGACAGCTTATGGTATCGTAGCTTGGGTGTAAAAAGATCTCGCACCCGAGCCGACCCAGATATGATCTTCGGTTTGTAATTGAATTACCACGTTTTATGACCTTAAGAATTGAGTTAAGTGATGAAAGTAGGTGTTTATGTTTTGGCAGATCGAGGAGTAGATACTCGCAATCTTAGTGTTTGATTGGTTAGTACGAGTATTGTTTATCTTCGAATTATGGAGCATGGAAAGCGCATCTTCTATACTAAAGGACATCCGATTTTACACATTTTATCTTAATAATTCTTACTTCTTTGAGCTCTAGTTCATCTCTAAGAGTATAATACTATACCAATGTTTGGAGATCGGAGAAACTTGTTTGTAACCTAACGTTATAGTATCACCCCGCAACCTCGTAAGACAAGATGCACTTTATAGATACTTTATAGCCAACCGAATTTGATTCAACTCCATTCAAATTGCTTTGCAAACTTTCTTTTTGTCCATAGTTTGTATGTTTGGCATGTTTTGTGGTTGGCTTTCATTCGTGATGAACTATTTATAATGAAACCTGAATCATCTTCTTAATGTAACTTATTTCACGTCTTTCTTGGCAAGGTGGTTCATTTCGATTTTTATATGTACCTACATCTTTCGATTTCCCTCTTTATCTCGTGTCACTTTCTTTCTCCGAATTGTTCCCTATAGATGCGCTTTTGTTCCGCACCCATTGTTTCAAGTCACTCAATATGTTTAGTGGCTATTTATTAATCTCATCAAGTGATTCATGATTCTAATTATGAGGATTGTCATTTGTATGAACTCTCTTAAGAGTGATAGAATCTATCGTATTGTCGAGATTTTAATCGGATTCTCTTTTTCGTTGGTAGATATTGCTTATTGGAGCAATATCTTGATTCTTTATCGAACACTTTCACCGAATTGTGAAGATTATTCATTATTGGTTCCTCATGTAATCATCTCTACACATTCATGATTGTAGTTTTCTAAAATTTGGGTGAATTATAAATTTCACTTCCCCTCACTTTTGGCATTAACATTTGCTTCAAATTGTCAACTGCTTCACTATGCTTGATGTTTGTCTTCTAAATGTTAAATTTTTTTTTTTAGCGAGATCTACTCTTGAAGTAGTCCAATTTGACTCGAGTTTTATTTTAATCTCTCAAAATCGTCATCCTTGTTCGCGTTAGTTCTCTTCATTGAATCTGCATCTAACTTCCGGCTAACCTCACTTTGTACTTCGTCTCATCCTTGAGTGATTTGTTATTTTGAAACCTTTTTGTAACCGGTATTTGAGATATTAATTTTCCTCCACTCTTTCCTACTCATAACCTTAATTAAAGAGTGAAACACCTTTCTTTTCTTGTTGAAAGTTGTATTTTTTTTTATCATTACTAGTCTTCTAATGGTTGGCTTGGCATATCAAGATTCCGAGGCTTCATAGGAGAGATATGATTAGTTGAGTTATACCTAAAGTGGCGGATGAGTTTTCTTAAATGTCAAATTGGTTTATTGATTATTTGATGTTGGAATGTTGTCTAGGTTTGGGTATTGATCGTTACGTATCGAGGTTGATTTGTAGTAGCACTCAAATATTAACAAATATAATGAATTTATGTACATCATACTATATTTATAATTTGATTGATATATTAACTAAAGTATTGTTTGTGTTTAGGAATGGCCTCGGGAAGGGAGCGGTTTATATGGAATTCTAGACTTGACACCAATTCTAGTGAGGAAATACAGAGAGGATGCGAGATCATATTTTTCATTTGGAAAACCTCGTAGATGAGTTAAACCATGATAACTCTATTTTGTATCAGCAAAGCCAGCAGTTGACACAAAACCTGCAACAAGCAGAAGAATTAAACCAACAACAAAAAGAGTATATAGTTGTGCTACTGAAACAAGTTGATATACTGCAAACACTTATATACCAGGAGAAGAAGAAATCATGTGATCCTTTGGGCGTCCGGACCGAGGAACCTCGCGGTACTTTCGATCAAAACGATAATGAACATCAAAGGCAGCAGAACAAGATGAGTGATAGATTCAAACCATCATCGTCCAACCAGGCAGCAGGACGTGGAAAGAAAATTCAAAAGATAAATCACGAAATGATTGGTGATGTTGAAAAAGGAAAGAAACCAGAGGTACCAATGATGTTGTGTTCTTATTGTAACATAAAAGGACATGAACCATCGTAGTGTTGGAAAAAATGGGAAAATGCCTTAGATGTGGCAATGATCGATCGTGAGAGATTGCCCTATAAGAAACAATAATCAATGACCACTAAAGGGTCTTGGAGAATAAATAAGCGCGAAAGAGAAGAAGATAAATGAGGAATGACGCAAAGACATCGCGATGAGACGATTCGGGTTAAGTTCTTAATAGAATATGACTTGAAATTTTGTAAGTGTAATCGATTAGGTAGTATATGTGCACAATAAATGTGTAAAAGTATTATGACGATATATATAACCACCGATCTAGATAAGCAATATTTATTTTGAGTATAACAAAGACACATGAATGACATTTTGGGATTGTATATGGATGACGATGTCAATGATGTACAAATATTATAATAAGGTGTAGGTATCCTTATTGTGCATAGTCATTACTTGGGTTATTATACTTTAAGGGTTTAGTTACCTCGACTTAAGAGGTGTTGATAGGAAAGTTTCAATATCTTAACAACTCGCCTATCGATTCCCAACTAATAATTAGTAACGAGAGATGGACTGACCTCAAGTATAAACTTATCATTAGAATTTTGAGGGTCAACAATTGCCTATAAATATTTAAGGAGGAATTTGGGGACCAAATTCTTTTAAAGAGGAGAGAATGTAAGACCCCATATTTAGACGAACTACATGTATAAGCATTACAATGATAAGTACTTGAGGTATAATTATTAGTTTCAATTAGCCTATACGTATTATGTTGATTACCTAACAAACTACATACATATCTTACATGATTATATATATATATATATATATTAAGAAGTGTAGTTAGTAGATATCTATATCATATGGGTGCATTATTGCCTACCTTCCAGGATATATAATTATATAAATATATGTATATATTAGTTAAGTATTGTATAAGTGTAATTTCTTGGGCATCAATATATATTATATAAAAATATACCTCACCGCCTCATTTGTTTGGTGATAAGATCGGATATATCTTCTAACAATATGTCACTTTAACCACATTCACACGAGACACACATACACACGCATATATTACAAAGAGAAACAAAAGGAAATTAATCACAAATGTGAAGAAAGAAAATAAAAGAAAAGACAAGTAAAGGGAAGAGGACGGCTGGCGGACAAAGACGACATATTGGTAATATTCTCCCAAGTCATTTATTCCTTTTTCTAATTTGATAATAAAGATGCAAGAAACTACTTGACTAAGAATTTGGATGTGGCGGAATACAGGAAATTCCTTGAACCTAGTTTATATGTGATGAAATAAAATGATGATAAAACTCTGAGAAGTTTATTACAAAATTATATGTTACTAATAGAAAGGAAGATTAGTACTTGATATAAACAGTAGATATTAGTTTCGATTGTCTTGCTATATGGGGGTATGTTCAATTCTTATATTCATAGAATAAGATTTGGAAATATGCTCAGGATATATGATTCAATGTTTGATGGTGGATTTAGTAAAATTATTAACTCTTGTGTTAAATCCCTGAATTTGGTTAAATTTTTCCTAGTTCAAGGAAATTAGATCGTTAATTTTATTTAGATTTCATATAAATAATGAAGAATTTATAATCTCGAGCATATATATTTAGATAGAAAGTACTAACTTCAGTTATGTGGCTCTGTGTATATGTTCAATTTAGATCGACTTATTCCGTGTTTAACTAAAATATAATTAACTAGTTTTTTTATTCATTAATATTATATATATTTATCCCTAATCAGTTTCCTATTCAAAAACCCATAAGCTAATCTTTATTATTTATGGTTCTGTTTTAAGTTTGGGAGCATCAAAAATAGAAACCTTCCTAAAATGGACATGAGGTCGAGCATGGCAGCTAGGAAATTGCATCTCACACCTTGTTTATGCACGTTGTTAAGGAGATCGTTCACCAAAGGTGGGCAAATTATCATTTTTCTAAAGAAAAATAAGGATTGCTTGTAATTTTATAAATTTCACGACATTAGTTATTTCATGACCTTCATGACATTAAGCAATTGCATAGTTTCACGATATACATCATTTTCATGAAATTCACAATATAAGATTGTCCCATGATTATAATTGTGTTTCTTCCAAGATGATTTTCTTTATTAAAAGAAAACATAAAATATATCATTCATGATTATATTAACTTGCATTTTAACTATTGTAATCGATTGACTTTCGGCCTTTGGGGCAAATAAATGTCACTTTGACAAAATATTGACTGTTTGAGTCTATTGAGGCGTGGGTAGGGTGGACAATGGATCGAACAGGCTGCATGTGGTCCTTGTTTGACTACCCATATGCCTAATCCCATTTTCGGGTCGGGCCGGAGACGGCGACAGAACTTGGGTCGTAGAACGGTATATTCATGAATATGACGATCTGGGGCAAAAGCCTGGGCCAAAGAGACGCGAGCCTAGTGGGAGGGATAAGGTGACAGGGGCTTCGCCATAATATTATTGGAAGCAACAAGGAGAACGGACAGGGTCAGTGTCCGATCAACACTGATCCTACGTTTCTTATTTCGGGCTGACGAACTAATTGATTAACTGTTTATACTTTGTTTTTAAAATGAGATATCCACTATTTGTTTTAAAAATTGGGATATCTATTGACCGTTTGAAAAGTAAAAATATTTACCGTACTTGACTAACTGTTGTCCAATGTGCATTGTATCACTGATAGAATTAAACATTAATATCTCAATATTGAATTGCAATATGTTCTTGATCATCACGGCAAATAATTCTTATGTGCATCATTATCATGCATACATAAATAAGTTTAGACACACTAAGTACTTTTCTAAAAGAAACACTTCATCTTTCATTAAACAAACATTGCATTCCTCTACCCCAACCCATTGAGCTCGTTTAGCTCACCCCCACAATTTTCCTAAAAACTTTTCAGATATCGAATATTTTGAGATCGATGAGGCTGGCATCAAGCTTCCAGATCAGGATTGACCGAACCTAGCAGTTTTCTATTGACAGGCTTATTTGTCAGCGCTTGAACAATATAACTATTTTATCTTGTAATAGTTAGGTGAGTTACAACTCTACTATAATTGTATGTCATTATATATAGACTTCCGCTGTATTTATGATTTTTAGTTGTTCGTACTTAGACAATAGCTCTTGATGAGCCTAAGTTTGAATATTTGGGTTGTACCCTATTAGATGCTATTCTATTTTATTGGGTTTGTAAATTGGGGCGTGACAAAGGAGACCTTTCCTTTGGAACATAGTTAAAGAAGACACAGTGACTCGCCCTAGAAAGAGAAAGACAGAACCATTTGAAAAAGACAATGAAGGCAAAACGAAAGCCAGCTTGGCAAAAGGATATAAAAGGGAGAGCTGACCTAGCGAATAAGAACCAAGATGATCGAGCTGACTAAAATAGCTCTTTGATAATGATCGACCTAACGAATAGTTACTAAGGGAGGCGGTCGACCTGACATGCATTTAATGAGTGTGAAAGGGAAGCAAGTAGGCCCAAATATTGAGGTTGGTCGACCTGACCAGAGTATAACTCTTTGATATGCCCGGCCTGACAGATAGTTACTAAGAGATACGTCCGACCTGGAAAGAGTAACTCTTTGATACGTCCGACCTGACGGATAGTTACTAAAAGATACGGTCAACTTGACAAGTATTTAATGAGCATAAGAATATAGTAGGCAGGACCAAATATCAAGGTAGGTCGACCATACAAGAGTTATTAGATGTCAGGTTCGTCCTGTTTGCATAATTATCCCTTTAAGGCAGACCTGACAAAGAGTTCTTAGAGGTCAGGCCCGACCTGCTCGCATTAATTGTTCTTTGAGGTAAACCTGACAGGTATTTAACGTCCTAGGAGATCGACGCCGAAAAAATAATCAAGTGACTGTTCTTTTGGTATACCCGAAAGCGGACTTTCACCAATTTTGACAACCAATTGGAGACTTCCACGTGGACAACAAGGACGAATGGAGGGGAGTATAAAAGGAGGAGGTATGTGTAAAAATGGATCATCTTCTTCCCATATATTCAGTCTTTTTCATATTTTCTTATACACACTTGCTATACACTCTTTTTTCCTTTAAAACTAACTTGATCGTCGGAGTGCTAACGCCGGAGTTCTCTCCGGTAGTCCTTTGTAGGCTAGCTGAAGATGAGGTTGGAACTTTGAGAAGATCTCCCCCAAGAGACCTTTTCACTAGATATATCAAATTATATGGATATGTGGGAATATGATAGTTGTTGAGTGGTTAAGACTCTCAAGCTCAGACAAGAGGTTTGAGATTCGATTTTTATAACCCTTCTCTCGCAGAATATGTACTCAATATATATATATATATGTACATAACATTAGAAAAAACGATAAGGGGAAAACAACATAACGATGGGAAATAGACTTATTACTTCAGCACTCTCAATTTAGATTAAATTGCATATATCCCAACATGTGTAGTACAATACACGTAGTTTATACACTAATGTTCAACTATAAATAATCCACCTACTCTTCCATTTTAATAAGTCTTTTCATTGTTCTTTAATTTTCGTAAATTTAATTGTTGTGTTTTACTTATTGTACCATGAAGATGGAGTAACTTGACTGTAAAAATTTAGGTGGAAACATGTCAAGTCCCCTAATAATATATTCGTGTAACAGGTCGAGACGTCCTCTTAATTATCTTTAAAATTATGATCAGGAAAATCTTGACAACTTCAACCCCGACATCATATTTTGGTTAGTTTAAGTTATTTAAGGGAAAGTTTCAAAATTGGTCATGTAGTTTTGTAACTTTTGGAGTTCGAATTTTGTCAAGTGACAATTTTATCACTACCGTAAAAAACACTTTTTTGTGACAAAAGCCGTCGCAAAAGCTTAAAAGTCGTCACAAAAAATATTCTTGCGTCAACATGTTGTCGCAAGTAAGTTGTTGCGAATACTTTGACGCAAAAACTTTATTTCTGATGACTTTGTTGTCACAAATGCACTAGCAGCAATCTGTTGTCACTAATAAGTAGTCCGTCGCATTTTCTTCAACTTGATGTGTCCACAATATTTGTGGTGACGAGTTGTCGCTAATACGCAAGAATTATTGTCGTCGCTAAAGCTCGTTTTTATTTTTTATTTTTTACGCTTGTATATAATTAATGGTGTAGCTCATCTATCATACTTTACCCAAATAAAAGACAGAGCTGCAATTTTGACATTATATAATTACTTAATTGTGTTCTGAATTAGAAACCAAATGTACACAATATATGAATAGACAAGAAAAGAAGAAGAGAAACATATATAATCGTCAACACCACCAAAACTGTCTAAGTTCCTGTGAAGTAAAGTAAGCAAAGCAAGATTCAGTCATCCTATAATGTTTTAAAACATTAGCGACGAACCAGCGTTTCCACCAATAGCACGCGCCAGCGTACCACAGGCAAAACAAGTGTGATGAAGCATCTACAATTCGGTCAATCTTTGGCAAGCACAAAAACCCGGCCACAGTCATCGACGCCCGTCAGACAATAATTGAATGTGAATGCAATGTATTATGTCTGCAGAGATCAGACCCCTAAACCAAATTACCCATCAAAACCCGGCATTGCAAATTGAGAAAAGATTTGGGCAGTTTCCCATGTTTTTTCTGCACTAAACTTGCAATCTGTGCACCTCTAAGGAGAATTTCGGCCATAACCTCAAAATCAGCCTCAAGACAGCCTCTTGATGTCATTGCAGGTGTACCTGCGGGAACATAATAAGAAAGTTATCACTACTGCACACAAAATAACAGCATACACCATTCCGAACCTTAATAGATCCTAAGTTGCATTTGGTCTGATTTTACATACCAATCCTTACGCCTCCTGGAGTGATATTGCCATTGTCATCAAAGATTGTAACTTTATTAAGAGTGATGTGACACAATTCACATACTTTCTCAAAATTTTTACCTGCACATCACCAAATATAAAAAAGATTAGTAAATGATTGTGAGTCAAGTATAAGCTACAAATTGACATACAAGTGCAGACTAAGCATTTATGCAACACAAAGGTTAAGGCAATGGCAGCATTACACGAATGCAGAAAGAAAAAAGTTTTCCATAGGCTTCCTTAATTCATTTCCAGGACCATCAACTTTTCATAAGTCATGCAACATACTTATCACTTTAACAACAAAAGAAAAGTTTGACTGCAGACCAACTCAACTAGTAAATACTTTGGGATCAAGTGTCTATACATTGGAGTACATATGGAGATTTAAAAGTAATATAAGTGTTCGCCTTATTTTTAGCTTCACCGCAAGTGTACGGTGCATTTTATAGAATAGGGTTAGCAAGGTCGAATCCACAGGACTAATAAATTAATGTACTAATTACTGGATTATAATAGTCTTATTTTTATTTAGACTATCGAACTTGAGAGGGATTGTTTTATAAACTAAAGCAGAAATTTATCCTAAAAAAACAAAACAAAGAGCTGGATTAAAAGATCAAGAAGAATAATGGATGAATAGATTCCTGGGTTATGATTTCGATTAATATCCCTTTTTTATTATCGATTAATCAAACCAAAGTTAAACGTATTCTTCTCTATAGACCAATCACAAAAGTAATTTACCATCTCGAGAGAGATGTATGTAAAAGCGTTGATTGGAATATCTATGCTAGCATCTCTACTCAACATGAGATATTCAACTCTCAAAAGTTCAAAAGATTATAAGGTCTCACAAATATTCACAGACTTCTCAATCATGCAAGCTATTTGTTTGTGTCAAGTACTCAAGATCTTGTATTGAAACTCATCGGTTAGAATTATGAATCAATACATCAAACAAGTTTAAATCAATGGCCTTTTGGTAAAACAAGAATTAAAGCAAAATACTTGAATAGATGAAGTAAACATCAACTTAAATTATCATTAATCATCAAATAAAAGTGTTCATTAACCTACTCCCAAACACGGGAATCACAAAGTGTTTAGCCGATGATAGGTGTGAGTTTTGCATGTATTTTAGGCATATTTATGGCTATAATTGTTTATAAACATGCAATAACGTGTATGAAATGGTATATATTCGCTCTTTGTGGGAAAGATATTACGCTTTGCTCGTTTTGTAGGAATTTAACGATATTTGGAGTGATTTTGTGACAAATACGAGCATTGCAACCTAGAATCATCAAGAATCGAGTGATTACACCCAATTGGAAGCCAACTATATGGATTCTAGAGTCATAGTGATGAGTCGTGTGTCAAAAGAAGCTTGGATGATCAAACAACAAGGAGATTTATCTCAAGGAACATCCAAACGCGTATGGAATTTCCAAAGACTCGCAGGGTTTAGTATTTTGGCCATAACTCTCTCTACAAAATTGATATTAAGGTGATTCAAGTGGCTATGGAAAGCTAAAAGAGAGGGCTACAACTCTTATGAAGACCCCGCAAACAAATTTGGACGTTTGGGTGGCGCACGGGTAACCCCGTGCGTGGGCGCACGACCCGTGCGCCCTACGAGACCGGATGTTTTCTACGGGATGGCGCACGGGTAGCCCGTGCGTGGGCGCACGACCCGTGCGCCCTGGGCTGCAGACTGGATGTTTTCCTACGGCTTTGAGCACGGGTAACCCGTGCGTGGGCGCACGACCCGTGCGTTCTTGCGAAAAACTCCAAAAATGACAAACAAATTGACTGAAGACTTAAAAAGGGTATAAATACCACTTCTTGGGCGCACACCGGGGGAGAAAAGGCTGGGAATACACCCAAGAACACAAGAAACACATCAATTTCATCAAGGAAGAATCAAGGGAAGAATCGGGTTGAATCGGAGCTTGAGGATTGAAGATTAATCGAGAGATTATCCATTTCCCTAAGTTTTCTCATTCTTTGTGCTTTAATCTTTTATTTTAGCTTCTTATGAATATGAACAATTTGTCTATGAGTTGTTTATTTGTAATGGGTAGCTAAACATCTTGTGATTTCCGGGTTTTGGAAGTAGATTAATTGAACTCTTATTGAATGTTTTAATCTTAGTTGAAGTTATTGTCTTGAAGCCTATTTGAGTACTTTGAGCTTATTCTTGTTTTATCACTTGATCAATGATTTAACTTGTTTGATATATTGATTCATAATTCGAGAGATAAGTTTCAATATTAGATCTTGAGTACTTGACATGAATATTTGCATGAATCGAGAGGTTTGTAGATATTTGTGTGGATATTTGATCTTTGGTGCTTTTGGGAGTTGTATATCTATTGTTGAGTAGAGATGCTAGCAAAGATATTTCAATCTACGTTTTATATGCATCTCGAGAGGGAGGATAAAATATCGTGGTGATCGTCTTATAGGTATATTGATAATAACTTTGGCTTTGATTAAATCGGACAACAAGAGGAATATTAATCGAAACCATAACTCGGGAATCCGTTTTATTCTCTTGATAATTCCATTATTTTTCATCTTGTGTTTTTGTGGTTATTCTAGTCTTTACCTCCACAACAATCATCCAATTATGATCGTCTAAATAAAAATAAGACTATCTTAGTTCAATACTTAGCACATTAATTTATTAGTCTCTGTGGATACGACCTTGCTTACCCTATTCTATAAACTAAACCGTACACTTGCGGTGAAGCTAAAAATAAAGCGAACACGACATAGAAAACCAATAATTCATAGACAAATTATTAAAGTTCATGTCTAACTAATTGAAAATAATGATACTATGGAATGAGTGAACTCGGGGATGATGACGATCTCTTGATCTATTTTCAATCCTCGAAGGTGTGTGGTTGCGGTCTTGATCGATCTCTCCAATTTTCTCGTGGAAAACTCGCTTTTCTCTGCTTTCTAGGGCAAAAATCAGCGTCCCTCTGTTTTGTGGCCGCCCGTGTCTATTTGTACTTCGTTTGGGTCGAAACCTAGTTGAAAACGAATCAAACTCTGTTTTTCCTCAGAGAAGAGCACGGGTCGTCTCTGTATGGCACGCCACCCGTCTTTGCCGCATGGATTGTTCGAGTCAGAGGAGGCACGGGCCGTGGCGATGGCACAGCCGCCCGTCTTTGTGGGTAGCCGAACCTTAAGCCTTTGATTTATAGGTTGAGCACGGCCCGCCCGTGCTCACCAGTAGCAACTAGCACTTGCCCTTTTTCTTCCGTTTTTGCCCGGTTCGTCCCGATTTCTTCTCGATTCGACTCCAAACTTCGTACTTCAAGTCAAGTGTTGGCGATTGCAATGCTCGAATTGTTGCCAAAATGCTACAATTATCGATAAATTCCTACAAAACGAGCAAAAGCGTAATCCTATTCCACAAAACAGAATAAAACCCTATTTACTCATATAATGCATGCATATCAACACATTCTAGCTAAGATCAAGCCCAAAATACATGCAAAATACATGTCAATCCATAAGTAAGATTGCATTGAAAAGGAGATGGAGCTTGTATAAAAATTTAGGACAGAGACAAGGAGGTTCAAGCTTGTTGAAATATCAAATGCAATAGATCGACATATAACACAGAGTACAAAAAGGACTACACATGGCATCCAGGAAAAGGTAAGTAAACATGTCACTACACTAAATAAAATTGTTGAGAACTATCAAGTGCACAAGTCCCCATGGCATCTCAAGGACTTGACATCTCACTTTCACCAAAAGATGATGTGCGTACATCAAATTATTACAAAAGAAACAATAAGGAATAAAGAGTGTACCTCTTCCTTGAGAAGATTATCTAATTCATATTTGCAATCATCCAGCCTTCTAAAATCTGAACAATCCACCACCCAAACCAAACCAGCAGTTACTTTACACATCAAGAGCTTAAAAGGGGATCTTGAGTCCTCCCAGTTCACCAAAATGAATAACAAATGGTCCAAGAATCCAACATGAATTTAATACTTACAATCATATGCCTTTACGTGCAAAGGGGATGAGTCGTACACACTGAAATCGAATAGCCAATTCGTTCACATCAAGCTTGTTCCTACCCAAGAAGATTATAAACAACAAATCAATATAATTCAATGCCTTGATAATTTGAAAATATGCATAATCAATATTATACAATTAAAAAATGAATACTGACTTGGCACCAATGCTATTCTGCATTGAGTTAGAGAGATTAGAAGCTTCACTTTTTATTTTGCATGTGGCAAGGGGTTATTTAGTTTATTTAACAAGCTAGATCATATGATTACACTCCAGTTCATACAATTGACGGAGTCTAACTAGCAAGTTTTTGGGATAGGAAACAGAGTTGATCAAAATTCAACCTTCAGTAAATTAAAATATTGATATATCAATCAAGAGTCAGATGCACATATACATACATATTTGCATACACGAACATATCTTAAGCAAGAGATTCACATAACATGTTAAAAAGATATCCAAAGCATGAAATTGCATGCCACAAGCAAAGAATCACATGAGGCGATAGGTAAGAAAATATTGCCAATTCTATAGAAGCTTCTTAATCAACCAAATTAACAAAAACGATTACCCATCAATTAATTAATTATTAAAAAACTCTATATATATACTAATGCTAAATATACAAAGTTTGGACCAGTAAAAAGAATATTAAAATAGTTAATCATAAAGTCACCTAAGCACATGCGCCGCTCATCTGAGCTTCCTTAATTTACTAATTTATTCCAGGAAAATTATATAAAACAGTCCATAAACGATAAATTATCGATAAATGTCTAAACATACCAGAGAATTTTCTAGGATACAAAATTTGTTGGATGAGAATTTTCACAGGGAATCCTGTAGAAAGAGAAAAATGTTAGGGTTTGAAAAAAAAAACAAATTGAGAGAGACGGAGAGAAGATCATGATAAATCCAAATAGGTTATTACCGTAATCAATCACAATAGAAAACGTAAAGAGAAGATTATGATAAGTCTCACCAAAGGTGTGAGACAGAGAGAGACTGGTGGTGACGATGACAGCGGGAGAAGTGGTAGCGGCCATCGGGAGAAAAAGTGACGGCGTGACGGGCAGCGGAGGAGGGAAAGTAGAAAATTAGGGCGCGAAGAAGATATTGAGCGCGGCAGATTAATACAACTATTTTCAACGACAGAAGAATCATTAGGAGTAGCAACGATAATTTCAACAATTTGTCGCTAAAAGGAATTGCGACAAAAATATTCAGAAGGTTTTTTGGTAAGATTATTTACGATGAAGCGTCGTCCCAAAAACATATTTTTAATTTGCGTCAACTGTCTGGTGCTGGAAAAACCTCCGTCGCAACTGACCTGATTTCTTCTAGTTATCCCTCAACAAACATAATAATTTTAGTCATGTAATTTTTAGTTTTGACAATTAATTTTAGTCATATTGGTCAAAGTAACTCATTTTTTTCAAATTTGTACATGCTTTTGTATTTCCATAAATAGCAAATAATTTTTGTAGAACTCGTATCTCGAATTTTTATCCGGATTCATAATTCTAATATTCTCCTCTCACTAGATAATTATAGTATAAAAAATGAACAAATTCAACTCAAACAAACAAAATGTAGGGTCTGATACAAGTTTCCAGTGTTTTAGATATCGTACAAGCGACTAAACCAGTCAAGCCACCAATAAGTAGTTTAACTGGTCGGACCAGTTTCACCTTTTTTAATAAAATAAATTTTTAATATTATATAAAACATTAATGTAATATATTAATATAAAAGAGAAGTTATATATATTTAGTTAATTTCTTGTTTTTGATACACAACTATTTGATTAATTATTTATGCCTATATTATAGAGATTTGTTCAAATTTAGAATATTTTAATTGATTATAATTCTTGTTTGATTTAGTTAAAATAGAAAATAATTCATTTGAATCATTACATAATATTAAATAATTTGAACTCTTGATTGATTTGAATTTTGACATAAATATTAAATATTAAGTTTATAATTTATCTTTTTTTTTTAAAATGGTGTGTAAAATAAAAAAATAATAGTAAAATCGGTTTAACCGATTTTGACTAGTTTAACCGCGAAGCTAGTAGTTTGGCTTTACCGTAATGGACCAACCACCGCATCCGGTATAATCGGTTTAACCAACCTAAGACGTATATATATGGTATTTAAAAAATTGCAATTTTCTATTAATCTTAGGTATATTAAAGTTTTTGGCTACTAAGGGCGATTTGGATATAAATGATATTGAAATAGCTCTCAATGACCAAATTTGTACAAACTTAAAACTTAAAGCACCGAAATTATACAAATTCAAAACATACGGCACCAAAATTGCGAATAAAAGGCAAATATACGGGACTAAAATCATAATATTTTCAAAAATTTACGAGACTAATATTCCAATACCCCCAACAAATACAAGACTAATTAATTCGGCATTTTTCCCAGTTATGTAACATATATAGCCTTCCTCAAAAAAAAAAAAAAAAAAAAAAAAACATATATAGCCAATTTCTTGTTGATGCATGTGATATGTGAATTGGTTTAAAACCAACTTCGTTTCGATGCACTTCAGTAAGATCTCTTCCAGATGCTTGTTCTTTTACTCCACCATTTTAATATATTAATATTATAATCAGCACACACGACTACTAAGTAATCCAGAAATGAAAATTTGAGTACCATTTCTATGATACAAAAAGGCTTAATTGCAGAAAATATCCTGTAACTTGGGTAAAAATGCATTTTCGGACTTTTGTTATTGGGTTTGCAAAATATGCCCTGTATGTTCTTCAAGTTTTGCAAAATATGCCCCGTAAGTTTATAACGTTCTATAAAATTGGTCCTGCAAGTTTATACCGAAGAATTGGTGTCCTATAAGTCTTGAGTTGATGCAAAATTGGGCATATTTTGCAAAACTTGAAGAACATACAGGGCATATTTTGCAAACCCAATAACAAAAGTCCGAAAATGCATTTTTACCCAAGTTACAGGATATTTTCTCGCAATTAAGCCTAATTTATAACCACCTTTTTTTCCTTAAATATTTCGTGAAAGAAAAAGTAAAAATAAAATTAGTTATATTTCTTCTTATTTAAAGCGAATAATTATACATTTTCATAATGTCGTAACAAAAAAGATAGGACATATGTAGTTTGGCTAAAATTAGAGTCACAAAATGAGCTCGATAAAAAATTGTATTATTCTCATTTTTAGAGACTAAATAAATCGGGCCATTTGACCCAACCCATTTGATCTAAAATACTAAGCCAAGTTGATTGGCTCAACATTTAATGTGTATTTTTTATTGACTAGTAAGAAACACGTGCTTCGCACATGATCCACATGACTTTACTAAAATAACTTTATTATTTAATAATTTTATTGATTAAAATATTAAAAAGTAAAATAAATATTAATTAAATTTAAATATTACACAATATTTAATATATATTTTGTTTTACTTTAATTATATTATTTTAATTTAAAAAATATTAAAATTAATTTATTTTATTTGTTTATCACTAATATTGGTCATATGTAAGAGATATTTGTTATTTAAGGATTATAGTGAAATGTATATGTTGAAAAAAGAAAAGTATAACATCGATTGATTAAAAAAATATTTTGCGACAATTCTAGAAATGCATCAGTAAACGATCTTCAACGTTCTTTTTTTAATTCATATGGCAAACTTGCTTTAAAATGTCACGATGAGTCCATGAAAGCATGAAAAAGTACATATAAGAAAGGAAAGACATTCAAAAATTTCAAGTTATATCAAGCCTTCTCTTTTTTGATTTCTGCAATTGTCAGCATCTTTCTCTTATTTTTATTTGACAATTTCTTTGCGCACTTCTTCTTGATACTTTCCAGAGTTTCTTCATTGTTTGAAATGTCAACCTTAGTAACACTTTGGCTTTCTGGGGCTTTTTTCTTTTGATCATCTTCTTTGCCCACTCCATCTACAGTTTTCCCTCCAATATTATTGGCACATATACTTGATGATTTTCTCTTCTTGCCTTTCTTCAAAGTGGATTGTATCTTTCCCACTCCTTCAGCTGCGATATTTAATTGTCCATTCACTACTTGTGCTTTTTAGTTAAGAGCAACAAGGAAATAAAACGTTGTTGACGTCTGTAAGATAGCTTTTTGTAGTATTTTGACTCGTGTTAGCCCCGATTTAATTGAATATTAATAATGAGATATAAATAAAATAATAAATTCTAATTGAAAATCATGAACTTTTCATGTTGATCAAATTCATCGTTATTCAATGATATAAATAATTATATTAGAATACATATTGATATGTTATGCTATTATACATCTTATAAAAAAATCTATTGAATAATAATCTAAAATATAATAGTATTACCTGCTCAATTGTTGTTAAATACTCCTGACTGGGCATCCAATAAATACATTGTCGCTTCCTCGAACATAGTTATGATTGCACCGATCGCCTTGTAAGACATTCAACAAAGAAATCGATATCTACAATTGATAAAATACTTATCGGTATTTGATGAATAAATGAATTATGTAAGTTTTTAAAATATGATTGATACCTTGGTACTATTTCGATATTTTCCTCATTACATTTGTACAAGTCGCAGTGTCTTTACTTTTCAAAACAGAGGCAGAACATTTCTTACATGAGTCATACCACAAGGAAGATTTATTTTCAACTCTTTCGACAACTCTTTTGAAACAATAATACATGTTCTGTAAATAGACAAAAAGAAATATTTGAAAAAAATTATATCATTGAATAAAAGATACATAATGTTCATAATAAAAAAAAACATGATATTAAATAATACTTCTACCTCGTATAATGTATCTCGTTTGTATATGATCTCATTGAGGCTCACTTCCTTTGCATATTTCATTCTCTCAATCATTGATTGTTCTCGGACTTTTATAGGATTATCAATTGAATGCACTATGTAACATTAGAAATGAATGTGTTATTTTCAAATTCAATCAACGTGGTATTGAAATTTAAAGTTATTGATTCCGTTTCTCAAATGTTTTATTTCTTCACAAGTTGGGTCTATATGTAGGATTGATGCTGATGTTGTTTTCATATGTAACTCACCTAAATAAGGAAATATGACATACAGTAACACATATGAAAAGTAGTCATTTCAACTGTTATATTTTTAGGACATATTCAATAATAAGAAGAAGAGGAAAAACTAATTTTTTCCAGAAACTGTAATTAAATAAAATTACCAAGGTATTTTTTTGGGGTGGCTTTAGTGATGGCAACTATCGGATTTTGATCAAGAATATCCTCCAATAGATTTTCTTCATTTGCTTGCCAAATCCTCCCAAAGACAAACAATTACAGGATGAAATCAGATATAGATAATAAGTCAATCACATACGTTCTTCAAAATTGAATGGAAAAAACAACACCTGATGAAAAAGAATAAACATTTTGATTAGTGTTTGTTAATTATCGTTATTTCCCTCACAGACTTCAACACGGTCCTTGAGTTTGTAGTCATTCTGCATTCTTTTACTCGTAAGACAACTCCATAAATATCTGTATGACATAATTTGCACTTATAAAAATGTTCTATAAACATATCATTATGGTAAAATAAATATATGCATGACATAAGTTACACTTACAAAAATATTTGAAAAACATATTATTATGGTCAAATAATAAGTAAAGGATAAAGAAAATATACCAACTCCATTATTGTGTAGTTCAAGATTTATATCCATGAACTCGACAAAATTGTATTCAATTTTATCTGCAATAGGTTGATCTGACGCATCATTCACAACAGAATGTTTCTTTAAGACCAATTCCTTTTCAGGATGTGCATTCGAAAATAGTGGATTAACTCTTTTAACATCCGCATTTGCAATCATATATGTATTGTTAACTGCTATTTTGCCTGTAAAGTGATTTATGTCTTCATTGAAGATAATAACTCCAATCTGCACACCCTACAAAAATTAGACATTTTGTTTTAAATTGTTAAATATAATAATTATTTAAATATAAAAAATTGTAGTTTAGTTTATTTTCTTACTTCTTCATCTACCATAACCATTTTACGAATCTTGGAAGAGAAGTTTTGTCCGCAAGATGTTGGGAAGCCAACTCTTAGAGCTTTTAAACGTAAAGTGAATGACTTTTGATTTATATTCAAAAGTCTTACTAGTGTCGTTGAATCCATTGACAAGATTGATTATTTCCTACATTGTACAAGATAAGATATATTAATGTCACAAGTCAATTGTGAGGTATTACATTAATCAATATTGTGAGGGAGAATAATTTACAATTGAATTCTTCAATTCCAAATTTCAAACTAAACTTTTGAATAAACATCAAACCTGAAATTGATGGAATAGAATAATAAAGATTTAATAAGAATGGCCCTATCTCAATCTAAATTCTAAACTATATAATCTCAATGAATAAAATGGTTACTTATCAATTTCACAGAAGAAAACGCATTACATGTAACATGTGTTGTTAATCGATTCTAAAGTTGAGTTTAAAAAAAAAGGTTGGCAACCAAAAAAGAAAAGAATGGAGATGCAAAATAATCACAATTAATACTCAAAGTCACATAAATCCAAAATAGAACTAAGATTATTTTAGAAGAAAAAAATTAAACATGGGATCCCATCAAATTTATGTACAATTTCTTGAAATTCTTGTTATGTTCCAACAAATCTGTGTGCTTCCTGAGAAATCAATAGAAACACGTACGCTCACCGGATGTACACTGCAAAAGGCAGATACACAAGTCAATCATCATAATATTTTTGTCCCTTTTTTTCCTTGAAAATTATACAAATAGTAACAACTTATTGTTAGTTTTTAACAATAATAATTATGGCAAAAAAATTATTACTTGATATATCGTAATATTGATCAATTTAATATTTTTTACTTTCCATTTTGTTAATAAACGTAAAGTACAAATAACCAAATTTTGGAACCAAACAAGAACTTATTACTTAATTTAGATGACATTTTCCCTTTATATTCTCAAACTTCAAAGGTGTTTTTGTAACTATCCCTTATATTAATGATAAAAGGGGCTTATGGTGATGATTACGAACCGAACCGAATGTCAGTTTGATAAAATTCAAAACCGAAATCCGAACCATATTATACAGATTCGGTTTTGTTTGAAACCGAAATTATTTCGATTTTCTTTTTTTCGGTTTTCCGGTCAAACCAATCCTAAATTGAAAAAAAAAAAAAGAAAAAAGAATGTGTGTATTTTGCAAACGTTTTATGAAAAATAATAATAAACAAATTCAGTTTTAGTTCGGTTTGACTACGATAAAACCGAAACCGAAAACTACGGGCTATTGCATTTCAAAAATAATATTATGGGACCCGCAAGGGTAGCCAAGTTGGTGGAGTAGGTGAGCGCGACCGAAGGTCACGAGTTCGATTCCCCTACCAACACTTTCTTGGTTGAGCTCATCACACAGGCTTGCCTAGTGTGGTTTACCTGGTTGGCGTAGTTTGCGGTGCTAGTCGCCCGAGGGTTTATCCAAAGGCGCACTCGAAGAGTAGCGGCCGCGGGTTCCCCGTCATCAAAAAAAAAAAAAAAAAAAAAAAAAAAAAAAAAAAATAATATTATGGGTGACAAGAAAACTTTTTCCACCATCTGCTAATCCCCTAATTACGAATATCGTCTCCATCTCAAACAAATGGAAAAGCACATAACCACATTTTGCACTCAACATAAAGAACAACAACGCGGAGTCTATTATTACAAAATATGCATAGAAAATGAATCAGGAAACATACCAGTACTGACTTTAATTCCTCAACAATTAAAATCTATTCTCTTTATTGTAGTACTCCAGAATCTCAATGGATGCTTTTTACTGCAACTCCCTGAACCTACACTTTTAATAATAAATGGTTTTACGTATTTTTCATTATAAAAATATTAGAACTTCAAAAACTCAAATATTGACATCCATAACCGTTATTTCTGGAATGTAGGCAGTTACAAAAGTTAATTACATTAATTTCACACTCCAAGGCCACAAGATTATATAGTTATATCTTGAGAAGCCAAAAGGGGTCTGATTAATAGGTTCAAAATTGTAACTGATATCCATCCTTGATGCAATTACAATACTGATAAGTCAAGACTGATTGGATTCTCGATACATTAAATTCGAAAATGTCAAAACCAACTGATCTGAACCGGATGGAATTGATTGCTGCTAAAATATGTGTTGTGCTGGAAGGAATGAGTTGTGGAGCTGGTAAAGGTTACGTACAGATACGCATTCGCGAATTGATTATTATGTAAATTTTGTAAGAGCGAAAACCAGTACATTTACTATGATATGTTCTTGATTGAATTTTCTTTGGCAGCAGGCTGATAATGCCTTTAGTGTTGATGGAGAAGAAAATGTGAATAGATTGCCGTGTTTAAAGAAAGCCACTCGAGTTCTTTAATGCATACACTTATTTCACATTTTAAGTGGTAATTTCAGAATAGGTACCCTAACTTTGCCTATTTTTTGCTTTTAGTACCCTAGATTCCTAACTCACCAAAAATGACCATCCACGCAACTCTTTTTAATCACTTTTGGTACTGGCCATTAGTTGACCGCCTAATCCCAAACTCTAAATCTCCTAACAATGTCAAATATTATCTCAAATCGATGAACTCACCAGCGATTTTTCTTGGCAAAATTAAAAAGGCAGGGGCATTTGCATTTAACATCAAATTTTTCTTATTTTTTTCTTTTGCTAAGGGTGAGAAAACCGTGATTTTATGGCTTCTTCATACGTGCAACTCCGAGAAGGCTTGAGAGTGCGATGGCTAAATTTGTTGTTTAATTCCTATTAGATTACAATGTAGGTTAATATCCTTGAGGCTTGAATTTTAAGAAGAAATGCTTGTTTTATATATGGTGATTTTAGCTGTTGATCATGCAACTGAATCGTTTTTATTTTATTTTCTTCCCCTTTATTTTTCTTCTTTTTTTACTGACATTCTTTGTTTTTGCATTGTTTCCCTGTTTGGCTTGTATTTGAAAAACCATTTATGTATTTACGACATCAGATCTTTTCATTTATGATTTATTATATTAGTTAAAATTAATTAATTTAAGTGTTACAAAGTATAACATATTAATAATTAAAAATTAAAAGTATAATTTAAGATTCTTAATAATTTTATAAGATTATCAAATTTGAATTTCACTTCATTTAAAGATCAATTATATTATTAAAAATAATGGATGTAAAAAAAGGTCTATTGGTTACAATTTTTAAATTATTCAGTTTCTGTGGTTTTGATTTTAAATTTTTAGATAAAAATTAATAGTATAAAAACGTTTTATCGCATTAAAAATTTAGTTTTTTTACTTTTTTCCCAAGAGTTCCCGAGGATTTGAGGGTTTAAATATAAATAACAAGTGAAATTATCCCAAAGTTTTAACAATTGCATTTGATATATTACACTAAAATTTAGAACTTGCTTTTGGAGACATTGAAATTGAAATATAGTGCTTCATTGTTTTATGTTTTTATTTTTTGTAATATTGATTAATCAATGATTTTTAATTTTTTGTTATATAAATACGAAGGGGCCATTTTTATCTTGCATCTGGCCCTTTAAAATATTGGAATGACCCTGGATAATATCGTGTAAGTTGTGTTTGAGTTTGGGTTTCTAGTGTTTGTGTTCAGATTTCTCTCAGTTAATTTGTGCCGTGTTCGTATCGGGTACTCGTGTCGTTCGTAGATTGCCGCCCCTACTAAAAGCATATGAATTCTTTTGTTATGGTACCAAAATTGTAATTTCCTCGATCAAAATTACTACATAAAACACTTACAGGACCAAATATGTCACTCTCGTTTTCTTACAGGACCAAATTGTAACTAAGCCTTACACTATATATGTGTCTATTAGAAAATTTTATGTATGATCAAAAGTTTAACATGTTTTCCACACGTCAGAAAAATAAATTGGATTGTTCAAAATTTGATTTAAAATAGATTGTTAATTTTTGTTAGAGTTTGTGTTTGTCCCATATTGCCAAGAATTGTGTTTCAACTCATTTAGATCGACACATTTTTCCCACATTAACGAAACAAATAAAATTTAAATGTATTTTTCCATTTAATAAGAATTTGAATACCACTTCAACTCAATTATTGATTATAATATTTGTCACGCCCAAATGGGACGCGACGACGATCCACAACTTAAATACAAGTAATCCGAACATTCTAGACGAATATCATCAAAACCCAATGGAACAGAGTCTAAATAGCAATGAAATATAGAAACACGTTACAACTTACATCCACAATATCCATAATCCAAATTACATCCCGATATGATCTAAAGAAAACAACTTAAAGTCAAAGGGTCCTACGCCCTTCAGTTACAAACCGGAATGAAAGGAAATAAAAGAGTCCAACAACAAACACAAGAAAAGAGTCCAACAACAACAACAAGTAGTAGTAAGTCCAACAACAAATAATAGTAACAAGTCCAGCGACATCAACAACAAAAGATAGTAAATCCAACAAGCGGAGTACAAGGGCTCAATCCGTGGTCGGTTCAGCATCTTCAACGAAGTCCTCATCTAAGGTTAGAAAACAGGTGGGGATGAGACAAAATCTCAGTGGATGGGGTGATCGTGTGCAAGTGTGGCGATATATATAGTTAATGCGAGAAAACAGTTATATGAAAACGCGTGAGTATGATGCATGAATTCACACACAGTCCACAAGCGTCGTGATAAATATATTTAAGTAATATACTTATACAGTTCAAGAAAACAGTTCGTGGTCACACATGCACTATGTGATTCAGGCAAGACAGGTAGGATTGCGTACAAAATGTAACGCCAATCCCATGCAAGACAAATAATGGTTGCGTACGGATTTGTAGCGCCAACCAATGCAAAACAAGTAGCGGTTGCGTACGGATTTGTAGCGCCAACCAAACGGGTCCGATAACTCGAATCGTGTGGATCAGACAACGATTCCTTCGTTCTTCCTTGTAACTCCCCGGGCAAGATGGTCCAAGACCTGTCACCTTATCGCTCCGTAGGCAAAGACAAAATCCACAGTGGAGCTTGCAAGGCTCGGATTTGTCATAATCATGATTATACCTCAAGTACTACGACCCACTTCCCTTGGACACTCCGTCCCTCAGTTGCGGGATTAGGGCGATTGGGCCGGAAGAGTGGAATTAGCAGCCGAGCTGCCCGGTTCCATTCCCGACGTATCCATTCTCGATGTGAGCTCGACACACCAAGTTGACTCAGCAGAAAAGTAAATACAAGTACAAAAAGTATCAACCAGGCAATGAGTATTATTGATTCAGGAAGCGATTCGAAATTTTTGAAAATTCACGTGTAGCAATATGGCGTTGGTGGAGTTATTTGGATGAAGATGATTATCGGAAGGATAAGCAATCTTCGATATCTTGAAAGATTAGGTGGAACATAAGTCCCGTTATAGATTCAAAACCGCAAGACGAGGAAGTCGCCCCGCAATCGGGTATTGATCGGTCGAATCGGTCCGATAAGTCAAGGGTTTTTGAGAAAATAAGATACTTTAATTAAATCTCCAAGTCAGAGGGTCCAGGGCTATTTTAGTAAAAGGTAAAATAGTTTGAGTTAGGTCCTTTATAAAAGAAAAATTACAATTTCGCCCCGTTTTGTAAAAATCAAAACTTTTGGGGTTAAAATTGAATAAATAAATATCCCGACCTTGAAAAATTATGAGGTCAGTTCCTAAATTCTCCAAATTGTCCAGAGATTCAGGTTTTAAAGTTTTGAGGTCGAGTTTTTATAAAATTCTCACATTGGCCCCAAATTTGTAAAAATTGTCATTTCAGCCCTTAGTTTAAAATAATTGGAACTCACAAACCGGAAGGGTTTTTAATGTAATTCCAGTTGAAAATGTCACTAAGGTTAGTAGGATATTGGGACAAAAGCAGTTTTTAAAAGAAATAAGTGTAGGTCCTTTAACTTTTAAAAATATCATTTTTGTCCCATTTTGAAATAATTGCCTTTAATGCCTTTAGGGGTCCAATTGTTATGAAATTTGAACCTTGGGTCCAAAATATAATTAAGTTACAGTTAAGTTAGTATTTCCAGGTGCATGGGCTGCATAAGGCCTGGAAATTTCATTTGGGTCCTCAAGTTAGTCTTTTACACTTTAGTCCCTCAATTTTAGAAAAATTACTTTCCAAGCCCTACACACTTGGATTTTTGGAATACATTTAAAATATATCATTTCCAGTAACTTAAGAGTAAAAATTTCAAATTTTAAAATTAAGGTCTGGTACAGTTTCAAAATTTGCAAAGTAGCCCTTAAACTTTCAAAATTTTACAATCTAGTCCTTGGGCTTTTAAAGGTTGATTTTATTTATCTTAAAACTCTTAAAACTTTATTAAAATGTCCAAAAGTCATTTTTGAACCTGAGTACAGTCCCAAAAATCAAAATTTGCAGAGGGGTCCTTTAACTTTCATTTTCTTGCAATTTAGTCCACCAATTTTCCATTTTTGCATTTTTAAGTCCAAAATTGGAATTTAATTAATTATGCTCGACTTGTACAGGTTATAAGTCATCCAAAACATGGATTTCAAAGATCATACACATGCATGTCCAATATATACAAAAATTCATCAAATAGAACATTAAATCGTACATGCATGCACCTAAAATTCAATAAATAGCAATTTTGAGCAACTCTTGAGAATTTTCATGATTTGATACATAAAATTGACATGCAATATATAGATTATATATCTCAAGGGATCATGATCAAAATTCTATATGTATTTTAATAAAAACACCTAAAAGTTGGAAAGTATTTTTCCACCCACCTTAAATTGGAAAGTTGTGAAATAAAAGGGAAAATTTCACAACTTTGGATGAGGTCACTTAGGTCAGCCCCTATGTCAAGAAATATCAAAAATTGGATTTAGAAAAATGGGAGAAAAATTAAGGAAAGAAAGAAGGAGATAAGAAAATTGGAAAGACTACACTTTACCTTGTGTAGTAGGTGATTGGAGACTAGTTGAAGCTTCAAATTTGAAATTTTTGGTTCAACTCCAAAATCACCTAAGGTCAGCCCCTATTTCTCAAAAATGAAAAACGGGTGTTAAAATTTGAATAAAATAGAAAGAAGAAGAAAGAAGGGTTCTAGTGTCTAATTCTTACCTTGTAGTCCAAATTTCTCTACTAGTTATTCTTCAAGTCTTCAAATTTCACCACCATGCATGCATGTCTCCAAGTGGTCTTCTATGTACCTCAATATCCAAAATATAAACTTAAATTAAAAGGAGAAGGTGATGAGTAGCAAGATTTTAAGTTGAATTGAGGAGTGAAATTTCTTACCTTGAGATAGGGGGTGTTCGAATTTTTGGTGTTTAAGTGGTAAGATTGTTTGTTTTGGTTTAGATGTTTGAAGAAAGAAAGTATGTTTGATGTTAGGAAGAATATGTTCTTGAAGATATGAAGATGGGTTTGAAGATGTGAAGGACTTGTGTTTGAATATTTGAAGATGTGAAGAAGGGGTACTTGAAGATATGAAGAACTTATGTTGAAGATTTGAAAATGTGAAGAGTTGGTGTTTGAAGGTTTGAAGATGTGAATGATTTTGTGTTTGAATATTTGAAGATGTGAATAATTTTTAGAGAGAGGTTAGAGAGAAGGAGGAGAATTAGCTTGAGAATTAGAATGTGTTTAATGAAATGAACAAAATTTGTTCATTTTTTCTCAATGTGGCCGTCCACATTAGGGGGGGGGGGAAGAGGGATTTTTGATTAATTTTGTGTCTTGCAAATTGTCTCTTGCATGGAGACAATTAGAATAGTCAAAGTATGGAAGAGAGGGAATGTTGGGAAGACTCCAACATGTTGGGAAAAATAGTAATAAAGAATTGATGTATAAGATGATATGTATAATGTTTGAATTAATGGTATAATTATACACAAGATGACTAATATAAGGTGTAAGTGTACAAGAGTTGGATGATATTTCTACTCCAAAAATCATCACCATGGCCGTCCACTATAGGGGTACTATGGTAATTCCATATATATATATATATATATATTTTTTGTCCCAAATTTGATGATAATAGTTGAAATATATCAATCTCCAAAATAATTACTGATTTCCTTGATCACTTATAAGTCTCATGATCACTTATACTAAATCAAATTCTTAATTCTATAAGGTAAAAATCTCTAAAATAAATAGTCTCTTAAAATTCTAAGGTGACTAATAAAGACAAAATAGTAATAACGATCAATCTAGTGATCATAAATGCAAAATAGAACTAATAAATGATCATGATCACAAGTAATAAATAAAATTAAATAAAATACAAATATATATTATTAATAATTACCCGTCAAAGTGACGCGGTAAAATAGTCGATCAATTACATAGACGACAATAAGAATCAATTATATGTTCGGAAAAATCGGGGCTTCACAATATTGATAAAAGGTGTACAAAGATCGAGTTACCCAAACTATATTCACGTTTGACTCAATTATTTAAGCTCATTCAAACTTAGGTCACCTACTAAGCATATCCAATTAAAATATAAGATTTTATAAAAAAAACAAATTAATTTACAAATATAGAATCCCGACAAATATGAAGAGAGAAGACCCTCGAGAACCCTAACACGTATGAATTGTTCTGAGTTTACTTCTTTATATTATTAGTTTCCGTGTAATACCCCGAACGTATGAGTGTTGGTCTGGTTGTTTTTTTTTTAAGACATATCTTGGAAGGAAATGGGTATTATGGGAATCGAACTCAAATAGCTGATATGACTTGAATTCCTTAATAACTTGATCATTATTCAATTTTCACGTAAATGATTAATTTTAAAGAGAAGCGTGCCCAGAACCCTATATAAAAGATACAAGTACAATATTACTGAGTTCTTTTGAATCGTAGCACAATCAGTTACATGTGATTAAAGCCAAAAAGAATGAAGACGACTTATTTGCGCTAAGAAACCATGTATATGATAATACTTTAATAACTTCCACTAAGATTATTATGTTTATTGGTACTAATTATTCTCTAAATGATGCAACTAAGTCCTTTGTCCTTTTCTTAGCAAATGGGTTTGCATGATCTATGTTTAAACGTATTACATATTTGTAAGAGAGAATGATCTCAACTGATCAGAGAGAGAGAGAGAGAGAGAGAGAGAGAGAGAGAGAGAGAGAGAGAGAGAGAGAGAGAGAGAGAGAGAGAGAGAGAGAGAGAGAGATGATCTCATTTAAATATCGAGTCAAATATGGTCATTCTCATTTAAATATCGAGTCAAATATGGTGAACCCTATTAAAAATTCACAATGCTTAAAATAGATAAAGATATGCCCTACTGACATGAAGAAATTAAGTATTGCGAAAAATACAAGTTGAGACACTACAATAGGACATTAATTTTTTGACTAATCTCTTTGCAAAGCAAGAGTTCTCTTTCAACTCTATTTCAACTATACCTTGTACTTAATATATATGAGAATTATTTCTGAGAGATTAAAGGTCGGCGACTTGCACAAATTTAGATTATTTTGTAAGTTAAATAGGACCCTTATTTAATACTAAAAATATGCTTTTAAAAATTTAAAATAAAGTATATGTAAATGTTTGAAGTTTTACATAAGCATATGTTTTTTATATTATATTATTACACAATTATAATGGAATATAACCATAAATACAAAATAATAATTTTGTTATCACATTACCTTATTGATAGGTATCAGAACTTTTGCAATAAAGTGAGTCATTCTTTGATATTTTATTGTCCTAATAAAAATAAAAATTAACAACATTAATAATGAAGACAAAAATAAAATTTAGCAACATTAATAACGTAAGTGTCAAATATTTGTACCGCACTCAAAACTTGTTTGTACACAATATTTTTTATTTTCGAATCTCCCCTTCCATTTGCATGGTCCTAGTTTAATCAAAACTTTAGTTGTAGACATTGAAGTTCCTCCGAGAGAGCAACATATAATTGACCGTGAGAAAACACTGATTGTGGCAAATAGACACCAACGTTCGTGTGTTTGTCCTTGAGCTTTATTGATTGTCATAGCAAAGCAAAGTCTAATTGAAAATTGTTTACGCCTAAATTGAAATGGATAACCTTCGTTCTCAACTGGTGAAAGTGGTATTCTAGGTATAAACACATGCTTTCCACTATGCTGCCCAAGGACAATCTCGGCATCAATTACATTATTCCTAAAATCCCGATACACCATTCTTGTACCGTTACATAATCCATTTGAAGGATCCAGTTCTTGAAAGAATTATTGGGCATTTTCGTTTTAGCACCAACTTATGAGGAGGTAACCCATTTGGAGTTAATGAGTTCAAGAAATCCTCTTCGTAATAGTTGTTTGTGTCATCAATAGCTTCATCAAAGTTGCTAAATGTTCTTGCTTCTCCAGAAAACATAGAGATCAAATTGTCATTCAATCTATCAACATGCTCGTTTTTAGCAAAATAATATTGCTCGACTTATCATGTAATGAGTGAATGGGAATTTTTATCCAACGCCGGGAAAATAGCCCTTATAAGTCATTTGTATTGAGTCTTCTTCATTGTCATACTCAATAATCATTTGTTCGGGATTTCTATATTACCTTCATGATCAATTGGTTCCTCACCATTTCCAACTCTTAGCAAGAATTCACTGAAATTCGGATCATTCCTTGACCTCATGTTTCTTGTTAAAGTAATTTTCCTCATTTTAGGCCACAAATATGATTTGACCAAACTTGCATAGATAGTTTGATGGATTGTTGCCCTAGGAACAACTGTAATACTTGTCTAAAATCTCCACCAAAAACTATGACTTTTCCACCAAAATCATCTTTATTTCCCATTACGTCTTTTAATAGTTTATCAACATTCTCAATAGCCCATCGTTTTGCCATTGGTGCTTCATCCCATAATATAAGTTGTGCTATACGCAATAGATCTGCATCCCCACTTTGCTTCGATATAGTGCATTCACTTGATTCATTTGAATCTATTGGTATTTTAAAGCGTGAATGTGATGTTTTCCCTCCAGGCATTATTGCGGCATCAACTCCAGACGTTGCAGTTGCAAGTGCTATTAAATTCTTGGATCTAAGATGAGATAATAATGCACGGTATAAGAATGTTTTTCCGCCCACCCCCCATTAATAAAAGAAATTCCTCCATTTCCCTTCTTTATGCAATCTAGGATCATCAAAAAGCTTTGTGTTGCTCAATATTCAATTTTCCTCAAACCGTAATCTTCCTGGAGGTATTTCAATGGACATTTCATCTTGTACCTCTCTCACGAAAATCATTCTCCATGTTATTCATATCAATAGGGATATCTGGAAGATCAAATGAACTTATGCTTTTTCCATGCTCTGCAAGAAAAATCCAAACTTTTTAAAGTTTTTGCAACTTGTAGTTCAAATGAGGTCTTTGAGTCTCTTCTAAAATCATCGCGTTTGCTTCATAGTATGTATCCCAAAGAACTCTACATCTGTTGGTGCACAATATATCAATATGATTGCAAATAATCTTCGCAATTCATTTGGCATTTAAAAAGTGACAGCTTCATTTAAGCATTCAATTACACTAAAATCAGATTCAAGCAATCCTCTTTTTTGTGCTGCTTCCTTGAAGCATGAGCAACGTACACCATTCACCGTTAGCAAATCTTCAAAAGACGTTGGTCCTCTGACATGATTCAAAAGTAATCTTAGATAATATCTTTCACCTTCACTGGGGTTTGCAGTATTTATACAGCCAATGACATCTTACAAAAAAAAAAAAAAAATACAGCCAATGACATCTCTTTTCTTTCTTTCCTTCCAACATTTACCTTACTTGTCCCACATAATGCTCCTAAATTCCCGGTAAAGATATTTTCCTCGCCTCTTCACTTTTGGAGCAAATGGAAAAAAAACTCTGTAAGCATTGTTTTGGAGACATGATCCCAGCTCAAAATATTTTATAAATTCTGATTTTCCCAATAAGTCACACATTGTTGATTTGGGAGGTGAAGTGGCAAGTTAATAACTGCTGGATATATTTCATTCAAATTAAACTCAAAAATTCGCCACATTGCTTCCGAGCGAGACCATCTTTTATTCATTATGGTTAGAAAAAGTCTTTTCTCTTACATGATTTTCGAATTCTTTTAGCATTGGATGCATTTTACATAATCGATAAATAATTTAGCTTATAAATCATAAGCTAATGATTAGTAAATCACATGAAAGTTATCGCATTAATAGAAAAAATAATTAAATATTATACCAAAATCCATCATAATATCATCATTTTATCTCATTATTGTTATTCAAGTAAAATAAAAAAAAAGGTTAGTCAAATTCTTATATTTCATGTGCTTACTTCTTTTATTCTATCTCAGTTCTTTGATTAAAGAAATGTAAAAAAAAATTACAATATAATATATATGTAAAAAAATCATATATTATTTTAATTCTAGTGACAAAGTTAATATTTTTCATTAGCACTTAAACTTAAAGTTTGTAGTCCTCCTATTTCCGATTGTCTTAAAAATAATAAACATTAACCTAATATATAAAAACTTAATCCATTATTTTCATCGAGAGTCGGTATTAAATAAAATAATGAAAAAGTGACAAGTCGAAATCTGAGTTTTGAAACTCTATTCAATTGCACACAAAATATCTTTATTTAATAAATAATAAACCAAAGACAATCTTATGAAAGAAAAAATAAGTATACAATTTTTACGTGTCAATCTTCAATAATTAAATATAATACTAATTAACTTTTATGTTTGGATTTCTTTTAGCATTAACTTATGTTTTTAAAAGTTATACATAATAAACTAAAAACTAATATAATATAGTTTTTTAAATTTCATAAAGTTTTAGAAAGATACGCTATACTATTGGAGTTTGTATTTAATTGCAATGGAATTTGACTATTTTTGTACGCCCCAAAAATTTGGAGCCTCTACCCAATGGTAACTCACGTCAGTTCTCCCATTTGAGAATACAATTCACCAAATATTTGAGCAATATTAATTCTCAAATAGACATAGTTCTTCATAACCTCTCGGAAACAGAGTCAATAGTCGCAGCGGAAATATTATTAAAATCCATTTGTCTAAGCGAAAGAGGTCTTACGCCCTCTATTACATCCAACATAGCAACTATTCATAAACGAAATTTAAGGGTAGATCGACAAACTAAGTCTAGGGATTAATCCGTCACTTGATCATCTTCGTTGACGTCTTCATAATATGGTGGATCATCACCGGCCGTTGAAAAAATGTGGGGTGAGACAAAAATTCTCGATGGGTGGGTGCTTGGTGCGCGAGTGTGGCTTGTTTTATGCACGGAAAATAGTTTCATGGAAATTAATGCATGAAGTGCATATGACTTTGTCTCGTTGTTTGTATAAAGATTTCCATTAACCATTATGTTAGAATTGTCAGAATTAGTCAAGCATTATTATTGTCTTATTAAATTTACTTCCACTTTCAATTGGATAAAGCCAAGCAAATTATCCCACATCACTTGGATAAAGCCGAAGCAAATTATCCCACTTCACTTGGATAAAGCCGAAGCAAATTATCCCACATCACTTGGATAAAGCCGAAGCAAATTATCCCACATCACTTGGATAAAACCGAAGCAAATTAACCCACATCACTTGGATAAAGCCGAAGCAAATTATCCCACTTCATTTGGATAAAGCCGAAACAAATTATCCCACTTTAAATTTTCACTTTACTTTTCACTCTCATTCTGTAAAGCCCCCGATTTTTTCGACATATAATTGATTCTTTTGTCGTCTATGTCATTGATCGACTACCGCGTCACTTTGACGGGTAATTATTACTAGTGATCATGATCATTTATTAGTTCTATTTTGCATTTATGATCACTTGATTGATAATTATTACTATTTTTGTATTTATTAGTCACCTTAGAATTTTAAGAGACTATTTATTTTAGAGACTTTTACCTTATAGAATTAAGAATTTGATTTAGTATAAATGATCATGAGACTTATAAGTGATCAAGGAAATCACTAATTATTTTGGAGATTGATATATTTCATCTATTATCATCAAATTTGGGACAAAAAAAATATTTGGAATTACCATATTACCCCTATAGTGGACGACATTGGTGATGATTTTTGGAGTAGAAATATCATCCAACTCTTGTACACTTACAACTTATATTATTAGTCATCTTGTGTATAATTATACCATTAATTCAAACATTATACACATTATCTCACATATAAATTCTTCATTATTAAACTTCCCAACATGTTGGAGTCTTCCCAACATTCCTTCTCTTCCCATACCTTGCCCATACCTTTGACCACCCTTTCGTCTCCATGCAAGAGACAATTTGCAAGACACAAAATTAAACAAAAAAATTCCTCTCCCTCTCTCCCCATTTGGACGGCCAAAATGGCATTTTTATACAAAAAATTCATTTTTCATCCAACACATTTTAATTCTCAAGCCTTTTCTCCAACCGCTCTCTAATCTCTCTCTAAAAATCATTCACATCTTCAAATATTCAAACACAAAATCATTCACATCTTCAAACCTTCAAACACCAACTCTTCATATCTTCAAATCTTCAACATAAGTTCTTCATATCTTCAAGTACCACTTCTTCACATCTTCAAATATTCAAACACAAGTCCTTCACATCTTCAAACCCATCTTCATATCTTCAAGAACATCTTCTTCCTAACATCAAACATATTTTCTTTCTTCAAACATCTAAACCAAAACAAACAATCTTACCACTTAAACACCAAAAATTCGAACACCCCTATCTCAAGGTAAGAAATTTCACTCCTCAATTCAACTTAAAATCTTGCTACTCATCACCTTCTCCTTTTAATTTAAGTTTATATTTTGGATTTTGAGGTACTTAGAAGACCACTTGGAGACATGCATGCATGGTGGTGAAATTAGAAGACTTGAAGAATAACTAGTAGAGAAATTTGGACTACAAGGTAAGAATTGGACACTGTGAGCCCTTCTTTCTTCTTCTTCCTATTTTTTTCAAATTTTAACACCCATTTTTCATTTTTGAGAAATAGGGGCTGACCTTAGGTGATTTTGGAGTTGAACCAAAATTTCCAAATTTGAAGCTTCAACTAGTCTCCAATCACCTACTACACAAGGTAAAGTGTAGTCTTTCTAATTTTCTTATCTCCTTCTTTTTCTCCTTAATTTTTCTCTCATTTTTCTAACTCCAAATTTTTGATATTTCTTGACTTAGGGGCTGACCTAAGTGACCTCATCCAAAGTTGTGAAATTTTCCCTTTTATTTCACAACTTTCCATTTTAAGGTGGGTGGAAAAATACTTTCCAACTTCTAGGTGTTTTTATTAAAATGCATGTAGAATTTTGATCATGAGCCCTTGAGATATGTATATTTTATGTATTGCATGTTAATTTTATGTATCAAGTTGTGAAATTTCTCAAGTGTTGCTAAAAATGCTAATTATTGAAATTTAGGTGCATGCATGTACAATTTAATGTTCTATTTGATGAATTCTTGTATGAATTGGACATGCATGTGTATGATCTTTGAAATCCATATTTTGGATGACTTATAACCTGGACAAGTCGAGCATAATTGATTAAATTTCAATTTTTGGACTTAAAATGCAAAAATGGAAAGTTGGTGGACTAAATTGCAAGAAAATAAAATTTAAGGGACCCCTCTGCAAATTTCGAATTTTGGGACTGTACTCAGGTTCCAAAATGACTTTTGGACATTTTAATAAAGTTTTAAGAGTTTTAAGATAAATAAAATCAACCTTTAAAAGCCCAAGGACTAGATTGTAAAATTTGAGAAGTTTAAGGGCTACTTTGTAATTTTTGAAACTGTACCAGACCTTAATTTTAAAATTTAAAATTTTCACTCTTAAGGGACTGGAAATGACATATTTTAAGTGTATTCCAAAAATCCAAGTGTTTAGAGCTTGGAAAGTAATTTTACTAAAATTGAGGGACTAAATTGTAAAAGATTAAACTTGAGGACCCAAATGAAATTACCAGGACTTATACAGCCCATGTACCTGGAATTACTAATGTAACTATAACTTAATTATATTTTAGACCCAAGGTTCAAATTTCATAACAATTGGACCCCTAAAAGCCTTAAAGACAATTATTTCAAAATGGGACAAAAATGAGATTTTCAAAAGTTACAGGACCTACACTTATTTCTTTTAAAAACTGTTTTTGTCCCAATATACTACTAACCTTAGTAACACTTTCCAACTGGAATCACATTAAAAGCCCTTCCGGTTTGTGAGTTCTAATTATTTTAAACTTAGGGCGCGAAATGATAATTTTAACAAATTTGGGGCCAATGTGAGAATTTTATAAAAACTTGACCCCAAAACTTTAAAAACCTGAATCTCTGAACAATTTAGAAAATTTAGGAACTGACCTCATAATTTTTCAAGGTCGGGATATTTATTTGTTCAAATTTTAACCCCAAACGTATTGGATTTTACAAAATGGGGCTAATTGTAAAATTTTCTTTTATCAAGGACCTAACTCAAATTATTTCCTTTTCAAGAAACAGCCATGGCCCTTCTGACTTTGATATTTAATTAAAATATTTTATTTTCTCAAAAACCCTTGACTTATCGGATCGTCTTTGACCGATTAATACCCGACGCGAGCGACTTCCTCCTTGCGATTTTGAATCTATAACGGGACTTATGTTCTACCTAATCTTTCAAGATATCGAAGATTGCTTATCCTTCGATAATCGTCTTCATCCAAATAGCTCCACCAACGCCATAATTGCCACTCGCGATTTTCAAAATTTTCCCGAATCGCTTCCCTAAATCAATAATACTCACTACCTGGTTGACTACCTGAACTTGTTTTTACTTTCCTGCCGAGTCAACTTGGTGTGTCGAGCTCACAAATCGGAATGGATACGCGGGGATGGAACCGGCAGCTCGGCTTCTATTCCACTCTTCCGCCCAATCGTCCCTAATCCCGCAAATCGAGGGACGGAGTTTGTCCAAGGGAAGCGGGTCGTAGTACTGAGGTATAACCATGATTACGACAAATCCGAGTCTTGCTAGCTCCAAAGTGTGGATTTGTCTTTACCTATGGAGCGATAAGGTGACAGTCTTGGACCATCTTGCTCGGGAGTTACAAGGAAGAACGAAGGAATCGATGTCCGATCCACACGATTCCGGAGTTAATCGGACCCGTTTGGTTGGCGCTACAAATCTGTCATACAAACCGCTACTTGTATTGCATTGGTTGGCGCTACAAACCGTCGCAACCATTAATTGTCTTGCATAGGATTGACGTTACATTCCGTGACGCAATCCTACCCGTCTTGCATGAATCACAGAGTGTTTGTGTGACCACGAATCGTTTTCTTAAATCGTATAAGTATATTACTTAAATATTTTATCACGACGCTTGTGGATCAGTGTGTGAGTTCATGCATCATATCTCACGCATTTTCATACAATCTGTTTTCTCGCATTAACTATATATCGCCACACTTGCACACGATCACCCCATCCATCGAGATTTTTGTCTCATCCCCACCTTTTCTTTCTAACCTTTAGATGAGGACTTCGTTAAAGATTTTGAACCAACCACGGATCGAGCTCCGTACCGCTTGTTGGACTTACTATCTTTTATTGTTGATGTCATTTGGACTTGTTTCTTTTATTTACTTTGTTGGACTCTTTTATTTTCTTTTCATTCCGTTCAGAATCAAGGGCGTAGGACCCTTTGACTATTAAGTTGTTATCTTTAGTTGATTTCGGGATGTAATTCGGATATTTGTGGGACCGTAAGTTGTAATTTGTACTTATGTTATTTTATTTCCTTTGCTATTTGACTCTGTTTCATTGGGATTTCGTTGATATTCGCTCAGATCGCTTGGTTTATTTGTATTTAAGTTGTGGGTCGTCGTCGCGTCCCGTTTGGGGCGTGACAGTTAGAGTGGTATTAGAGCTCGGCTAGTAAGATGGAAACTTACACCGAGCTGACCCAGATAGGACCCTCGGTCTGTGTTGGGTAGATCTTGTGACTTGACTAATTAGTGTGAAATCGATTTTAATTTGGCGTAGAACCATATTATTGAAATTGAAACTAAGTTAGAACACATGTTTGGAGATTCCATAGTCATACTTGTCTTGACTTAGTTGATTCTTGACTGACTTCTTTGTTCATTCTTTCCTTATTCTCTCCCTATCTTTCCTTTACCTTTGACTGATCCGCCTTAGTTTTGTTTGATCAGGATGGAGCCGGCGCCACCTTCTTGGTGGGATGTTTATCCGCCCGTGCGTGCCGAGTGGGAGTACTACCGGGCACTTACGATTCACCGGCACCGGAGAGTATTCGAGCGACCTCAGAGCTATCCGAGGAGCGCCAGCGTAACAGGGACTTGACACAGCGCTTGGCAAGGAGCCAAGACGAAAAGAACGAGTTGACCATCATCATTAAGGACCGCGACAACACCATACGGGCGCGGGAGGATCAGATACAGATTATCCAGAGCGCTTGGATAATGTGCGAGAAAAATGAAGAGAGCAAGTGACGGCGCCAGAAGTGGGAGATGGATGCGTACATGTCGAGGGACACCATCGAACGCCTCGATGAGACTATCATCAAACAGATGACGGTGATCGAGGACCTCAAACAGGCCTTGTCTCAGCGGGATACTGCTTTGGAGACTACTTTGGCAGCCAACGCACTAGCACCGCCACCACCCGAGATGGAACCAGAGACCAACCCCGGCGAACAACGAAGAGGATCCCGAGGAGGATCACGCGGAAGCAGGGAGCCCGAGGCATTTGAGGCCGCCCCTCTTGGTGATGCTCAAGAACTCGATCCGTGGTTTGAGCTCGTCGATTTGCTCGAAAGATGATGGATGTGGGATTTATCCGACCGAGTGCGTCTCCGTGGGGAGCACTGTCGTTTGTCAAAAAGAAAGATGGCACATTAAGACTATGTATAGATTATCGTGGTCTTAATAGTGTGACCATCAAGAACAAATATCCACTCCCGAGGATAGACGAATCACTTTTGATTAACTTCAAGGAGCGATGGTGTACTCAAGTTTGATTTACAACAAGGATATTACCAATTAAAGATTCGCGAAGAAGACATTTCCAAAACTGCATTTCAAACTCGATATGGACACTACGAGTTTGTAGTGATGCCTTTCGGTCTGACGAATGCACCAGCAGCATTTATGGACCTGATGCATCGAGTCTTTCAACCTTATTTGGATCAACTCGTAGTGATATTCATTGATGACATACTCATATACTCTAAGTCTGACGGAAAGAGCATGAACGCCATCCGAAAAATCGTTTTGGAGACACTACGAGAGCATAAGTCGTATGCCAAATTCAAGAAGTGAGAATTTTGGCTTAGTGAAGTCGCGTTCTTGGGACACATAGTATCCGACACCGGGATTGCCGTGGATCCTTCAAGGTACAAACAGAGGTTGAATGGAAACAACCCGAGTCCCGCAATCGGAGATTTGGAGTTTCCTAGACTAGCCGGATATTATCAAGATTTTTCCAGGACTTCTCCAAGATAGCCGAACCGCTCACTCGACTAACCTGGATAAGTCAAGTTTGAGTGGAATGACAAGTGCGGCTAGTTTCGATTCTTTGAAGAACGACTTACTACTGACTCGATCTTAGCCCTTCCAAAGGGAAATGAAAACTTTGTCGTCTACAAATGCATCAAAGGAAGGACTAGGAGCAAAGGTGCTCATGCAGAAGGAAAGGTCATCGCTTATGCATCACGAAAGCTCAAGCCGTGTGAAGCTAATTATCCAACGCATGACTTGGAATTGGCAAATGATAGTGTTCGTGTTAAAGAAATGGAGACATTATCTCTACGAGCAACATTCACGCACAGATCATAAGAGCTTGAAGTATCTATTCTCCCGAAAGATCTCAACCTGAGGCAACAGAGATGGATGGAATTGATTGAGGACTATCACTTTGATATTCAATACCATCCCGGGAAAGCTAACGTAGTAGCTGACGCTTTGAGCAGAAAGGCGAGCTTAGCCAGACTTATGATTCGAGAGTGGGAATCATTAGAAAAGCTGAGCAATTGGAATCTGACGAGAACCAATACTCAGATTTCATGTGCTAACAGTTTAGTTAAACTCGATCTGCTAAATGAGACCAAGGAAACACAAGGGAGAGATGCGCATCTTCAAAAACTGAAGGAGAAGATACTTAAAGGAGAGAGATCAGAATTCTCGGTACATGAAGATGGGGTTATCAGATTTTGGAATCGAGTTTGTGTACCGAGTGACGAGCAGATTAGGAATAAAATCCTCGAGGCACACCGTCGAAATACACTATACATCATGGAGGAAACAAGATGTATAAGGATTTAAAACGGAGTTATTGGTGGGTAAACATGAAGAACCAGGTAGCGGAGTTCGTTTGTGAGATGTTTGACTTGTCAACGAGTAAAAGCAGAACACCAACGACCATCCGTTTACTACAACCGTGAGAATTCCCAGTGGAAATGGGAACACATAACGATGGACTTCGTGATGATCTACCAAAGACCGAGGAGGCCATGATGCTATTTGGGTAGTTGTAGACCGACTCACGAAATCGCACACTTCTTACCCATCAAGAAAAACTCGATAGCTTGCAGAAACTTGCTCAGATTTATATCCGAGAGATCATTCGACTGCATGGAGTACCTGTTGACATAGTATTAGACAGAGACCCGAGGTTTGTCTCCAGATTTTGGAAGTGCTTGCACGAGGAATTGGGTACCTCGCTAAGTTTCAGCACAGCAGCACATCCATAAACTAATGGAAAGTCTGAGCGAACGATTCAAACCCTGGAAGATATGTTGCGAGCCTGCACATTGGATTTCCAACGAAGTTGGGATTCGCACTTACCGTTAGCCGAGTTCGCCTACAATAACAGCTATCAAGCCACGATTGGGATGGCACCCTACGAGGCATTATATGGGCGAAAATGTAGATCCCCACTACACTGGGATATTGATGACCAATGGACTCCGAAAGAGAAATGAAAGTCGCCCTTGATTCCAAAGGTCGACTCGGTTCAGAGGCCATGGAGAAGGTCAAGCCGATCAAGGAGTGGATTCGCATGACTTAGAGCCACCAAAAAGAGCTACGCGGACAAGAGAAGAAAGGATTTGGAATTTGAAGTCGGAGATGAAGTATTTCTCAGACTCTCACCACGGAAAGGATTGATCAATCCAAAGAAAGAGGCAAGTTGAGTCCGAGATATGTTGGACCTTACAAGATTTTACAGAGAATCGGAAAGTTAGCCTACCGACTCGAGTTACCAGCCCCATATGCGGGAATGCACGATGTATTCCACGTGACGAGATTGAAGAAGTATCAACCACATCCCGAACATATCATCACTCGTAATACTCCTCCTCTAATGGAAAATTTGTCCTACACCGGATCATTGATCAGCAGATACGTCAGTTGCGTAAAAGGGAGATTCCGATGGTTAAAGTGGTGTGGCAGAACCACAACCGAGGCGAAGAAGCAACGTGTGAGATGGAAGAAGACACGAGGAATCAATATCCAGAAGTAGAGAATTTGGGGACCAAATTCTTTTAAGGAGGGGAGGATGTGAAGCCCCGATTTTTCCGAGCATGTAATTGATCCGTTTGTCGTCTTTGTATTTGATCGGCTATTTTACCGCGTCACTTTGACGGGTAAATATTAATAATATATATATTTTGCAATTAATTTCATTTTTATTTATTACTTGTGGTCATGATCATTATTAATTCTATTTCGCATTTATGATCACTTGATAGATTTTTGTATTTATTAGTCACCTTAGAATTTTAAGAGACTATTTATTTTAGAGACTTTTACCTTATAGAATTAAGAATTTGATTTAGTATAAGTGATCATGAGACTTATAAGTTATCAAGGAAACCACTAATTATTTTGGAGATTGATATTATTCATATATTATCATCAAATTTAGGACAAAACAAATATATGAAATTACCAAATTGCCCCTATAGTGGACGGCAATAGTGATGTTTTTTGGAGTAGAAATATCATCCAACTCTTGTACACTTACACCTTATATTAGTCATCTTGTGTATAATTACACCATTAATTCTAACATTATACACATCATCTCATACACCAATTCTTTATTACTATTTTTCCCAACATTCTTCCACTTAACCAACATTCTTCTCAAATATTCCCCAACACCATTCAAGCCCATTGCATTTTGTCTCCCATGCAAGAAGTAAAAATTCAAGACACAAATTAAACAAAAAAATCTCTCCCTCTCTTCCCCATTTGGACGGCCATTAGGCAAAAATTTAACAAAAAATTTCATTTTTCACCCAACACCACCATCTCTCAAGCAAATTCTCCTCATTCTCTCTAATCTCTCTCTAAAAATCATTCACATCTTCAAATCTTCAAACACCAACCCTTCATATCTTCAAATCTTCAAACATCAAGTTCTTCATATCTTCAAATCTTCAAGTACCATTTCTTCACATCTTCATATATTCAAACACAAGTCCTTCACATCTTCAAGCATACCTTCATACCTTCAAGAACACCTTCTTCCTATCATCAAACACTCTTTCTTCCTTCAAACATTTAAACAAAAACAAACATTCTTCCTACTTAATTCCAAAAAATTCGAACCCCTATCTCATAGGTAAGAAATTTCATTCCTCAATTCAACTTGATATCTTACTACTCATCACCTTACTCTTCTTAATTTAAGTTGAAACTTTGATTTTGAGGTACTTAGAAGACTACTTGAAGACATGCATGCATGGTAGTGAATTTAGAAGACTTGAAGAATTTTTTTAGAGAAATTGTTCTATAAGGTAAGATTTAGATACTAGAGCCCTTCTTTCTTCTTCTCCCCTATTTTCTTCAAATTTTAACACCCCTTTTTCATTTTTGAGAAATAGGGGCTGACCTTAAGTGATTTTGGAGTTGAACCAAAAATCTCAAACTTGAAGCTTCAACTAGTTTCAAATCACCTACTACACAGGTAAAGTGTAGTATTTCCAATTTTCTTATCTTCTTCTTTTTCTTCTTAATTTTTCACTCATTTTTCCTAACTCTAAATTTTTGATATTTCTTGACTTAGGGGCTGACCTAAGTGATCTCAAACCAAGTTCTGAAATTATCCCTTTTATTTCACAATTTTCCAAATTTAAGGTGGGTGGAAAAATCCTTTCAATTTAAGTGTTTTGATCATGAGTACTTGAGATATGTATATTTTATGTATTTCATGTTAATTTTATGTATCAAGTTGTGAAATTTCTCAAGTGTTGCTCAAAAATGCTAATTATTGAAATTTAGGTGCATGCATGTACAATTTAATGTTCTATTTGATGAATTCTTGTATGAATTGGACATGCATGTGTATGATCTTTGAAATCCATATTTTGGATGACTTATAACCTGGACAAGTCGAGCATAATTGATTAAATTTCAATTTTTGGACTTAAAATGCAAAAATGGAAAGTTGGTGGACTAAATTGCAAGAAAATAAAATTTAAGGGACCCCTCTGCAAATTTCGAATTTTGGGACTGTACTCAGGTTCAAAAATAACTTTTGGACATTTTAATAAAGTTTTAAGAGTTTTAAGATAAATAAAATCAACTTTTAAAAGCCCAAGGACTAGATTGTAAAATTTGAGAAGTTTAAGGGCTACTTTGTAATTTTTGAAACTGTAACAGACCTTAATTTTAAAATTTAAAATTTTCACTCTTAAGAGACTGGAAATGACATATTTTAAGTGTATTCCAAAAATCCAAGTGTTTAGAGCTTGGAAAGTAATTTTACTAAAATTGAGGGACTAAATTGTAAAAGATTAAACTTGAGGACCCAAATGAAATTACCAGGACTTATACAGCCCATGTACCTGGAATTACTAATGTAACTATAACTTAATTATATTTTAGACCCAAGGTTCAAATTTCATAACAATTGGACCCCTAAAAGCCTTAAAGACAATTATTTCAAAATGGGACAAAAATGAGATTTTCAAAAGTTACAGGACCTACACTTATTTCTTTTAAAAACTGTTTTTGTCCTAATATACTACTAACCTTAGTGATATTTTTCAACTTGAATCACATTAAAATCCCTTCCGGTTTGTGAGTTTCAATTATTTTAAACTTAGGGCGCGAAATGACAATTTTAACAAATTTGGGGCCAATGTGAGAATTTTATAAAACCTCGACCTCAAAACTTTAAAAACCTGAATCCCTGAAAAATTTAGAGAATTTAGGAACTGACCTCATAATTTTTCAAGGTCGGGATATTTATTTATTCAATTTTTAACCCCAAAAGTATTGGATTTTACAAAATGGGCCAAATTGCAAAATTTTCTTTTATCAAGGACCTAACTCAAATTATTTCCTTTTCAAGAAACAGCCCTGGACCTTCTGACTTTGATATTTAATTAAAATATTTTATTTTCTCAAAAACCTCTTGACTTATCGGATCGTCTTGACCAATTAATACCCGATCGCGAGCGACTTACTCGCTTGCGATTTTGAATCTATAACGGGGACTTATGTTCCACCTAATCTTTCAAGATATCGAAGATTGCTTATCCTTCCAATAATAGTCTTCATCCAAATAGCTCCACCAACGCCATAATTGCCACTCGCGATTTTCGAAAATTTTCTTGAACTCGCTTCCCTAAATCAATAATACTCATGTCTGGTTGACTACCCGAACTTGTTTTTACTTTCTGATCGAGTCAACTTGGTGTGTCGAGCTTACGATGGAATAGATACGCGGGGGATGGAACCGGCAGCTCGGCCGCTATTCCACTCTTCCGCCCAATCGCCCTAATCCCGCAAATGAGCGACGGAGTTGGTCCAAGGGATGCGGGTCGTAGTACTTGAGGTATATTCATGATTACGACAAATCCGAGTCTTGCTAGCTCCAGTGTGGATTTGTCTTTACCTATGGAGCGATAAGGTGACAGTCTTGGACCATCTTGCTCGGGAGTTACAAGGAAGAACGAAGGAATCGATGTCCGATCCACACGATTCCGAGTTAATCGGACCGTTTGGTTGGTGCTACAAATCCGCACGCAACCGCTTACTTGTATTGCATTGGTTGGCGCTACAAATCCGTACGCAACCATTAATTGTCTTGCATAGGATTGACGTTACATTTCGTATGCAATCCTACGTGTCTTGCATGAATCACAGAGTGTTTGTGTGACCACGAACTGTTTTCTTAAACTGTATAAGTATATTACTTAAATATTTTATCACGACGCTTGTGGACTGTGTGTGAGTTCATGCATCATATCTTACGCGTTTTCATACAACTGTTTTCTCGCATTAACTATATATCGCCACACTTGCACACGATCACCCCATCCACTGAGATTTTTGTCTCATCCCCACCTGTTTTCTAACCTTTAGATGAGGACTTCGTTGAAGATTTTGAACCAACCACGGACTGAGCTCCGTACTCCGCTTGTTGGACTTACTATCTTTTATTGTTGATGTCGCTGGACTTGTTTCTTTTATTTACTGTTGGACTCTTTTATTTTCTTTTCATTCTCGTGCTCAGAATCGGCGTAGGGACCCTTTGACTATTAAGTTGTTATCTTTAGTTGATTTCGGGGATGTAATTCGGATATTTGTGGGACTGTAAGTTGTAATTTGTACTTATGTTATTTTATTTCCGCTGCTATTTGACTTTGTTTCATTGGGATTTCGTTGATATTCGTCTAGACTGTTTGGTTTATTTGTATTTAAGTTATGGATCGTCGTCGCGTCCCGTTTGGGGCGTGACATGTGCACTAGTAGAAAGAATGATGCATTTTTGTAGAAATATTTTTCACCCACCTCATAGTAGTTTTTCGGGTTGATCTAAAATGGAGTCTTTTCTTGTATCAACTTCTTGACTCAAGCTCTTGAAGGTCAGCCCCTATATGACATCAAAACCATAATTTTTCTTTTTTTTGGTGTTAAAAGTTAGAAGTTTCAAGCTTAGGAAGAAGGTGTACTCAACTTAAATGATTACCTTAGCACTTAATGGTTTGAAGCTCTAGAATCTCTTCAAAATCAAAGCTTCTTCTTTTTTTTTTTTTTTTTTTGAAGCCAAACTTCCTCTCATTCTAGCCCTTCAATTTTTGTATATATTATAGGTGCTCAAGTCAAAGGTTTATAATCGTCAACTTTGCCAACAAGTTTAACTCGAGTCCTCTGAGTAATAGGCAAGCTAATAGTATATTTGCATGTGAAAAAAAAATTCCATTTGATTTGGCCTTCAACCTTACCCATCTAGCTCACGGCATTCATGGAAATTCTTGACTATATAATGTTGTTTGATGTTTAAGGAGTTTAATGATGTAATGATGTGAGAGGATGTTGGTAGTGAATCAAAGTGATAATAGAAAGAAGAAAAGAAATTAAAAATAGTTGCTCTTGATGTTGATCAATCGGCCGAAAGTTGAGGAGATGAATTGAAAATTTCTTGTTAAGTTTTGAAGTGATGTAATAAGATATTAACAAAAAAAAGAGTCTTGATACCCCATAAGTTAAATTGGCCGAAAGTATGAGGGAGGGGTGATTAAAAACTCATTTTGTTTAATTAGTGGGGTAGTGAGAATTGTAAGTTAGATTTTTAAATTTTAGGCTAAATAAAATAAAACAATTTCCCCCACTTTACTCCTCAAGGCCGAATTTTGGGAAATCATATCAAAAAAAAAAAAATATATTTTTTCTCATAATTAATCTTGTTGAGAGATACAAAATAGTAAAAGAAATAATAATAGAAAAATGAATTAATTTTTCCATTTTTTTTTGAAAATAAGACATAAGATGGTAATTTTTTTTTATAAAATTTGAGGAAAATAAAATAAGGTATTCATAAATAATTATTTGGAAGTTTAAACATAAGGATGTGAAATAACAAAGGTGTATTTCAAAATATATATATATATATATAAATAAATAGGAAGTTGGTTGGGAATGTATTATAGAATAAGGTGGAATATTTGGATGAGGATTGAAATATACTCCTAATTTATCGAGGTCCAATATTTCTAAAGTCGTAGTTAACCGATCAAGTATGAATACTTTAGAAATAATTAAAATTGGTATTCTCGAAAATAAGGAAATGAATAAATAAAAGTCGCGTCCCATTTTATTAATAGTAGGTTGGTGACACTTAATAGAATTTTGTCACTATACATTATCGTAGAATATGTTGAAAAATCGGGGCCTCACAATTTTGGTTATATTAATATTTACATAGTTGTAAATTTTGTGAGCCGTAGTTATGAAAATTGCAATTATTCATAATATACTTTAAACTAATCTATATTTGTTTGAAGAGATCAGAAATTTAAAATTGATCTCATTTAATCTCATTTACAAAATCATATTATTTGTTGTAAAATTTAATTATCAATCCATTTTTATGGCCTTTATTGAGAAAGTAGTATATAGTACTTTAATTTTTATTTAAAATTTTGATTGAATTATTGATCAAATAAGAAAATATAGTTGCTAAAAATTTAGATATCAAGTGTTAAACCCCTTCCCCTCAACTATTCTATTCCGCCTCCTTATGCCCGGAATAATTCATATTACTTGGCACTAAACATGGTCACTTCACTCCAATTTATTATTATATATAGTTTAACACAATACATTTGATACATAAATATTATTTTGAATATTTTGATTATTATATTGGTATCTAAATTAACACGTAATTTAAGAAATATTAATATTTGACATAATATCAAACTATTTCATATTAAATAAGTTTAGTTCATTTATTTATTTTGTTACAAAATTTCATATACATACATTGACTTTCCATTTCTCGATTCTTGTTTTCAAGTTTTTTCATAATATTTGATTTTGTAAAAATTAGAATTATTTGTACCCAATTTTATAATAATTGGCTTTGTGCTTGAATACTTAAAAGTCGAAAGGTGTACTTTTAAAATGAACGAGATTTTATCGAAAATATCAAATTATACATATTATATGAAAGCCATGTAATTTTTCTTTAGAATTCCTAGCTATGACCCACATATTATTTTTTAACTACTACTTTTATTCTTTCAAATCTTTATGATATGTTTCATTTAGTTTAATCCAAATAGATAATGTGAGATTAACCACCAAAATTATTTAGTCCAGTCTCAACTCATTAATGTCAAGTATAACCATTTAGTTTTGAATATTTTTTATTTTTCATTGTTGTAATTATTTAATTTACTTAGTTTTTATGAATGTTATGTTAGTATTTGAACTAATGTATAATTTGTAATATATAATCACTTTCTCATTAGTCAAATTGTTACATATTAAATGAGTTTATTTACTTTTTTCTTTTGCATAGCGAGATATGATCTTTTAGACTAATCCTATTTTAGCTCATGTTTCACTCTTTCACATTATTTTATTAAAATTTAATTATTTTGGTATACGTTTTTATTATAAATATGTATCCCATTAATATTTTAAACTTATAATTTTTAAGGGTGTAATTTTGAAACGACATTCAAATTTTATCACAAATGTCAATTTAATACGTATGGATTTTTTATTAAGTTTGTCTTCGTTGTTTTTTTTAATAAATTTATAAATATAATTTTAACACTTTTTGCACTTGTTCTTAAAATTTGTAGGATATAAAATAATCGAAAGATTGAAATCATAATATAATAAAAAATAATAAATTAGAAACTAAAACTTATAGTGTTATATATAGAAAGTTAAGTAAAAGTCATATTAATTAACATATATACTTAAAATTTAAAATGTAACATTTTTGTCGAGACAAACTTGTTTTGGTTCTTGTTCGTTTTTTTTTTTTCATGTTAATCTTATTCCGTTTATTTTGTACTTTTTATTTTACTTATATGACTAATTAAAATAAAATATACATGAAATTGCAATAAAAATAAAATATGAAACTCTCTTGTTTTCAATATTATTTCAGAACAACCATCAATATATTAATTTTTAAATTGCGTATTACTAAGTGAGGGAGTATTTTTCGACCATAAAGGAATTATCTATTTTCTCTATATTTTATTTAGCATCAAAACCACCTAAAATATTTTCTATTTTATTTTTTCTTATCGTGTATATTGTAATTTGATCTTTTTCTTATAAGTTATAACAGACATGTTTAATTATTGAGAAAATTTAAAATATATAGGAAATATACAATTTTGCATCATACTAAATGTTAAATAGTAAAAATTTTCTTCTATAACAACTTGTGTATATGTTTAGAACATATAGTTGAAGATTTTGAAACCTAGTTTAAATTTGAAATTGATTTGATAAGAAATTTAAAGTACTCTTAGTGTTATGATTGAAAAAATATATTTTCAGATTCTGAAATCTTTTTTGGCTATAATGAACATCTCTCATATAATTAAACAAAAAAAATTAAATAAATAAAAAACTATAAAAAACATAAATTCTTAATTCTTACATAGTGTTGAACTTTATAATGTTAAAATTTTCTCATGTGAACTCCTTATATATGGTTATGACATATGGTTAGAAAACTCTCAAATTCTAGTTTAATATGAAGCTAATATTATTTGAAAATTCAAAATATTTTAAAAGTTATAGCTGAAAGAATAAATAAATACTTTTAAAATATAGAATATAAAAGGTCACATCGTCTTATAATTAAACAAATAGAAGCTAAATACAAATATCAAATTACTTTGTTGTCCTAAAATTTTACTATGTGTATAGGATATTTTTGTCCAATCAAAAATTACAAGAAACATTCACACTTTTAAGATAGTATATATATATATATAATATATAGATATAAATATAGATAGATATAGATTAGGTTGGGTTAGATTCCAAAATAGCGACCATATTACTATTTGGACCGCCCCGATCGAATTTACCCATGAAGTTATTTCAACCATTCTTCTTCCCGAAACTAAAACCCGATTTATGTTACCACATTCAAACACAAAATCATTCACATCTTCAAACACCAACTCTTCACATCTTCAAATCTTCAACATAAGTTCTTCATATCTTCAAGTACCACTTCTTCACATCTTCAAATATTCAAACACAAGTCCTTCACATCTTTAAACCCATATTCATATATGCAAGAACATCTTCTTACTAACATCAAACATACATTCTTTCTTCAAACATCTAATCCAAAACAAACAATCTTACCACTTAAACACCAAAAAATTCGAATACCCCACTATCTTAATTAGGTAAGAAATTTCACTCCTCAATTCAACTTAAATTCTTACTACTCATCACCTTCTCCTTTTAACTTAAGTTTATATTTTGGATTTTGAGGTACTTAGAAGACCACTTGGAGACATGCATGCATGGTGGTGAAAATTGAAGACTTGAAGAATAACTAGTAGAGAAATTTGGACTACAAGGTAAGAATTGGACACTAGAGCCCTTCTTCCTTTTTCTTCCTATTTTTTTCAAATTTTAACACCCCTTTTTCATTTTTGAGAAATAGGGGCTGACCTTAGGTGATTTTGGAGTTGAACCAAAATTTCCAAATTTGAAGCTTCAACTAGTTTCAAATCACCTACTACACAAGGTAAAGTGTAGTCTTTCCAATTTTCTTATCTCCTTCTTTTTCTCCTTAATTTTTCTCTCATTTTTATAACTCCAAATTTTTGATATTTCTTGACTTAGGGGCTGACCTAAGTGACCTCCTCAAAGTTGTGAAATTTATCCTTTTATTTCACAATTTTCCAATTTTAAGGTAGGTGGAAAAATACTTTCCAACTTCTAGGTGTTTTTATTAAATTGCATGTAGAATTTTGATCATGAGCCTTGAGATATATAATCTATGTATTGCATGTCAATTTTATGTATCAAATCATGAAAATTCTCAAGAGTTGCTCAAAATTGCTATTTATTAAATTTTAGGTGCATGCATGTACAATTTAATGTTATATTTGATGAATTCTTGTATGTATTGGACATGCATGTGTATGATCTTTGAAATCCATATTTTGGATGACTTATAACCTGGAAAAGTCGAGCATAATTAATTAAATTTCAATTTTGAACTTAAAAATGCAAAAATGGAAAATTAGTGGACTAAATTGCAAGAAAATAAAAGTTAAAGGACCCCTCTGCAAATTTCGATTTTTGGGACTGTACTCAGGTTCAAAAATGACTTTTGGACATTTTAATAAAGTTTTAAGAGTTTTAAGATAAATAAAATCAACCTTTAAAAGCCCAAGGACTAGATTGTAAAATTTTGAAAGTTTAAGGGCTACTTTGCAAATTTTAAAACTGTACCAGACCTTAACTTTAAATTTTGAAAATTTTATTCTTAAGGTACTGGAAATGACATATTTCAAATGTATTCCAAAAATCCAAGTGTTTAGGGTTTGGAAAGTAAATTTTCTAAAATTGAGGGACTAATGTGTAAAATACTAAACTTGAGGACCAAATGAAATTTCCAGGACTTATGCATCCCATGCACCTGGAAATACTAAATTAACTATAACTTAATTATATTTTGGACCCAAGGTTCAAATTTCATAACAATTGGACCCCTAAAAGCCTTAAAGGCAATTATTTCAAAATGGGACAAAAATGATATTTTCAAAAGTTAAAGGACCTACACTTATTTCTTTTAAAAACTACTTTTGTCCCAATATCCTACAAACCTTAGTGACATTTTCCAACTGGAATCACATTAAAATCCCTTCCGGTTTGTGAGTTCCGATTATTTTAAACTTAAGGTCCGAATTAGCAATTTTTACAAATTTGGGGCCAATGTGAGAATTTTATAAAACCTCGACCTCAAAACTTTAAAAACCTGAATCTCTGGACAATTTGTAGAATTTAGGAACTGACCTCATAATTTTTCAAGGTCGGGATATTTATTTATTCAATTTTTAACCCCAAACGTTTTGGTTTTTACAAAACGGGGCTAAATTGTAATTTTTCTTTTATAAAGGACCTAACTCAAATTATTTTTCCTTTTACTAAAATAGCCCTGGACCCTCTGACTTGGAGATTTAATTAAAATATTTTATTTTCCCAAAAAAAAAACCGTTGACTTATCGGACCGATTGACCGATTAATACCCGATCGCGGAGCGACTTCCTCGCCTTTGCGATGTTGAATCTATATCGGGACTTATGTTCCACCTAATCTTTCAAGATATCTAAGGTTGCTTATCCTTCCGATAATCATCTTCATCCAAAAACTCCACCAACGCCATAATTGCCACTCGCGTTTCAAAATTCTCCTGAATCGCTTCCCAATCAATAATACTCATTGCTGGTTGACTACCTGAACTTGTATTTACTTTCTGCTTTTGTCAACTTGGTGTGTCGAGCTCACACGGAATTGATACGTCGGGGATGGAACCGGCAGCTCGGCTGCTATTCCACTCTTCCTACCCATTGTCCTAATCCCGCAACCGAGGGACGAAGTTTGTCCAAGGGAAGCAGTGTCGTAGTACTTGAGGTATAATCATGATTATGACAATCCTAAGCCTAGCTAGCTCTCGTGGATTTGTCTTTGCCTATGGAGCGATAAGGTGACAGGTCTTGGACCATCTTGCGCGGCGAGTTACAAGGAAGAACGAAGGAATCGTTGTCGATCCACACGATTCTGGAGTTATCGGACCCGCTTGGTTGGCGCTAGAAATCCGTATGCAACCGCTACTTGTTTTGCATTGGTTGGCGCTACAAATCCGTCGCAACCATTATCTCGCTTGCATGGGATTGGCGTTACATTTCCGCACGCAATCCTACCTGTCTTGATCAATCACATAGTGCCTGTGTGACCATGAACTGCTTTTCTTGAATCGTATAAGTATATTATTTAAATATATTTATCACGACGCTTGTGGATCGTGTGTGAATTCATGCATCATACTCACGCGTTTTAATATAACTCATTTTCTTGCATTAACTATATATCGCCACACTTGTACACGATCACCCCATCCACTCGAGATTTCTGTCTCATCCCACCTGTTTTCTAACCTTTAGATGAGGACTTCGTTGAAGATCTTTGAACCGGCCTTGATTGAGCCTTTGTACTCCGCTTGTTGGATTTACTACTTCTTGTTGTTGATGGACTCGTTCCTTGTGATTGTTGTTGGACTATTCTATTTTCTTTTCATTCCAGTTTGTAAATCAAGGGCGGGCGTAGGACCCTTTGACTTTTAAGTTGTTATCGTTGGTTGATTTTCGAGGATGTAATTTGGATTATGGATTGTGGACTGTAAGTTGTACTTGTTATTTTATTTCCGCTGCTATTTTGACTCTGTTTCATTGGGTTCTCGATGATATTCGTCTAGACTGTTTGGTTATTTGTATTTAAGTTGTGGATCGTCGTCGCGTCCCGTTTGGGGCGTGACAAAACTAAAATTTCATAAATACTCAAATATGAAAAATTCACATGGACACACAAAAAACATGCTGAAAATATTATCGATAAAATAAATTCTATCTCTTTCCATTTGTAGATGTATCCATGTACCCGTATCCGTATCCGTATCTGTATCCATATCCGATATGTGTACGTCATCCTAACAGAAATGTATATGTTTCATAGAGGTATATGAATAGTGTTTGTGTTTTTGAGTATTTTTCAAATGTGAGAAACAAATCATAGTTTTATAAGCATAAATATGACCTTTTACCACAAAATATTTACCATTTACTATTGAAAGTGTCAAAAATAAAATTGATTTTAACTATTACAAGGGTTAAAAACTATTTTTCTTCGAAAATTTCCAGCATTTTCTTTATTATCTATTTTCATCAAAATTATTTCACTTGTTTACATTTTTTCTTTGTCAAAATTAATCCTATATACCAAAGTTACTAATATTTCACATGCCGAATACAACAAATAAATAGTGTCAGTTTTAAATATAATATTATAAACATGTAATTTACTTCTCATTTGACACAAAAAAATATTAAAATTATTTTTACTCAAGAAATTGCTAAAAGTTATTGTTAATGAAAATATAAAACGAGCCAAAAAAATCCAATAAATTTTCACTTTTGCAAATGCTGAAAACATAAAAAAAGATGAACACATAAAAAAAAGATGGAAATAAAACCAAATTAATCATCGGCTACATAATTTACTTAGTTATGCCACAGATTAAAAATTCAAATGACAAAACACGATTCAATCGATTACAGACAGTGTTCTAAAAATTCCAGTCTATCCCTGATTAATCATCGTCGTCTAGGCGCTAGGCTCCCATTGTCCGCCTACATTATTTTTCCGATTAAGTCCCACCTAACCCTGCCTAGGCTCGCCCCAGTCTGCCGTCCGCCTAGTTCTCGCGCTTTTCAGAACAATGAAACAGAGATTCCACATTCTTTTTAAATAAATAAAAATATATAAAAAGAAAGAAAAAGGTCCTGATCACAAGCCGATCAGGTAGCAAAGGAAAAATAATGTAAAATTTCAGGAAAAAACAAAATAACTTAATGGCGCAGTTTAAATGAAGGGCGTTTATGTCTCAAGGATTTTCGAGTGATATTGTCATTTGTATTTTTTGTACGTGCTCGAGTATCATCTTGATGGTCTGATGTAGCTTGTGGAATGTCGGCCCAGGATCCTCGAGCCGCAATTTCCAGAGCCTTCATAGCTTCTGAGGGAGCACATGAGTGAATAACAAGTTGAGTAGTTGAGGAGTTGCCTAGCTTGGTCTTTAAAGCTTCCGATTCATCTTGTTCTTCTTCATCCAGCATATCAGACCAATGCTTTTGTGTTAATGCAGTCATTGCTTCCTCTAACTGAACGTTAGAGCTAAGGACATAATCATTAAGCGGATGATTTCTAGATACAACTTTCATGGCACTGTGGAGATCCGCTTGACTCTTTTCATCTAAATTTGGTGCAGTCATCGTGTCCTCATGAACAATAACCGAACTTCGTTCTGGTGATTGATAAAGAACCATAGTCCTATCAGGATTGACATTCGAACCTTTGAGGCTCTCATCTGCAGGGACATGTGAGGGCTCATTCTCTTCATGCAAATCCTCTGATGTATCACCCAACACGTTAAAAGAATTATGTATTTGAATACCGAGAAGGGATGGTCCACCCTCCTTAGGGCCGTACTCCTTTGCGGGAATTAACTTGAACCTAAGTTTCCGAAACTACTTCCTTACCCTTGTTAGCCGGAATCTTATTACGATTCCTCGTTCTAATGACATGATCGTCCCACGAACCGAATTCTTATTAGTCGAACAATGTCGCTCTTTTTGTCTCATCTTGATGGCGACACTTCATAATATGATGCCCAAATAATCGACAATTAACGCAAAATCCGCAAATTCTCATAATCGATCGAAACAACAGAGCAATGTCCCACCCTTTCAACCATAATAAATTCCTCAAGAGATTTATTTAAATCAAGTTCCACTAACACTTAACAAAATATCTCACCTCCCCCGAATAACGACGACCATCAATTTGGATCGAGTACCTATCACACTTGCAATCTTCGTAATCAAAGAGGGATGCCAATACTCGATACTTAGTTCATAAATCCGAACCCAAACTTGTGTCATATACGTATTAATTTTATAAGGATTAAAATCCGGATTCAATTAGTGATGCGGATTGTATCCGGATTTAAATTCCATGAAGCTTTAACGAAAGCACGATTATGGTCGACTATATCATTAAATTGTAAACTAAAATAACCCTTACCTAGTGGTACCAATCGCCAAACATGTTGAATTCTCCAAACGACATGCAATTTCAATTTGAGCGTCTCTAACGTGCATGGCTTTGCCCCTTTTGGAAGTAGGAGTCGTCCGATTAATGAATCTCGTAACTCGTTGTACGTTAATGATAAATCTCTTCATCTATTGTTACGAAATAAAAATCTCCTTTCTTAATCGAATTGTATCCTTCCCGAGAGCACCGTTTTCTGCAAAAGATTTCTTCCTACGTTTCTTGAAAATGGATCCATTTTTGGATGGTTCTTGACAATCTTGGAAGCATGATCAATAGGATGATCTAAAATTTGAGAAAAACATGTAGAATGTAACAGATCTTGATTTTCTTGATTAATTCTTGTAGCGATGCGAAATATTTGTGTAGGAGGATCAAGAGATGCATAATTAGGGTTTGGAGAAACCCTAGGAGCAGGGATAGGAGAATCATGAGATTTCATAATTTACGGAAAAAGAGAAAAATCGAGCTCCATGAAGAAGATCAAGATGCGTCGGCCATGGAGGTTTGGGAGGAGAGAGAAGATACCATCTTTTCTCAATACCCTAATTTTTCCCTCGGTTAATTTACTTAATTAGGCTACATATTAAAAATTTCCTCACAACTTACGCGGCCTCCCCTTCGTCTCTTGATTAAAATCTTTCAATCCCTCTTTCGAACCAAATTACCAGAAATTGCATCAAACTCAAAACCCAAATTTGGTTCCAACAATCAGCTCATTTGCTTCTCGAAAAGCCTTCCATGCCCTCGTCATGCAAATCCGCCCGTCGTGATACTTATCTCAACTCGCCATTTTTCCCTGTGGGCATTTTGCAGGTTTATAGCACTTTTTCTTGTTATTCCTGTCTCCATTGCAAAATAGTTCGGGATGATCTGAAAGTACTTTCATTATTAGTAGGGTTTATTATAGAAACTACCCTTGAGATTTATTCTAATTATAGGCCTGGAAATGAAAAATAGTGACAAATTTTCAAAAACATATTTTTTTAGCCATTTTGATTAAAACTGACAGTCATATCCTTCGTGGATTCTCTGGTGTATTATTTGCCATTTTCCAAAATATTGATGTGGTACATAACTCGGTACCTATTTACATAACTCTGTCTGAGTCATGTAATTTGGAACTCGAGTTGTACCAAGTTATGTAACTTCTCCATAAATGAAAAAATGGTAAATTGGACATTTGAACTCGAGAATGACTAAAAACTATTTTTTCTACGGAAACAAAGTAAAAAGTCCAACAGCTTTTAGAGTCTTATTAGGTAAATACAAATCTTAATAAAATATTTGTAATTTTGAAAAACAACTAGATTTTTTTGTAAATAGACTAAATCTCAGGGGCAAATTCCGTATTAGTATATAGGATAATGCAACTGAGAAAAAACCAGAAAAGAAATATAGAAGAAAAAAACAGACAAGAAATTGGAAACATATTCAATTGGTTTTCAAATGTGGTCACCAACTCACCATGAAGTGTTTGGAGAGTTCCTTAACGACTGCTGAAAAGCTTCTAATCCCGCTCAATTCTCCACCACTCCCACAGTCTCCTTCTTTGGGTTCAATAATATTTCGCAGCCCAACAACATCCCCCAAATTCCATAGTAATTAAAGAAAATTTAGCATTACAAATCAAATATAGAGAAAGCTATTTACCAGCTTGGAGGAAAAATCACATAGTAATTAGATCTTGGAAAATGATGCATGCTTGTAAATTTCCAAACTATTCATTTGATAGTTTAATTAGGACAACAATTTCACCAGCTACCTCTGTAAACTATATAAGAATAGTATTTGTATCTTTTTCTCTTTCCAACTTAGTGGTATATTGCTAGGGTTATTTAACTGTTTATGGTGTTTCTCATATTTTTTTGTAAATGTATTATGGTTTTTCGGGGTGTTAATAATTTAAGTGTTGGCGCTATTTGTATTAGCGCCCATGTGCTTGCCGCTACTACCAATAGCGCCCAAAACCAATTTTTTTTTTTAAATTTCTGACACCCCTACCGCTAGTCAAACTAGCGCTCATTGCAAAAAAGATGGAAGTTGTTGGACTTATGGAATTAGGTTCATTTATACACCTAGTTAGGAATTAGGTGCTTGTTTGTGAAGATTTTATGGAAAAGTCCATTTTCTAAATGACTTATCTAGAATGGACTTTTAAAAAGATCTCATTCTCACTTCTCTAGAATGGACTTTTTTTGAGGAGTGACATCCAAAAGTCCATTCCAAAATAACCACCAAACATGAAAATTTATTGAAATGAACTTTTAGATCCAAAAGTCGATTTCAAAAGTGCTCCCAAACAAGCACTAGATATTTTACTGAGTCCACCAAGAGAAAGAAACAGTGTATGGAAAATATTGTCAAATACCAAAACAATATAAAACGCAAAAAAAAAAAAAAAGATAATTGGGCTTGGGCGCTAGTTTCCCATCTTTTCTGCAGTGGGCGCTAGTCAAACTAGCGCCAAGGGTGTCAGAAATTTAAAAAAAAATAAAAAATGGGTTAAAAAATAAAAAATGGGTTTGGGCGCTATTAGTAGTAGCGGCAGGCATATGGACGCTAATACAAATAGCGCCAACACATAAATTTTCAACATCCCGAAAAACCACAACACATTTACAAAAAAATCTGAGAAATACCATAAACAGTTAAATAACCCTATATTGCTATAACCAAAAGTGTGAAGAAATACCAGGGAAAAACGTTAGCCAAAAAAAGACTAATTTTGAGAACAGTGCATTGAAGAGAGAAACAGCCAGCTTTGTAGTCAAAGTAGCAAAAGGGTAGCACTTTCTTGTGAACAAGGATGGATCTTGTGAATTTTATAATGATCCAGTGAACAAAATAAATATAATTATAAACTATATCAAAAATAATGGAAAAATAATTTTACTGGTCATCTAACTTAGATTAATTAGAGATTTAGTCCTCAGAATAGTCACCTTCCAATTTTAGTCTAATAAAATTTTGGACATTTCTTCTGATTTTGATTGAAATTATATAATTTTATCGGAAATTGCTGACTGTAGCAGGTGAGATACAAACATTTTAAAATTTTGAAAAATTATAATTAAGCGTTGCAATCTCGATTTTACGTGTCTATTTTGGTGATTGGCGTATCAATTTTTAAATCAAATTACCAAAATTCCTATAATTCTTAAGACCCATCGATTGTCCACTAGCACTAGTCACCAATCCCCGTAAAAAAATACACAATTTTGGTCAAAATTGAAATGAATGTCTGAAGAAACAATAAATAAATAAATTAAAAGTAGTAGTCAAATTATAATCAATTAGAAATTAACCAATTATCACCACTTATATCTTGCAACTTGTCAAACCAGACGGGAAAAGAAATGGGGTATGTTCGAAACGGCCTTATTTCAAGTTTGATTTACAACTATAGCCATCCTTATTAAAAGGATTCAAATATGCACCTTTGAAGTTCCCATTATACCCTTTATAAGAATAAGGAAATATGATTAATTCGTACTGCAGTTTCACGAATACGAACACTTTTCGCTTTCTATTTCTGTTTCATTCGTGGCATTGTTACACCTATTTAGATCCGGTCTCCATACGGAGGTTTTAAAAGATCATGTCGGGTTTCAGTAGATAAACTTAACAGTCATAGAATTTTAAAAGATGTTCGATTCTATGTTATCGGTTCCAAACCAAGGTTTACGGTGAAAATGGAAATAGTCCATTACGACCATATCGTGGCCCAACATGCTTCCGTAAAATTAATAAATCCCTTAAAATTCATACCTCTTTTGACCAAAGAAAGACCAAGGGTTAAGTGGTTCGCAACACCACCAATCGGAAAATTCATCGCCCCGGTCGTTTGACAAACAGCTCCTCACTGTTCAACCTCACCTCGGGAAGATGATCTGCAAGTTATCCGACTCCTTGTAAAATTCAGCTCGGCCAGACAAATTGGTTCGTTTCCTACTACCAAGGCGTAAAAGTAATTCTTCAAAGGGATGAATCAATAGTACATTATGAACACATGTTGAACAAAATGGCCTTTTATTTTATTAAGAACTTAAAGAAAAATTTATTACATCGAATCTCCTTTTGGGAGGAGAAAACCATTTTAGCCTCTCATAAAGGCTATTACACTCTTGTACATAAAATTAAAAACTAAACTCTAAAACCGAAAACACTCTCAAATTCTAAACACTCAATATTACGGAAGAATTTTTATTGTAGAAGACTTAGGATAATTTTCGATGTCCTCGGCTTTCTTCAAACTCTGGTTTAAATAGATGTAAGTCCGGATTTCAATTTCGGACTTCAACCCTTGTTGAAATGTAAAACATCACTTTGCTTACATCATACTCTTGAATTATTGCTTGCTTCCACTTGAAGAATTAGTTGGCCTTTTCTTTTCTTCACATGGATCGCCCCATCTTGCAGTATCCGGTTCTTTATGCAAACTTCCAAATCCTGGCGACTCGTCCTTTGTCTTGTAATACGTTGGACGGCATCTTTCATGGACCCACTTTTCGTCTTTTTCTAAGTGGGTTGTTACTGTCTGGAGTCACATGTCTCCACTAGCTTTGTTGGGAATCTACTTTTTGGTGGTCCCAAACTTTGGATACTTCGTGACTTTTCTTCTCCGCACACCGGTCTTCTCCGATCGACTTTTGGCCGGAATCCTTTGCCAAATTCCGGTTCATCTGTTTTTGACATTCGGGACATGACCAAGTTCCCAATGGCCGATATGAGCCATGTTACAATATTTCCGCAGTTTCTTTTTTACTCCCCGGACTTATTTTCCCATAGAAGATTTCTTTTCTTTTCAATGATCTTCTGCGAACCTTGTAGTTTTTCCGTCATGGTATTCAACAGAATGACCCGTTCACCGGTCTGGTAGAATTTGAACGGAAACTTGACTTTGTCCATCTCTCGTGAGACAGGACCCACAATCCCCATGCCCTTCTTGTGATCTCGATCTTGATGAAGGTCATGGCCAATTGTACTTCTTCTCCAACTTGCCTCCTTGATATTTCCGAAGGCTCTTTCATCCGGTCTTGGCCTAATGTAATGGAAGGCTTCATGTCCACCTTTTCCGACGGACTCCTGGCTCGCCGCACTTATGAAATACAACTCCAATGTATCCCCTCGTCTTAGGTTGTCATTGTTGGACCAACACTCAGAAATGCTTGACTTCCCCGGATCCACTTCGGTAATTTTGTGATCTCCGGAATCCTGGTGAAGTAGTATAGACGAGGCCAAAGCCCCAAACTCGTACCACCTCTTTACTTCTTGAGGGTCGAATTTGGTAGCATCCAAACCCTTGGATATTTTCCAAACATCAATCTTTGCTTTTTCGGAGATATCCCATGCACGTAATTAGTTTCTCCCAATTTGCGGTATTCCCGCCAAGAAGAAAAACTTTAATCTCATTAATATCAACCTTAGAAGTGCCCATCATAGGCCTAAGATTGATCTCTTCGCCCTTTACCCCGGACGTCTTTGGGTTGATGTGATAACTCGGGATTTGACTCCGAGTATCGCTTTTCCTTGGGCCAACATTTACGCCACTTAGGACTTGTGCTAGAGGTACTTGAATCCTCTGCTGCGGGTTGAGGAGCCCTGCGCTCTAAACGCTCCGTTTGCTTATTAGCGGCCGGAGGAGTGGCCCTTGAAATGCCGTTCTCAATCGAGAGTGAGACCGGACACATGCTCGTATATCGATCGGTTACTTTGTCCCGATCATTCCTTTGTAATTTCCCCAAATCGGCATTGATGACCAGGGTATCAAATTCTCGGAGTAGCATTTCCAAAATGGTCTCCAAGATGTCTTGATCTTTGTGAGGATGGAATCGACTTCAATTCCTCCATCTCTTGTTAGAAAATCTGCAAGAATATTTTCATGAGATTTTATAATGACAATATCATAATCATAATATTGACATTGACTTGCCATCTAAGTATCCTAGCCTTTTCTCGGTTTTGATTCAATTTTGTTTTCATAAAAGCTTTGACACTTGAATTATCAATTTTTAAGATAAACTTTTTAGCCAAGTAGAAATAAAGGCCATTTTTTGAAAGCCTTTTCGATCGCAAAAGAATTCTTTCTCGTTGATATGTCACCGAGTCGATTCACTGGTGTGAATAAACCATGCAGATATCTGCATGGCACTTCTCCATTTGGTGTAGCTTTTGTAAGTACCGCCACCAATAATCACGACATCCGTATAAAGAACCAGTTCATCTTCATCCTGTGGAATTGCAAGTTTCGGAAGATTTTTGCAAACCTCCTTAAGTTGCTTGATTCCTTCTTGATGTTCATTCTCCCATTTGAATCTCGCATCTTTTTTAAGCAATGGGCTAAACACCTTCTGTAATGTGCTAGATTGTTTATGAACATTCCAAAGAAATTGACAACTCCAAGAAAACTCAAGTTGCTTCTTGTCTTTCAATGTATCTGGAAATCCCTCAGTATCTTTTCTACAATATGACTTTGTAGGATTATTCCAGTTAAATCGATCTCAATTCCTAGGAATTCAATCTGTCTTGTTGCAATCACGCCTTCTTCTCCAAAGCACTAATCCTTCCTTGTGACAAACATCCAAAAATATTTCCAAATGTTTGAGATGCTCCTTCATGTTCTTTGATGCGATTAGAATGTCATCGATATACACGAACATGAAACTCAAATAATCTTTGAAGAGATTATCCATCTTCCTTTGATATATCCGGGTGCATTAGCCAATCCCATAGGCATCACATTCCAAATATAGTGTCCTTGTGGTGTAGAGAAAGTCATGAACTTCTTGCTTTCTTCATCCATCTTAATCTGTAAAATCCGGACTTGCAATCGAACTTTGAGAATATCTTGGCACCTTTGATACAATTAACTGGATGTTCTCTTGCTTGGGATATAGTATCCGTCGAACTCCAAAATGTTATTAATTCCCTTGTAATTAATAACAAGTCTTGGCTTTCCTCTTTTGATTTCTCCATGGTTTCTGACTAAGAACCCTGGACTGCTGTATGGAGAAACTCCTGGTGAAATTAACTTAAGGTCAAGATGTTCCTTAAGTATTTTCTGCATATCCTCACGATCTTCCTGGTTCATAAGGATTGGTTTGAATCTTACGAACTCGTACTCCTTTCCTGGCTTAACCTTCAAGGATGCTTTGAGCTCGTTCTTGTCCCACCATGCCAAAGGATCTTCATTATAATTCCTTTGGATCTTCTTCTTGATATCCTCGAGTGTTATTTGTTCCTCAATGGTCACATCACTCTGTGGATTCTCCATAAGACTCATCCATAATTCTGCAATGACTTCTGGAGTAACTCGTTCTTCACCTTGTACTCTGAATGAATACAAGTTGTTATCCCATATTTTTTGATCCTTTTGAATCGAACCAAATTGTCTATAGGATAATAATGCTTCACCAAATTTTCTTCGATCCGCCATTTTTGGATTGCGAAGTTTGGCTTCATCACCACGCTTGCTGCGAAAAATAATAGGCATTTTTCTGTAAAATGCTTCCCGCAGTCTCTGGACAATAATCTTATGATCACATAAGGTTGTGAAAATAAGTCTTCTCGTCTCATTTTCTTGTGTGAATCGCTTGAATGTTTGTAGGAAATTGTTTCCTAGCAAAATATCTGCACCTGTATCATGGAAATAGATTGGTGGCGTCTTTACTTTGTACCATGGGGTACCGCCCGCGCCTCCGATCATGATTTCGGCTTGTTTAATTCCTCGATTAAGGATAAGAATCCTTTTAGAAAGTCTCTTCCTGCAATAGGCCGGCAAATCCTCTCCAATGTCTTTGGGAAAGACATCCGCTTTGCAAGAGTACATATTCCGCACTGAATCAATATAGGCGGCGAAATACTCGGCCTTGTATTCGGCATATAACATTCCAATAGAAATGTATATGGAGAATGGACTAGTGGTCATCGATTCTATATCTTTTATTAGCCACTTTGTGAACTCCATTCCGTCTTGTAATCTTTCCCAAGGTTTATGATCCTCGAAATTCAATTCCCGGTGTTAATTGCTCTGGGATTTTTCCCAACTCCCGTGTGATAGTAAGCTCAATTTCTCCTATCTTCGGCTTCCTGATACCTTCCAACGATTGGTTGTTGGAGATAATATAGAACATCACAAGGAAAAATGTTATCCTTTTGAGTGATGTCAAATATTACTTCAACTTCTCGCGATCCTTCGGACATTTCGGCTCTCCTGGCTGTTTTGAAAACATCCGGGATACGTTGAATCGCTTGGTCTCTTTTTCTTCCCAACGATCGCTACTCGTCATTCTCGTCACCTGTTGGAAAGACATCCTTCTTGCTCAACTCGAGACTTCGACTTTTGTTGAAGACTGGTTGATCTTGTATTTTCATATCAATCTCCTTTATAGTTGGAGATTCAATAATTTCTCGTAAAACCACCCTGCAAAGTCCTCAAAGATTCTTGGGACTTCAATAAATTCCTTTCTCAAGAATACTTGGAATGATGGGTATTCGAGAGAGCATAGGAAATCTTGTATGTGATCGAGTAGGGTCGATTCCCCTTATTTCATCAAATCATCTCTTTTGAAATCTTGATGAAGGGTTAGGACTCTCTTGAAGTCTCGATCTCCCAGTTGTATGCAATGCAGGATAGACGTTAAATGCCAATTTCCCAAAGATACAAATTTCACCTGAACCGCTCCAAGGCATGAATCCTTGAGATTTGAGATTCGCTTATCAAAGATAGCCGATTGAGTGGCGAATCTATCCCTTCTTTGAATGTTGCTTTAATAATGACTCTTATGGCTCCGATATGAATCCATGAGAGTGTATTTGCAACTTCTCTTTTAACTCGCTTTTGATCTCCTGGATTTCTCTAATAGGGACCAACTACATCTCTATCAGTTCCAGGTAAACTCCATCGGAATGGCCAATTCTCCGGTTGTTACCCTGTGGATAATTTGGTGTTTTCTATTACGAAAACCAATCTTATCCAAAGCCTTTTCCATCGCTCCAATTGTAAATCCGTCATAGATTTGAAGCTTTGGATCTTCCTTCATAATTCTCATAAGAGTCTTATGAGACACCGTAGTGTGAGAGAGGAATCCTGACATATCCTCCCTTACCGTTTGTTGAAGAATTTCTTCTTCACTCTGATTCTGAACTGGATTCACTTCCATCATCAGAATAGATCTCTTCTTCATAGATGCTTTCATCTGAGGGAATATCCTCAAATTGATACACTGTATAAGATCTTGATAATAGAAACAATTCTTCGATTTCTCGGTGTAGCCTCGAACTGTCGACTCCTCGTTTACGGTTTTCTGGACAATCCGTTGAGATATGTCCTCTTGCTCGCATGTCCAACAATTACGATCTTTGAAACTTTCATTTGCTCTAGTGTGAGAACGCCGAAAGTTCGTCTTCCCGGATTTCTCGCTTGGTACTTGCTTGATTAGAACCCGATGATGAGGCTCTACTCCTGCTTGGTGCTGGTCTCTGTCCCGTTTTGTAACTTCGGGCTTTTTGTTTTGACCAAAACCTTCTAGGTCTCCATGAAGACCCGCTTCTTTTGTTGCTACTTCCTCGGCGGTATGGATGGCTTCACTCCTTCTTCTTCTTGTGCCGCCTTGGTTGACCTCCCACAACTGTTGGGATATCATTATCCACGCAACATAGAGGAACTGCTTTGTTAATTCCTCTTAATCTCTTGTAATTCCTGTGTAGAGCTGCTTGATAGCACCATTCAGATAACTTGGCCTTTAGGAAAGACATTTTTCTGGCCACAGTTTCTACTTCAGCTCCACCCTTGTATTCCCTGATAAGCATTTCTCTCCAGGGACTCGGAATCTTGGCAAAGAATAGTTGTGCGCTTCTTTTTCCTCAATCTTGTATTTCCACCGTATTCGGTGAACAACTTGATATATTCGTCAATATGACAAATATCTAGTAACTCAAGGCTATAGAGGGCTTGTTTATATTTCTTTCTTTTTTCATCCTCTAATCCCTCGAAATAACCCGTGCCGATGAATTGGATTTTGAATAGTTTTGCCATACCATCGACAATTCCTTTAAGTGATTCCCCCGATGTGACCGAACTTTTAAATGCGGCATCGGTCATATCCCGAGCAATCTTCACCGATCCTTCAAGACTCATTTCAAGGAGTAAAATGAATGAATCCTTTGTAAGATCGAGGGTTCCCGCTGAAATTCTCATAGTCAAGCCCATTCATCAATGAGAACTTCTTCTTTTTTAAAATCGGGATGTCCAGATTTAACATCAACCCATACGGATGTATTGGGTCAAGGTGCGATCTTACATAAGGCGTCGATAAACATTCGGCCTTCCTAGGTAGGTTGTGCAGTTCCCGCAAGAGGGTTTCGACCTCCTGTCCCTCGAAAGTGGATCACTCCCGGTCGTGAAATCCCGAAAGATGTGGCATCCTCTCGCCCCGAGCTCCATGATGCGAACCCGTACTTTCTTCTTCGACGTTAGGATTAATCGGTGGTGGTGGTGGAGGAATTGGTCTACCTTGTGGGTCATAGGTAACCAAAGCGATTCTTCACTGCGTTCATCTTTAAGTCTACAATACCTAATCCCGAAGGATTATGCCAGTCATGTAGATCTTTAAGATTCATCTTTTCAATATCCATCTTTTTCAATTTTTGATGGATTTTCCTTTGATTAGAGCAATGAGCTTTTCCTCATCTGTCATCTTTCGTATAACTTCGGTTGGTTTCCCTTTTTGGTGTAAATAGGGTACCGCCCCAAAATCAATACGTTTCCTTCCTCCGATGAACTTGGCCTGTCCCTCCGGTTCTTGACTCGTTTACGAATATCATGAAGGATTTCAAGAGTTTCCTTCGATATTTCACCATCGTCTCCATCCAGTTCTCGATCGATGAACTTGTCTTGTAGATGAATATGGCGGTTGCCATAATTACTCGCACCGTCTTACTCGATTTCTCTAAGATCTTGGAGATCTTAGATTTATCTGGAAGTATCTCGTTCCACTCCGGTCCACCATCGAGAGTCATTGTTCGATGGGAATTTTCATGAACCGTTTCTTGAAGGTTCATCAAGTGAACATATAAGTGCCGTTAAGCATCCGAATCGCTATAATATTCCGCCGCATTTTGTATTGCCTTAAGGTTTTCCCGTCGGCTCTGCTGTTTCTTTTTCTTCATGTTGGTATTCCCATATGAAACCTGTCAAGGTGTTCTTGTGCATACATCGTCAAAATTTGACGATATCTCCTGTAAGGGTACATCTCGGACATCGGTCCGGATCCATAATCTCGAGTAATTTCTCCTCACCAATTGTTAATTACATAAATATAATAAATTTAACTAAAAGTTCTTAATAAACCTAGGCTCGATACCATTTTTACGGCCCTAAAACCTTTAAAAACCATTAGTTTACCTTTAATTCAATATAAGGGGTATTTTGGGGTTTTATCAAATAAGAAGGCCATTTTTGAAACTTTTGAATAAGTAAGGCCATTTGTGTACATGTGGTTTAAAATTAGGCTATTTCCAATCATTTCCCAAAAGAAATGGCTAACATATAGTTTTCGATTTTTTTTTTCAACAATAGGTTGAATCGTCTATTTTTCTCAAAATTTTCAATCGATTCAAAGGTGGTCCAACCTCTGTCTCCCGTGGTTTAACCTCAAATCCAGTTTCTTAGGGGTGTTTGGACTAGACCAAGTGCTCGTTCTAGTTGATCGGCCGATCCGATTCAATATACAATATGAGATTATCTTTTGATAGGCAATCTCATCGATCTTGTGATTTTACCTTGGACATATTGACAATCTCGAATCTCCCAACCATAAAATAGGTTGGTCTCGGACTTGGTCGGGGTTCTCGGATGGTTCGCCTTTATCCTTTATTGGTTGTCATGTATCTCCACCACCAAGTCGGCTTGCAAGCCTTTACTAATTGGGTGATTGGTCACACAACACATATCGATGCACGTGCTGGTTGGGTATAACAAAGTAATAAGAAATGTTAAAACTTGTAAATTATATTCATTTTTATTTATTTTGACATTAAATATATTCTCTACACGGACCGTTGTCCATCTTCGAAATTTAACTTATTACTCCCTCCTATTCACAATAAGTTTCTTTTTGGCACTTGAAAAATTCTTCAAAAATAATGTCCTTTTCACATTTTCAAAGCTAGTGAGAAATATATTTTCCTAAATTACCTTTAAATGTATGGTTTTCGAACTAACACTAATGCCTAAATTTGTTTGTCCAATGTAGTATTTATGATTAATTAAGGGCATATTTGGTATTTTATAACAATTCTTAATATGTGTGTTTTTTTCCTAAAAAGACACTTATTTTGAATAGGAGGGAGTATTATATAAGCACCACATCACCAATTTCCTCAATTTTAATATATGTAGCAATTAAGGTTGAAAATGTAACTTTATACATATTAGGTCCAAACCGACCCAGCCCATTGTCTCCTCTTAGGCTAGCAGATTGGACACATTTTCCAGACTCACCACCACCACTATTTGTATTGATTACTTGTGGCATGCATGCAAAATCGATGCAAGGAATTTTTTGGAAAACAATAATATTTTTCACATGTTCTCCAATGTAACATTTTTCTACCTCCAATATTGAAAGGGCATTCATATGAGAAATAAATATTATTTCTAAAGTAACTGTTTTTTTAATATATTGCAAAATAAGTTAAATTAAAACAATGAAAATGATTAAGTGTAAAAATCCATTTTTTTAAATGACTAGTGGTACTGTTCTACTGTCCTATGAAAACATATGCCCTACCACAAATAAAGCTAGTTTTTAATTTTTCCCAAGATATGTAATCAATATAAATACATAATTAATACAACTTTTTTTTGTTTTACACGAATTGTTTTTAAAAATTACCTTCACTCTAAAAAATGCTGAAAATTATGAAGATAAAATTATATAAATGAGACAAAGAAATATTTTACCTTACAAAAATTGAAAATCAAGTGGAAAATAAAACAGATGGATTTTTGGCCTTTCCTCCATGGCAAAAATATTTTTTTAGCCATTTTTGAGTTCAAATGTCTACTTTAATTTACCCCTTTTTAATTTTTGGGATTGATACATAACTCGGTACCAAGTTACATGACTTGGTACCGAGTCACATAACTCGGTGTCAAGTTATGTAACTCGGTACCGAGTTATGTAATACATCATTTTTTTGAAAAATGAACAAGTACCTCACCTGGGAATACATGAAGGGTATGACTGTCAGTTTTTGTCAAAATGACAAATAGAAATGGCAAATTTTGCCTATTACCACAAACCAAAAAACCAAATCTGCTACAAACATATTTTACTTCTGCAAATGCCCAAAACATGAAAATCATGAGAAAGAAAATTAATAAAACCGAACCCCTGCAAAAATAGTTCAACAATTCAAACAGCAAACGCGACGCAATCAACTACAAATTCCATAGATCAATTACATAACTTACATAATATTTAGGCCAATCTTTTTTTTTTTTAAGACAAACTCTTAGGCGGTCTTCCTCTTCCCCTCTTCTTCTCAGGAATGATAATCTTGTTTGGTGTTTCCATGAGAATTAAATTACCAGAAATTGCATCAAATTCAAATCTGAATTTGGTTCCAACTAACAGCTTGTTTGCTCTCCGAAATACGACCCATCCTTAGCCATGCAAATCCAGAGTTCGTTTTTTTTCCTGTATAATTCAACTCGCCATTTTTTCCTCGTGCATTTTGCAAGTTTATACCACTTTTTCTTGATATTCCCGTCTCCCGTGCAAAAGCTCTCGGAATTGTCTGACAGTACTTACAACATATAGTTCAATATTAGCATATACGATAATGCAATAATTAAATGAAGGGATAATTACAAAGAAAAGAAAACCCGACGATAAGGCTAATTAAAAAAAAAAAAAAAATCCTTGAGATTTGATTCTGTCATTTTAGGTAATCTCGCTCAAGTACTCTTCATCACTTTCACAATTTTCCGTTTTGGTTTTGGATTTTCGCATTTTGGCAGCATTTTTATCTGTTTTGTTGCAAATTACATAGGTAAAACAAAAGATATATTTAGCACTTATTCTTCAAGATTGCAGTAGAGAGGAATATATATATATATATATATATATATATATATATTAAACATTGCTGACTCATCACGTATCACACTTTCCACACTCATCATCACACTTTATCTTTGACATGTCACTTATTTGGGTTATAGTTGTTAGTTTTACTTCTTATTTCAATTAACGTGTTTCCTGTAAAACACGATTGTTCGATTTTTCCTTAGCACTTTGTAGTATAAATGGATGTCTTTGTGAGCTTCAATTTGAATATATGAGATATGAGAACTTTTTTCTTCTAGCTATATTCATGAGCTTATTTTAGAAATTTATCATGGTATCCAGAGCCTTTAGAACCTGAATTTTATGGCTACGCATCTTAATCCGTGGATGGAGGACAACATTGGGGAAGAGGATGAACTTGGCGCGAATCGCGAACTTCAGGTGGTGGCTAATCAAACAGTGGCGAAAGATGGCGATCCACTTCACCTGCATGGATCGGACCATCCTGGTATGATTTTGGTTACTAATCCTCTGAATGGAAACAACTACTTACCTTGGCGCCGATCGATGCTAATCGCCTTGGGAGCTAAGACGAAGCTCGGCTTCATTAATGGTAAAATTCCTAAACTGCTTTTGAAACTTCGAGGATTTTGAGAGATGGCGAAAATAGATTTTATGGTCACTAGTTGGTTATTAAATTCTATCTCGCATGATATTGTTGATGGTTTTATTTACGCACATACTTTGAAGGAGCTATGGGATGAACTTGAGCAAAGGTTTGGGCAATGTAATGGACCGCAACTATATCAGTTGCAGAGGGAAATTGCAAGTATTAGTCAGGGTAATAACACAATGATTGCTTATTTCACTAGACTTAAGAAACTATGGGATGAATATAACAATTTAGTGCCATCACCTGGTTGCACATGTGGAGCCGAACGCAGTGGTGTGCTAATGATGCTAATGTGAAACTCATACAATTTCTTATGGGACTGAATGAGTCTTTTGAGCAAGCTAGAGTCAAGTATTGATGATGGATCCTCTACCTGAAGTTAATAAGGCCTATTCGATGATTTTGCGTATTGAGAGGCGGAGAAGTGTGCATCAAGTCTTTCTGAAGGTTTAGATCTTTGCACTATGATGACACAAACTTTTAAACCAGGAAATGGCAGAGGAAGTGGTGGATCTGGAATGTGGAGTGGTGGCAGAGGAAGAGGTATTCCTAGACGATCTAAAGAGGACAAGGCCAAGCTTACATGTAGTCATTGTCATTTCAGTGGACATGAAGTTCATGAATGTTTCAAACTACATGGCTATCCTGACTGGTATAAGAAGTTTAAAGAGCAAAAGAATTTGGCACTTGCCAATTTGACAGATGTGAATATTGGTGGTAGGGAGGACATGCCAGTACCACAAAAGGGGAGCAGTGATGATATTGCTAGCATTGTACAGACTGAAATAGCAAAATACATGGCTACTTTGGGGACTGGTAGTGCTGGAGCTAGTGCTAATTTTGCACATTTTGCAGGTTACACAGGTAACATTGATCCTCAGTTTGCTTTAAGCACGTTTGAGCATATTGGTAGTGAATCCTGGATTTTGGACACAGGTGCTAGTAAGCATATGTGTGTGAATTCTTCTTTGATGAATAATCTTACCCCTGCTCCCACTCACATTAATGTTTTCCTTCCGGATGGGACATCTAAACTTGTCACACACGTTGGTGAGGTTAAAATCTCACAGAATCTTATCCTCACAGATGTATTACTTGTGCCTTCTTTCAAATATAACTTACTTTCTGTGGCTCAACTCACTCAGGCCTCTCATGCTAAGTGTGTTTTCTTTCCTTCTCACTGTGTTCTACAGGACCTGAGGACTGAGAGGGTGATAGCAATCGACAGCAATTGGAAAACTCTATGTCTTTGCACATTAATTCTGTTAATTCTTTCCATATTTCCCCTGGAAGTTCTTTGTCTTGTAATTGCTCTTGATTTCTCTATCTTGTAAGGATGAATTAGAAATGTGGCATAAACACTTAGGCCATGCCTCTTCTAGTACTTTGCACCATTTACCTTTTTTAAAGCCTTTTACGAATGATAATACACATAAAAAGTTGAAAGATTGTGAGATATGCCATGTGTCAAAACAACACGAATTCCTTTCCCTTTGAGAACTACTTGTCTTTGTTGCTATATTTGATCTTGTTCATCTTGATGTGTGGGGGCCTTATCATATCGGCTCATTATTTTCTCGATCCAAAGATTCTCCTTACTTTCTTACCTTGGTGGATGATCATAGTAGGTGCACTTGGACATATCTTATGTCTCATAAAAGTCAGGTTCCTTCATTGCTCTCCCGCTTTATTTCCATGATCGTAAATCAATTTAATGCTTCCATTAAAACCTTTAGATCGACAATGGTGGGGAATTTATCAATCATGGTGCACTCATCATTTACTTCTCATGGGATTGTGCATCAAAGAAGTTGTGCTTATACACCTCAACAAAATGGGGTTGTAGAACGAAACATAGACATCTCTTAGACATGGCTAGAGCTCTACTCTTTCATCCAACTTACCTTTAGATTTTTGGCCCTTTTCCCTTCTTACTACTTTTATAATAAACAGGCTACCTAGCTCGGTTCTCACACGAAATCACCTTATGAGGTGTTGTATGGCAAATCTCCCGATCTCACCCTTTTGAAGCCTTTTGGTTGTACAGTCTTTGCCACAAATATCCTCCCACATAAAGGTAAATTTGATCCCCGGGCTCATAAATGTATTTTTTTGGGTTATGAGAATGGTAAGAAAGGATACAGACTCTATAATCTGACCACCAAAAAGTTGACAGTCACTAGAGAAGCCTACTTCATAGAATCTGAGTTTCCTTTTGTTCAAACCTGTGAACCAGATCACACTCCACTTCCTAGTTTTCTTCCCTCAGACCTTGATTATTCTACTTACCCTGCCTCACACATCTCCTACTTCTCGAGCCCTTTGTTGTTTCTCCTCCCTCTACTATTTCTACACCTATAGCTCTTAGAAAAGCCCCTAGAATCTCCACTTTACCTTCCGGGTTTCGGGATTATGTGCTTTACAATGCAAAGGGACAACTTGCCTACAGTGGATACTACCTCTCATTCCTCGGGGCACTCCTCTTGAGTTCTATTTCTTCTTTCTCTTATCCTATTTCCACTTTTCCTTTCTATGTGTCTCCATCTTTCTCTCCACAATATGTTGCTTTTAAAGCCAATGTTTCCAAAATTCAGAACTGTCACATATGCTCAAGCTAAGAATGATCCTCAATGGGTTGATGCCATGAATCAAGAGTCGGGCCCTTGAAAAGAATGAAACATGGGTGCTTCTTGATTTACTGTTGGAAAGAAAGCTATTGGGTGCAAGTGGGTATACAAGGTCAAATTAAATCCGGATGTTACTATTGACCGTTATAAGGCACGACTTGTGGCTAAGGGTATCATCAAGAACTTGGTGTGGATTATATTGATAGTTTTTCCCGGTTGCCAAATTGGTTCTTGTACGGTTTTTGATTCTTTGTAGCTACTATCAAGGGATGGGAACTTCATCAATTGGACATTAATAACGCATTCCTCCATGGTTTTCTAGATGAGGACATCTATATGACCGTTCTCGATGGTCTATCCTGGGGATACAATCGGTAAGGTGTGTCACTTGAAACGCAGTCTGTATGGTCTCAAGCAAGCGTCTAGGCAATGGAACACAGAGTTTTGTGGGAAATTGATGGCTTTTGGTTTTGTTCAATCTATGCATGATCATTGCCTATTCACTAAATCTACGCAGTCTTCTTTTCTTGCTTTGGTGATATATGTGGATGATGTCCTTGTGACTGGATCTAGTTTGGAGGATATTGTTCTTTGTTAAAAGATACCTTGATGATATGTTTACTATCAAAGACTTGGGTCCAGCCAAATATTTCCTTGGGCTTGAAATTGTGCGCCTTCTGGGGTCTTATCTCCATCGGCGGAAATATATTTTAGACATCTATCGACTCGGGTCTTCTTGATTGCAAGCACAACTTCTACACCATTTCCTCCTGGTCTCAAATCGCACAGAGATCTTTGGGACACCCTTTGCTCATGTTGGCCAATGCTCGTAGGCTTGTGGGACGACATCGCTCTACCTTAATATGACGCCAGCGTCGATATCACTTTTAGTGTCTGACAATCTTTAGCCAGTTAAAACAGACCCGTGTACTTCACATTGGGATCTTTGCTATCCACTTGCTCCGTTATTTGAAAGGTTGTCCCTCCCAGGGTATTTTCTATTCTTCTGATAGCACTTTCCAGCTCAAAGCATATAGTGATGCGGACTGGGCCTCCTGCCCTTCTACTCGTCGCTCTGTTACTGGTTTTTGCATCTTTCTTGGTTCTTCCCTTCTCTCTTGGAAGACCAAGAAACAAACTACCGTTTCCCGGTCTTCAGCGGAGGCCGAATACAGGGCGTTAAGCACCACCGTTTGTGAGATCATGTGGCTTACTTACGTAGCCTCTGACTTGCAGGTCTCTATTCCCAAGCCTATCCCACTTCTCTGATAACCAAGTCGCTTCTCTACATTGTTGCTAACCCGGTCTTTCATGAACGGACTAAGCACCTTGAAATTGATTGCCATCTCGTTCGTCTTCAATACAAAGTGGCCTTGTCTCCCCTCGAAAGTTGGTTCTCATTTGCGGCTCGTGACCTCTTCCACGAAGGCCCCGGGGCCTGGTCTTTTGTTCTCTAACCTCCAAGTTGGGCTTGATCGATTTACATAGACGCCCAACTTGAGGGAAAGATGTTAACATTGCTGACTCATCACGTATCACACTTTCCACACTCATCATCACACTTTATCTTTGACATGTCACTTGTCAAGTTATAGTTGTTAGTTTTACTTCTTATTTCAATTAACGTGTTTCCCTGTAAAACACGATTGTTCGATTTTCCTTAGCACTGTAGTATAAATGGATGTACTGTGAGCTTCAGCTTGAATATATGAGATATGAGAACTTTTTTCTTCTAGCTATATTCATGAGCTTATTTTAGAAATTTATCATATATATATATATATATATATATATATATGAAAGTGAAAAAAAAAAAAAAACAACAACTTTGAGATGTCTGGCCTTCATATGGTGAAGTGGGCTCTTTCAGGATACCTTCCTTTCCATAAATTGAAACCTGGAAAGTTGATATGTTGACCAATTTGATCACCAGAAAATCCATTCCAATTAGATGGTTATTTTTTACGAATTCGGGCCAACCATTTGTGAAGTAGAAATATTGCTCATCGAGTTGTTTAATCTTGACATTCCAAGATTTTCCAGATTGATCAGTTTTCAGAAGGGCTGCTTGAGGCAAAATTTCACCATATTTCTTGACAAACTCAATTGGTATCCGCTGCAACATTAGTGAAATAAAATATTGTATCGACCAATTAATTAAACACATGAACACAAACAAAAATAGAGAAAGCTAATTAATTACCAGCTTGGAGGAAAAATCAAATAGTAAGATCTTGAAAAATGATGCATGCTTGTAAATTTCCAAACTTGTCATTTAATAGTTTAGGACAACAATTTGATTTTTCTCTCTAACTTGTGGTATATTGCTTAACCAAAAGGGTGAAGAAATTTCAGGGAAAAGTTAAACATAGAAGACAGGAATTTTGAGTTATATGGAACAGTGCATAGAAGACAAGTGGCAGCCAGCTTTTCAGTCAAAGAAACAAAAGGACAACACTTTTTTGGGAAAGCTTGCAATTTGATTATTTTCTCGAATTAATCACAGGTTTACAAATTTAATATTCGGCCACTCAAGGATTAATGTGGTTCATATTATTATTATTATTATTATTATTATTATTATTATTATTATTATTATTATTATTATTATTATTATTATTTTTATAACTCACCTTCCAACTTTACGCCTGACTATGTTTCGGGACGGCAACTTCGGCTCCTCATCGTTGCCACACAAGTAAACCGCGAGATTTGTATGCATTGACCAGTGTTATGGTAGAGTTTGCTGACATACAACAAGATCCTCCCATATAAAAGATCCTCCCATATAAAGAGAATAATTATGTTCAACCTCACAAATCTAATAATAGTTGATATTTCCCCGAATCGAACCCATACGGATGCTATTTAGTATGAATCCCCACCAAATTTTCACCAGCTAATAAGAGTTGATATCTTCCCAAATCGAACCCACGCGTATGCTACTCAATATGAGTTCCTACTAAATCTTCACTAGCTCGATATAACCCGAGAAATAATTTAATGGAGTGAGATTTTGAACCCCTGGCCACCATCCCACAGGAGACTCCTGTGGTGGCCAGGTGGGCTAAACGACTTGGTTATGTGGTTCATATTATTAGCTCTTGGAGTTGGGTGTTCATATACTGTGAGGCACTGAGGCTAAGACTAATATGAAAAATAATGGAACTAAAATGTAAAACCGTAAGTTAAAAGTGAAAAGAAATCAAATAAATATGGAGAATTTATACCACAAGAAATGATAAAAAAATACAGTAGTGACAAAATTTCATGTGATCATATAAAAGTAATATTCAAAAGCATGTATTTAGTAATAATTTTCTTTATTTAAGTTGTCACTATTGATATTAGTAATTACAGTGATTATCTATTCAGTGATAACAAATTTATATCAAAATCATGGTGACAACACTTATGTCAATAGGTTGCACTATATTTGTCATTTATATATTATCCATCATTATTACTTAAAAAGCTCTATATACTGTCAGTTTAGATAAAAATGGACAATTTAAATGTCAATTTGTATTCCTAGTTAATTAATGAGAATTATAAACTATTATTAGATATTATTAATGATAATTTTTACAATATCCAATATTTTGTCATTAATATTACAAATTTTTGTAGTGATAGGAGGATGTGTTGTATATAGGGTGACAATATCTGATACGGCACGAAAACAAGACTCGATCCTTACACGATATAAGCGAGTTAGCTAGGGTCGTGTTCAAAACTAAAAATATACAAATCATTTCGGGTCATTTAAGGTCGTTTTCGAGTTACCCGTGTATTAAACAGATAGTGCTCGAGTTGACCACTCTGACCCGAATAAACCAAATTTGTGTAATTCATGTCTCAATACGACCTTCGAATCTGAACACGACTCGAATTGCCAACCATAGCGGTATGTTTAGTTATGCAGAGCTGATGAATAGAACAACGGACTTGTTTATGTAGGAATCAGATTGCTATTGACTTGTCATCCTTAATTGACACTACAAAAACTATATTACATACAAAAACTCAAAACAACCATTTCTAACAAGACATTAATTCTTCACTGGACTAGTTTTTCTCCATTAAGCAGCTTAATTTGGATCACATTCTTATCCAGAATGTATTCGAACAAGTAATTTTCCCATAGACTAAACCATTTGTTCTTCTGAATTCACTCCAGCCCCTACTTATGTCAAGCCTAAACCATGACACTTTTGGGTCACGATACAGCAAAACAGGCCAACAACGCTGCCGGAGGATATTGCGGTACCACGGCTTCTTTGCTATGTTGCTCGGACTCGGACACGGGTGTCGGACCCTGTACATATCCCGGTGTCGGACCTTTTTTGTCTAAAATCTAGGATACGTGAGACACGGCTAAAAAGGATCCAAAATTTGGACACTGGCATGGGGACGCCGATAAATTAGATTTTTAAATATATGTTATATATTATATTACACTTTTTAATACGACATTTATAAACAATATATGTTTGATTTAATTTGAACAAAATAATTATAACTTGAGAAACTTATGCGAAAAAAAAAAAAAAGCTTTCATGTGCTTTACAACTTAGTACTTAGTAGAATGAAAGTGGAGTGTCCGAATTTTTTGGAGGATCGGACACGTGTCCCATGTCGTGTCGTCGTCATGTCATGTTGACACGGTACTTTGCCTGAAATGAAGAGTCCGAGCATCATAGCTTCTTTGGTCGTTAAACCGGCTGCCACTGCGAATTCTTTACGCAACGTCTGAAGTTCAAGAAAGGGACTCGCGTAGTGTAAGATAGAATAATGTATACGCAGACCAAGAAAATGGACCCAAAAGCCAAATCTTGGCCAAATTACTTTCCTATAGATTTAATTAAGGAATTTACCAATCTTGAATTAATGTGACTTTTTTCAGAAGTAGTTTGAATTGTGGATGTGCTTCATCTGAAGTGTAGTCTTGTTCTTGTGTGTCGTCACTTTCTTCAGCTTCTTTCTCGACAGTATAAGCCCTTGATTTTTTGTTATGGGTGGGTTTTTTTTTTTTTACCCTATTTGGATTTAAAAAACATCTTTATTACCCACAAAGACAAAAATACCCTTACTAAAGTAGCACTATCGTCTGCCCCTATAGGGCTGCACGATCGTGCTCACATTTAGAGTGGCATTATCGTGCTCACCTTTATGGTGGTACGATCATGCCCACCTTTATGGTGGCACGATCATGCCCCATAATGTGCTGCCCCATATGGTGGCACGATCGTGCTCATGTTTATGGTGGAACTATCGTGTTCATGTTTATGGTGGCACGATCGTGCTCACATGGTGGTACAGTCGTGCCATGTTGAACATTCAAGTTTTTTTTTCTCTTCTCGAAAATAAGCGAATTTCCCGCATTATACATAAATATTTGAAGCAAAAAATACATTAATTTGGTTCAACTGACTTAAACTTATTTCCAATCGTGTCTTGAATCTTCAAAAATCGAAAACATGAAAGGGAAAAAAAAGAGAAGATTGTTATCTTTGGAAAAAGAAGAAAAGAGGAAAGAAAAATTATATTCTTAAACCAAGAAAGAGAGAGAAAGAGGATAAGGACATTTACGACCTTTCATTGAAAAAATGGGTAGAAAAGTAATTTTTATGAAAATTGGGTAAAAAAGTGTTTTTCTATCTCAAAATGAGTAAAAATGACCATTTTCTCTTTTGTTATTCACCTTTGTTTTGAATAAGATAAAGATTGCAATGAGTGGATTCATTTAACAATTAACCATTTAGAACAATGATAATTCTTTCTCCATCCAGATTTCACAAAAAGGGGACGATTTACAGTTAAAAGATATTTATGGTTTACCAAAACTCTCATAGGCAACAACAACGATAGATTAAGCCTTATCCCAGTATGTGGGGTTGGCTATATGAATCATATCACGCCATCGTTTACCATTTATGGTTAACCAAAACTCTCAAAGGCAATAGTTGAAGGGGGCCAATAGTTAGAAGATCAAAAATTTATTTTGCATCATGATAAATTCAAAAAATATTATGTGTTTACATCAAATACATGTCAAATTGAGCATTCAAAAATACATATCCAAAATTAACATAATTTTCCTTTTTACAAGAAAAGTTTGGGGGGCCAAATGGAATTATACCCAAAATTTACATATAAAAATGAAAAAAAATAATGTTGAGGAGGGGCCAGGGCCCCCTCCCCCTCTATGTAAGTCCGCCACTGGCTCATATTGTGTCTCCCTCATGTTCGAAATAGATATGGTGTTAGAAATCTATGAAGTTTAGTTGATAATTTTCGAAATATATTTGTGAATATTCGAATATATGTATAAAATACTTGATAATGTGAAATATTTGAGTTTAGTTGTTAGAATGTTCGAAATAGATGAAGTTTTTAGTTGTATTTTGGGTTAGTGTTCAAAATAGATGAAAGTTTTGGTAGTGTTTTCGGATTATGGCACGATTAGATGAGGAAGACGAAGAGGCACGATATAGGCACGATATAGTGCCCATATCGTGTCGTAGGTTTATTTGGGCATGATATCGTGCCATAGGTTTATTTTGGCAACGATATCATGCCGTAGGTTTGTTTGGGTACGATATCGTGTCGTAGGGTTATTTAGGGTTATTTGAAATCGTGCCTATATCGTGCCAGCACTCCATATTGTGCCTATACTGCCTGTTCGCTAATTTTTGTACCTTATCACTATATTTCTTCAATTTTTCAACAATCCATCTTGCTAAATTGCAATTAATTATTGTTGTAGGTCGGTCCACAGTGGAGGAGACCCTCATATCATCGAGAGAGGGCCCAAATCGTGGGGTACGTTCGACCGAATATAATTCAGATAATCTAAGATGAGTTGCAGGAGATCGGTGGTGGTTTATATAGGCAGTTTAGATGGTCGATTTTCGGCTTTTTTATGGATTTTGGGTATGATGGAGTTAGCTGTAATACGACACTTCATGCATTGGTTACGATTGAGGTGCATGTGCCGGATGCTCCATAATCAGAGTGTTGGTTCCACGTCGGAGAGCAGACTATTAGATTCTCTCGGCGTGATTTTGCTATGATATCCGGATTGTGGTTTTTAGGGTCCACATTTTACCCTAACAGTGTTTTTGAGGTACCCGAGACTGGTATATATGGACGGTATTGGCCTCAGGGTGATCGTGTTACCGCCGCGCAGTTACGCGATTTATTTGCCGATGGCACCTTCCGTGACTCACTAGACAATGCCCTAAAGGTGGCGAAGGTGTTATTTGCCTTTTATATGGTACTGTGTTTCGGTGGCCTACAAACCACAGTGGACCGTTTGCTATGGTTTTTGATCGAGGACGATGCACAGTGGGAGACTTTCCCTTGGGGGAAATACTCATTTTAGACATTGATTCATTATATTTGGCAGCTGCATGATGTTCTGCCACTTGGCCGATATACTAAGAACGTTACACCTCGATACCGCCCACCTAATTATCATTTTTATGGTCCCACGTATGTCTTGCTGGTACATATATTTCTTTACTTTATTTATATTTGTACTTAGTTTTTTAAATATTTAAAAAAATCTTATTTTGATACTTATCAATGTTTTGACATATTTGGGCATTCGAGACGATACCTCGCCTGGGTATTGCTTGGGCGACTCGATTATCCGACACCCAGATGCCTAGGTACCTCCGTTGGAGGTTTCCGAAGACCAGCGTTGACATGATTGATTTTTTCTTTGACACAGTATGCATTAACATTGTTTACTTATTTATTTATTTAATTAAAAAATTATTTTTTATTAATTTATTTATATATTTATTTACATGCTTTAGTGTGTCATGAGATATTGGATCCGAGTGAGGAGGAGCTCCAGCAGATATATATGGAGCGAGTCGATGATCCAGTTATTTTGTTAGGTCCTCCTCGGTTCACCCCCAAGGAGAACAGGTTTTTAGGCGGTGGTGCTCGGAGGGGCAGGGGCAGAGACAGAGGTACGAGTACAAATTCGACAGCCCCAACTCCTATTGGCAGAGGCAAAGTGTCAGAGACGGCAGAGGCAGGGGCAGGGGGAGAGGTAGAGCCGATTCAGAGACCCCCCACTACTACTTTTATGATTTAGAGGCTGGAGATGCGGCGCAGGACAGACGGCCCATCATCCCATCAGACTGATGATCCCTTAGATCGCCGGACAGATGATGCATCAGCTGGGCAGACAGATGCACATGATGATCAATCAGTCCGTGGTGAGTATGCGCTCGATGATCCATCAGTCAGTGGGCGGACATATATGTTGGTGCTGATTAGGGGGTTATACGGGAGGAAATTAGCCAGTTAGAGATATGCATAGAGGATCAGTTCTCTCGATTGGAGTCACGAGTTGATGAAGCGGTTTCTCAATTACAGATTCTCATCTCAAAGGAGGGTTCTCGCTTGGAAAGACGCCTAGATCAGGAGATAGGTCGGGTTCCAGACCTTATTCAAGAGGAGATTAGGCGTCTGTTCCCATACCTTGATCAGTATGATGACTTCATGCATGACAGTCAGAGATAACCTAGCCAGTCATCTCAGCAGACGCCATCATCGATGCCGCATCAGACATCGACGATTACCCATCCAAGAGAGACCACTCCTCTTCAGCCGATGTCGACTCCTCTTCCACCAGTGTCGACTACTATTCCGGTAGTTTCGACTACTATTATGACGGTGTCAATTTCCCTTCTGTCGATGTCCACTCCTCTTCCACCAGTGTCAACTACTATTTCGGTGGTTTTGACTACTATTCCGATGGTGTCGATTTCCATTCCATCGATGTCGACTCCTTTTCCGTCGGTGCCAACTACTCTTCCACTAGTGTTGACTCATATTCCGGCGGTTTTGTCTTCTCTTCCGGCAATGATGACTTCTCCTCCGACAGTGTCGACTCCTCCTCTGGTAGTGTCGACTTCTCTTCCACCATTGCCAACTCCTATTCTGCCTGTGTTAGTACATTCTCTGCGACCACGAGTGTCGGTCACGATTTCCGAGGCCATTGGTCCATGCTATTCGAGCTCCCTCTCCGACACTCGTGGTCTCTAGTCCACGAGTGCCCTCTCCGCCTACTCCCTTCATCTAAGTTCGGGATAGGCAGCCGTCGCGCCTTATTCGCAGCCCATTCAGGGATCCTAGTACTCGCAAGTTGGACCAAGCGAGAGGGAGTATACCCGCTTCTTACAGTCTACTGAAGAGTAAGTATTAAATATTTTTGCATTTATTTTGTCGTCTTAATATTAACATCTTATATTGGTGCAATGTCTTAATATTTGAGGGTCCAATTACAGGAGGAACATGGGGCTATTGTACTGTGTTGGGCCATCATTTTTTTAGGAAATGGCGGATCCTACTGTAGAGTTGGAGAATGATGTAAGTTTCTTAAATTTTTGTATTATTTAGTTGATGAATATTTTATTTATTTCATATTGATTAATATCGATTTCTTTCATTTCTGTACATCATTTAAATGCATCCCTGTCCATACTACAGTCCGATCCCTAGTTTATTGGGATTGAGCCTCATGCCAAGCAGTTGGGAACTTATAGGATTGTATCTACGATATTTTTGGTTAGTTTATTTATTATGTGTCTCGCATTTTATTTTAAACTTAATAAATGATACTTGTTAATTTATAAATATTTTTCTATGTGTAGGATTCCATACGGCATATATGAAATCGTATGCATGATCGGGATCCTGCTGGCACAGTATATGACCCGACGACCATCGAGGTGATTCCTCCCGGACAGGAGCTGGATGAGTTGGTTACGGTTGACCAGCACGGATCTCCAGGATGGGGTAATCCTGGTTCGTGGAGTGACGTTGTGAAGGTACACTTGAATTTATTTATTTTTTTTGGCTAGTGTATTCATTTTTTCATTCAAATTGTTTGATTAATTGATGATTTTGTTTTTTCCCTAGGTGTTCATGATCGTGAATTTATCGGACCATTTTATCGTGTGCAGACTGGATCTCCGCATCTAAAGTATATATATATGAATCTGTACGTGCCCGATACACACCTGTTATTCGTGCCAATCGAGAAGCCAGCACACATCCACTCCATCGCATGCTCCCATGTGTACTCATGCACGCTGGCCACTACGATGCCATAGGTATGGAGCCCGTCCGCCGTGAGTGGGAGCTTGTCCCTGCGTCGGAGAAAGATTGCTATGTGCAGAACGACACCACCTCTTGTGGCGTATTTGCCATCCATTCCGTCATTAGTTGTTGTTGATCACAATTGTACAGGATCGGGAATGCCTTCAAATGGCAAATTACAGAAACAGAAGATTACAAGAAACAGAACTAGCTATTACAAAGATAGAACTTTCAGAAGCTGAGTCGAGACGAATCTCTTTCCGCAAATCAATTACATCCCGGCTAGTGCTCACGGTTTGACGTATTGCTTCCAAAGATGAAACGGCTTACGTCTTCTGTGTAGTAGCACCACTAACACAGAAGCACATTCGAACTAGAAATGTCTTTGAAGGTCGTTCTTTGGACTTAGTGCAGAATGCAAAAAGATGATTGTATGCTTTTTTATGGAGTATTCATTCTCCGTATCAAACTTCAATGCACAAACATGTACAAATAGCCAACCATTCCACCGTAGGAGAAAGAATCGGGTAGTGGGCATTAATCATTTGTAAACAACCAAGGTGTTACACCCACTCTTGTATAACGATCGGGTAGTGGGCTAACTTCGGTGACCACCACTGCAAGAGTTACAACTCCAATAGTCACACGAATCGGACACCTACAATGTCCGTGTTCATTGGCTCCAACAGTCCAAATCACTCGAATGCGGCCAAGCCCATTTTCGAGTGGCAAAACTTTAGTGGACCGGACTGGGCCCACATAGGGCCGGGCCACCCCGCCCAAGCCCGGGGCCCAGCCCATGCCCAAGCCCAGGCCGAGGCCGAGGCTCAAGCGTTTAGCGGGAGCACGCACGCGTGTGGGCCCACTTGTGATCATCTACTTGTGTTATAGTTTATACAACATATAACACCTTCTAGTAAATAAACTAGGATAAACAATGATTTGTATTCCATGTGGGATAAGGCAAGAGCCTTTCATTTCCCTTTACAAATCTTTACATAATGCCCATTTATGTGGCTACCTTCGTGTATTAATTTCTCACTCACCGAAATTCGGTTTTGAGAAATAAAAAATACTACGAACATCTACTCGGAACGTAAATTAATAATATATAATTTAATTCCTCCAGAATTAAATATTTAGCCACCGAAAAATTGGTCAAAGTCGGGTCAACACCCACTTTATCAAAACCAAAATTTCCAACAATCCCCCACATGAGTGGAAATTAATGTATGCATGAATGCGGAACACGAAACCAGATCCTCAAGAGATAATATTGCATTCGGAAATGTAGCTTATGGCTTTGAACCTTCCGTAGTCATTCCATCGGTACACCGGCGGCTTAGTGGACCCAATGCCTTGAACTATTCCTCCACGGTGTATACCAAGTCAACAAGATTAACAATAAGGTCTCAACACCTTCTTTCTCACGTTTTGTGTCCGTTTCGCCATGGACACCACTTTGGATTCATAAGTGTTACTTTGAAGCGGCCCGCACTTCTTACTTATATAGGTGATCTCCTATTCGAGTATCTGCCATACTCAACCTCAATGAGGTGTAGGAATCATTAAAAGTCAAATGACTTAGCCTCACCACAACTTTGCGGGTGTTTCAACACTTGGTATTGCTTTCTAGGGTTGGGTTATAACATTGTTTCCAAGTGTTACAACATAACCTTCATAGTTTAGTTTTCCCATTGAACCAAGTTCTTGGGATCTCCAAATCATCATGGTTGGGTTACCACTATGATGGTTATTTTTACTTTGTGGACTTTAAGCCCATTCCCTCTAGCAATTTACCTAATTGATCTCGATTGATCCTTTCACAAAGGATCTACCAAATTATCTTTTGACTTTACGTAGTCAATTGACATCACACCATTTGAGATCAATTGTCTAACGGTATTGTGTCTCCAACGAATATGTCTAGACTTACCGTTATACATATTGCTTTGTGCCCTTCCCTATAGCCGTTTGGCTATCACAAGAATCATCACGAAGGCACACAGCTTCCTCCAACATGGAATATCTTCCAAAAGTTTCAAGCCATTCTCGCTTCTTCACCACTTTATCCAAAGCTATAAACTCGATTCCATGGTGGACCGAGCTATACACGTTTGCTTCGTGGACTTCCACGATCGACACCACCTCCAATGGTGAATATGTATCCACTAGTTGAATAAGAATCTTTCGAATCAAATCCATCTAGCATCACTATATCCTTCAAGTGCACTGGATATCTTGAGTAGTATAGCCCATAATCCAAGGTATACTTCAAGTATTTTAACACCCTGGTTAACGCTTTCCAATGCTCATGGCTTGGATTGCTCGTGAACCTACTCAACATATTTATAGGGTAGGCCAAGTCGGGCGTGTACAATTTGTGATGTACATCGATCGCCTATTATACGTGAGTATTCCATTTGAGCCACTTGTTCTCGCTTTTTATTAGCAACCAAATTTATACTTAAATAAATGGGATTCTTTGACGGTGAATCAAAAGCTTGAATTTCTTGAGCACTTTCTCCACATAGTGGGATTGTGACAAGATAATTCCATCAGGAGTTCTGCTGATTTTTATCCCAAGGATTACATCAGCAGTCCCCATATCCTTCATGTCAAAGTTCCTCTTTAACATTCTTTTAGTTTCCATGATAGTATCATGACTACTACCCATGATTAACAAATCGTCTACGTATAGACAAACTATGACAAATGCTTCTGATGTCCCTTTGATATATACACATTTATCACACTCGTTGATTTTAAATCCATTTGACAACATCGTATTGTCAAACTTAAGATGCCATTGTTTTGGAGCTTGTTTCACCGTCCATACAAGGATCTTATTAACTTGCACACCTTCTTTTCTTGACCGGGTGCAACAAATCCTTCAGGTTATTCCATGTATATATCAGCATCTATCTCTCCATTAAGAAACGCCGTCTTGACGTCCATCTGATGAATCTCTAGATTGTGCAAAGTAGCAATCACAAGAAGCACCCGAATAGACGCAATCCTCGTTCTTCGAGAATAGGTATCAAAGAAGTGGTATTTTATTCAATATGTGGTTGGGTACATTAAAAATGCTTCCCACCCACATATTCAGGGTAATCTGGAACTTATAAACATGGCATTCATCATCTCTTTTCGAGTTCGGTTTTTGCGTTCAGCAACACCATTAGACTGTGGTGAATATGGTGTTGTTGTTTGATGAATTATGCCCGACTGGGTACATAGTTATTCAAATGGTGCAACATATTCGCCACCTCTATCACTTCAAATTATTTTAATCCCGTTGCCAAGTTGATTTTCAACTTCATTTTTATAATTCTTAAAAGCCTCTAATGCTTCATCTTTGCTTCTTAACAAGTACAAGTAGCAAAATCTTATGCAATCATCAATAAATGTGATGAAATATTTTTTACCACCTTTAGTTTGCACAAATTTTAGATCACACACATCAGTGTGTATCAACTCTAAAGGTGAAGTGCTCCTTTCAACCGAATGAAACGGTAATTTAGCCATTTTAGCTTCAATACAAACTTCACATTTTCTTTGTGAGTTTACTTCAGGTAAATTAATCAATTCTAAATTTACCAATCTTTTTATAGCATTCAGATTTACATGTCCTAATCTAATATTCCATAAATTAGAGCACTCAGCAATATAAACAGAAGAAGATTCATTCTTATTCATATTCTCGCCAAAACGGCGTACATTCATTAGCACCACCGTTCCAATGCCAGCAACATCAGAAGAGGCGTGATTCCCCATATGGAGCTTCCTTCCGGTTGATGGGATGTAAGAAGAGAATGCATCCTTACCAGAACAGACATGGCAAGTGGCACCAAGATCCACAAACCATTCTTTCGGTTATCCACCAAATCGCTTCAAACACCACCGCCGACACGTCAACATCTCGGCTCCTTTTCTTCAACCACATTAGCATTGAAGCTGCGGTTTTGTTTTCTTTTTCTTTGGTGACGGCGATCTCTTTTGCCATATGGTTCGGTTTGCCACGATTTGTAGCAAGCTCCCCGGAATTTTCCACCGGTTTCTTGCCTTTATCGTTAGGCCTTTTCTTGAGTTACTTGATGAGCCGTGATCCATCAAGTTGGCTTTTGAATCCATAGGAACAAGCTTGGACTTAAAGTCAATCCTCCTATTGTCTTCCTCAATTATGAGTTTGACAATCGATCCTCTAGTCCCATCTCCTTTCGCTTATGTTTGAGATAATTTTTGAAATCCCTCCAACTTGGGGGCAATTTCTCAATCAAGGCGGCCACTTGGAATGCTTCCGGTAAAGCCATTCCCTCTGCGCAGAGATTTCATGTAGGATCAACAGAACTTCGAACTTGTTCCATCACGGTTTAGAATCAACCATCGAAAAATCCAAGAACTTACCGACAACAAATTTCTTTGTGCCGGCATTCTCGATTTTGTACTTTTCTCCAAAGAATCCCACAATTCTTTGGAGGATTTCACAAAGACAATACACACTCAGTAAAGTGCATCACTAAGTCCGTTTAGGACATAGTTACGGCACAGGAAGTCACCCTGGCCCCATGCATCAAACGCAACACATTTTTCAGCATTTGTTTCATTTTCAGCAACAACAGGAGCGTCCTCGGTCAGATACTTCGCCAGACTCACAGTAGTCAGGTGAAATAACTTTTTTTGCTGCCACCTCTTGAAGTTGAAACCCATGAATTTTTCGGGTTTCTCAGCTGAGCAGGAGGGATGATCGGGGTTCTGCTTGTGCTTGCCATCGTGAAGTTCGCTAATTGCTTTGCGATTGTTGATCACAATTGTACAGGATCGGAATGCCTTCAAATTGCAAATTACAGAAACAAAAGATTACAAGAAACAGAACTAGCTATTACAAAGATAGAACTTTCAGAAGCCCAGTCGAGACGAATCTCTTTCCGCAAAGCAATTACGTCTCTGCTAGTGCTCACGGGTTGACGTATTGCTTCCAAAGATGAAATGACTTTACGCCTTACGTGTAGTAGCACCACTAACACGAAGCACCTCCGAACTAGAAATGTCTTTGGATTCTTTGGACTTAGTGCAGAATGCAAAAAAATGATTGTATGCTTTTTTATGGATTATTCATTCTCTGTACCAAACTGCAATGCACAAACATGTATAAATAGCCAACCATTCCACCTGCAGGGAGAAAAAAGCGGGTAGTGGGCATTAATCATTTGTAACAACCAAGGTGTCACACCCCACTCTTTGCATAACATCGGGTAGTGGGCTAACTTCTGTGTGACCACCACTGCGGGAGTTACAACTCCAACAGTCACACGAATCCGGACACCTACAATGTCCGTTTATTGGGCTCAACAATTAACAGCGATCACTCGAATCCAGGCCAAGCCCATTTTCGAGTGGCAAAACATTAGTGGACTGGGCCCGAGCCCAATAGGGCCAGGGCGCCCGACCCAAGCCCGATCCTGAGGCCCATGCCAGGCAGTACGCACGCAGCGCCGCGTGGCCCACTTGTGATCGTCCACTTGTGTTATAGTTTATACAACATATAACACCTTCTTATAAATAAACTAGGATAAACAATGATTTGTATTCCATGTGGGATAAGGCAAAAACCTTTCATTTCCCTTTACAAATCTTTACATAGTGCCCATTTATGTGGTTACCTTCGTGTATTAATTTCTCAATCACCGAAATTCGGTTTTGAGAAATACAAAATACTACGAACATCTACTCGAACGTAGATTAATAATATATAATTTAATTCCTCCAGAATTAAATATTTAGCCACCGAAAAATTGGTCAAAGTCGGTCGATACCCACTTTATCAAAACCAAAATTTCCAACGGTTGTATCACAAAGAAGATTAATAAGAACCAGGTGCGGAGTCGATTCCCGAGCTAAGGAAGACGATGGCATGAAAGATTTACTAGTACAAGATATAGATAGTGGTACTTTTCAATTGTAGTACATTTTTATTGTATATCTTGTAAATATTTTGAGTTATTAAAATTAAATATTCATTTTGCATGGTTTTATGGTTTTTGGAAGTATAAGAACATGATTCGAATATACGCACGATATACCGTGCCTAAATATATTGGGGCACGATATCGTGCCCATAATAGGCACGATATATCGTGCTTTAATTATATTGGGCACGATATATTGGGCATGATATCATGCCTATATTGGGCACGATATTTAGAGGCACGATATATCGTGCCCATAATTTAAAATGACTACTGACTTGTTGCTCTACATTTGACGCAATTGTGGCCAAAGACGCCCACACCTTGAAAAAATTGACTCCTACATGAATGATTACTTGATGAGTCAACAACAGAATGAACTCTACTTTGTCTAGGACGACCGCTTGTCTCGGGTTATTTGGAGGGTTGCATACTAATTCTCGCACCTCTTGTGGTAGAACCCATTCACTCGGATCAAGAATCGGTAAAACTTCATCCGTCCACATTTGTTGACGATTTTCATTTTTATAATAATGGGCAACAAATAAATAGATATTGAGGTTCCTCTTTCGCACAAATAAACAAACAATTATGTGAAAATATTGATATAAATTTTAAATTTATTTATACCTAATTCTTTGCAGATGCATGGGGGCAAGGCATCAATTCATATTCAAATTCTCGATAGCTACACGTTCTTTGGGATAAGTCAACCAAATAGGTCTTTGTTCTATCTTTCACTTTGTATTTCACATCACTAAGACATTGTACATCCATTATACAACCTATATCAACTGCATCACTTAATCTTTTGGTTGCTTCAAGTGTTAGCTCTTGATCTCTTTCATTAGCAATAAATAAGTCGTCGTTCATAAAATCACTTTTCAATAATAGTCCGAGTAAACTCAAGCCAAGAACAAACAAGTAACTTTCTGGCCCATAATAACCGACTATTGAAGCTCTTAGCCGAGTTTGATGTCATGAACCCATAACGTCGGACATGACACTTAACTCGAGATCATCTGTCTTCCCCTGCACATTTTAACTTCTTAAACGCATCCTCCTCACTAGCAACTTGTATGTTTTCAAAATACTTATCATAATCTTCACGACGGTATGAATATCTTTGTCATCCCTAAACATTGCTTCACGATATGTTGACCATATTGAGCCAAATTAGTTTGCAAATGATAAGTGCAAAGCCCATGTGATGCTTCCGGGTATACTACTTTTATGGCATTATCGATACTCTTGTCTTTGATTAGAAAAAATCGAGATCACGAGGGCAATTATAAACATCTTTCAACCTGTCTCAAAAACCATGTCCAGGATTCGTCATTTTCAACATCCCTAATTTCAACCGCAAGTGGGAAAATATGTTCATTACCATCTTTTGTTACGGCAACAAACAATATTCCCGATACTTGCCTTTAAGGTGTGTTCCATCAATCACAAAAATCGGCCGAGCATTGTTCTAGAATCCGAGTGATTGATGCATGCAAAGCAAAAACACGTACTTGAATCTATTAAAATTATCTCGACTTCCATCTAGTTACCGATCCGGGATTCGTTAAATTCAACATGCGTAAGTATCTTTGGAATTAGATTGAATGACTTGTTGCTATCTCCATATATCAACCCAAGATCATGATGCTTAGCACTCAACGCAACATTATAACTCATTTTAAGCCCATGTCGCGATTCCAACCCCGCTATCATATCTCTTGGCACGAGCGCAGAATGTTTCACTAGTAATCTAGATGCAAAATACGCACCTACTACTTTAGAATACACCCACCTAGATGCATTGTCATTCAAATTTAACCCACATCCATGGTGCTTGTCAAACTTTCCTACTCTCCAAATATCATCATTTCCATATGCACGCATTAGAAAAGGGCATCGTTCATTGATTGGTATGTGTTTTGCATGTATTTTAGGCTTAATTGTAGTTAGAATTAGTGGAAAAGGGCTTTCTTTCTGTAAAGTGGAAAAGGTATTATGCTTTGCTCGTTTTGTAGGAATGAATTGATATTTGTAGCATTTTGGCGACAATTTGGAGCATTGCGGTAAATGACCGCCAATACTTGAGGTAACGTACGATGTTTGGAGTTGAATCGAGAAGAAGTCAGACAAACTGGGTGAGAAACAGAAAGAAACGAACACATATCAGCTCCAGCAGGTGCGCACGGGCAGGGCGTGCATCCATAGCACGACTCGTGCGCCATCCAGACTGAAGACTCAGCCCACGGCACCCCGTACGGACTGGTCGTTCGTTGAGCGCATGGCCCGTGCGTCCCTTTAGCGAGTGAATGGTCCTATGGCATCCCGCACGGGCTGGTTGTGCGCGAGGCACACGGCCTGTGCGTCTGTGTGGGAAAAACAAGGTTTGACAGTTCTAATCAAGTTTTGACCCAAACGAAGTATAAATAGAGACGAGGTGGCCCCAAACGAGGATACACTGATTTTTGCCCTAGAAAGCAGAGAAAAGAACAACCTTATAACGGAGGATTCGAGAGATTGATCGAGGTCACAACCACGAGCATGAGGATTGAAGATAGATCGAGAGATCATCGACATCCCTGAGTTTTCTCATTCCATCGTATCATTTACTTTCGATTAGTTAGATATGAATTTGAATAATTTATTTATGAATTATTTATTTCCCATGTCTGGCTAAACATCGTGTGATTCCCGATTTGGGATTAGGTTATTGGATACATTTGTTGGATGATTAATTACAATTGAAGTTATTGTTTTCAAACCCTATTCGAGTACTTTGTTTTAATTCTTGTTTATCAAAAGGTCTTTGGTTTAACTTGTTTTGATGTATTGATTCATAATTCGAGAGATGAGTTTCAATACTAGACCATGAGTACTTGAAATGAATATTTGCAAGATCGGGAAGTCTATGAATATTTGTGAGGATTTATAATCTTTTATGCTTTAGGGAGTTGGATATCTCTTGTTGAGTAGAGATGCTAGCATAGATAATCCAATCAACGTTTTTACATACATCTCGAGAGAGAGGGTAAAATACTTTTCGTGATTGTTTTATAGGAAAGAATAATAATAACTTTGCTTGTGATTAATCTGATAATAAAAGGGGATATTAACTAAAACCATCGCCCTTGAATTCATTCATCTCCTTGATCTTTCAATCAATCTTTACTTTATCTTTTTAGGATAAATTCTTGTCTTGCATTTACAAAACCAATCATCCAATTTTGATCGTCTGGATAAAAATAAAACTATTACAATTTCAATACTTAGTACAATAATTTATTAGTCTCTGTGGATTCGACCTTGCTAATCCTATTCTGTAAACTACACCGTACACTTGCGGTGAAGCTAAAAATAAGGCGAACAAGTTGCGCTGTTGCCGGGGACTAATTAAATTTTTAGTACTAATATTGCGATAAATAGAATTATTTTTAATTTAGACATTTTTGTTTTTTTTTATTTGTTGTTTAATTTACTCCTTGTGTTTGACTTGTTTTCTTTATTTGGTTCGGTAGTGCATGAACACTCGCTCAAGCAAAGAGAATTAGCACCATTCATACCGGAGGTTGAGGCTTTTGCTAGGCGAATTAGTGCATCTACTAAACGGGCATAAAAACAAAGATCGCTATGGAGAACGTGGAAGATAACAACGGAGGTAAAAATAGGGCCAACAAGGTCAACAATGAGTTCGCGATACCCGAGAGTTCCGGTCCAAGAAGAAGAAGCGATTCATGATTACTTTCGCCCATAGACAAATCACAACTATGGTGGAATTCCAATGTCCCAATTAATGCAAATAATTTTGAGCTGAAGCCAACACTGATCTCGATGGTGCAGCAGAATCAGTTTGGGGGTTTTCCGTCTGAGGATCCCAATTATCATCTTGCGAACTTCATGCGGTTTGCAAAGACAATCAAGATGAATGGGGTGACTGATGATGCTATACGTTTGCGCCTATTCCCTTTCTCTTTAAGGGATAAGGCTAGAAACTGGATAGACACATTAACTCAGGGGAGTGTGAATACTTGGGATGAGCTGAGTCAGAAATTCTTGTTTAAATACTTCCCACCAAGTAAGACACTACAGCTCAAAAGTGAGATCACGCAGTTCAGGTAGTTTGATTCTGAGCCACTGTATGAGGCCTGGGACAGATTCCGGGATTTATTAAGGAGGTGTCCGCAACACGGATTTCCAAAGGATCAGCAACTTTGCTTCTTTTACTATGGGTTGATGGGACAGACTAGGTCGTTTGTGGATGCCGCAGCAGGAGGCGCTTTATTGGCTAAATTTCCACAAGATGCATTCAACTTGTTGGAAGAGATGACAATGAATAGCTATCAGTGGCTCTCAGAGAGGACTAATGTGAAAAGGGTAGCTGAAGTCACTGATTTAGACCCAATTAAGGCATTGACAGCTCAGATGACTGCGTTGACAAATCAGTTGAATGTATTGACAAAGGGGACTTATGGAAAAGCGGGTGCAAGTAATGGTGGAGTTCCTCTAGATCCCATGGAGGAAGCAAATTATGTCAACAACCAGAATTTCAACAATTACCGGAACAATCAAACTCCTACTCATTACTACCCGGGTTTGAGGAATCATGAAAACATCTCCTACGCAAATACGAAGAATGTGATGCAACCACCACCAGGGTTTAATGTGACAAATGGTGTCATTAATGCTTTGAGGCTAAACCATCTATGGAGGACATCTTCACCTCGTTTATGAATGAGATGAGGAACCGATTTAATAAGGATGAGGCGAAAGCTAGATAAAATTGAAAATCATGTCACTCAATTGGCCAACACCATGGGGTCCCAAATGAAAAATCTTGAAACCCAAATTGGTCAATTAGCTACGATTGTTGGTGGGCAGCATCAGAACGGCCAGTTTTCGAGCAACACTGAGGTTAATCCAAAGGAGCAGTGTAAAGCCATTCGTCTGATGAGTGGAACGGAATACGAGCGGCCGAATATACCTGAAAATACTGAACAAACATAGGGGCACACGGCCCGTGCGGCACCGCACGACCAGGTCATGCGTCCTATAGGGACATCGGCTGTTGTACCGGGAGACGCGGAAACTGAAGCAAATGGCGATGTTGAGGCCGAGGAAGGAGTTGAGGACCATATTACTGAACAAAAGGGGCTGAGAAGCTTAAATCTTCCTCTAACCCTGATTTTTCTAAACTTACTACTCCTCTTCCTTTTTCCCAACGATTTCAAAAGAAAAGGTTAGATTCGCAATTTTCAAAATTCTTGGATATATTTAAGAAACTGCATATTAACATACCTTTTGCAGACGCATTGGAGCAGATGCCCAATTACGCTAAATTCTTAAAAGATGTTATGTCAAAAAAGTGAAAGTTGACTGGTTTCGAAACAGTCACTCTGACAGAGGAGTGCAGTGCAATAATCCAGAGAAAACTACCACAAAAACTTAAAGATCCGGAGAGTTTCACTATCTCTTGTACTATTGGTGATGTTTTCTTTAATAAAGCACTTTGTGATTTAGGAGCAAGTATTAACTTGATGCCCATGTCCGTTTTCAGGCAACTTGGATTGGGAGAGGTGAAGCCGTCTACAGTCACCATACAACTTGCGGATCGATCACTCACTTATCCGAAGGGAATCATCAAGGATGTGCTTGTCAAAGTCGATAAATTCATATTCCCCGTGGATTTTTTGGTGCTTTGGATATGGAGGAGGACAGAGACGCCCTTTGATACTTGGGCATCCATTTGTAGCCACCGGAAAGCCTTGATAGATGTGCAAAGGAGAACTCACATTACAGGGTTAATGATGAGCATGTTTGTTTTCTATCTATAAGGCACTACAATTTCATAATGGTGTTGAGAATCGTAGTTTCATAGACGTAGTTAGTCTTGCATTGATGAATATGTAGATCATACATTGTCTAAGGATGATTTAGAGTTTGGTTTGACACATTCGTGGTCGACGTCAACTATGATGCTTGATTTCGATAATCAAGACTTGTATAACTATGTTTGTGCTTTAGATAATATGCAGAGCTACCGAGAAGCGAGAGGTGCACACACGAAGAAAAACATGCGGAGTCGGTTCTACGGGGCACATGACCCATGCTTGAGCACGCCCGGTCGTGCGTATGGCAAAAGCAATGGATGAAAACCCGAAGACAACACGACCCGTGCGCCGAGCACAGGGTAGGTTGTGCGCACGGCTGTCGGTCCCGAGCATGGGCAGGTCGTGCGTGAGGCCAAACAAAAGGATGCAACCACTAAAGAATGCACGGCTCGTGCGTTTGAGCACAGGCAGCCCGTGCGTGAACCTGAAGAGCCCGTTTTGAACCCAGAACTCAAGCTATTGCCCGAGCCTCTCAAATACGCATTCCTTGGAGAAAATAACACGAATCCGATAATCGATCATCTCTTTTAACTTGGCTCACCTTGATAAATTGCTTAGGGTGTTGAGAAAACATAAGTCCGTGATAGGTTGGTCAATTTCGATTTAAAAGGCATAAGTCCATCGATTGCCATGCATAAAATTAGAATGGAAGATGTCTATAAACCTTCAGTGCAGAATCAAAGAAGATTGAATCCTATAATGAAAGAGGCCGTTAGAAAAGAGGTTTTAAAATGGTTAGATGCTAGAATTGTGTATGCTATTTCTGATAGTTCTTGGGTGAGTCCGATACAAGTGGTACCAAAGAAAGGGGGGATGACTGTAGTTAGAAACGAGAATGATGAACTTATTGCGACTAGGATAGTTACTTGGTGGTATATATGCATTGATTATAGGAAATTGAATGATGCCACTCGTAAAGATCACTTTCCCCTCCCCTTTATTGATATGATGTTAGATCGCTTGGCGGGATTTGACTACTATTGTTTTCTCAATGGTTATTCCGGGTACAACCATATCATGATTGCACCAGAAGACCAAGAGAAGACGACATTTACATGTCCCTACGGTACGTTTGCATTTTGCAGAATGCCATTCGGACTATGTAATGCACCCGCGACTTTTCAGCGATGTATGATGGCTATATTCCATGATTTTATTAAGAAAATAATGGAGGTATCCATGGATGATTTTTCTGTGTTTGGAGATTGTTTTGATCATTGTCTTGACAATCTTTCTCTAGTTTTACAGAGATGCGAGGATGCTAAACTTGTTTTGAATTGGGAGAAGTGCCATTTTATGGTACGAGATGGCATTGTTCTAGGCCACCGGGTTTCTTCTGCAGGTTTAGAAGTGGACTGAGCAAAGGTTGTAGCAATTGAAAAACTCCTATCTCCAACAAATGAGAAAGCCATCGGAAGCTTCTTGGGGCACGCCGGATTCTATAGAAGGTTTATTCGTGACTTTTCTAAAATCACTAAACCTTTGAGTCAGTTATTAGAAAAAGATATTGCTTTCAATTTTTCCGATGATTGTTTGCAGGCATTTGAGATTCTAAAGAAGGCTTTGGTGACAACACCAATTCTTGTAGTTTCGGATTGGTGTCAGCCCTTTGAGCTGATGTGCGATGCCAATGACTTTGCAGTTGGGGCTGTTCTGGGTCAGAAAAGGGATAAGTTGTTCAGAGCCAATTACTATGCGAGCAAAACATTAGACAGTGCCCAACAAAACTATACCACCACTGAGAAGGAAATGTTGGCAAACATTTTTGCGTTCAATAAGTTCCGATCTTACTTGATTGGAACTAAGATGATAGTCCACACAGACCACACGACAATAAATATCTATTCAACAAGAAGCATGCCAAACCGAGAATGATTCGGTGGATACTTTTATTGCTGGAGTTTGACGTGGAAATCCGAGATAGGAAGGATTGTGAGAATGTGGTAGCAGACCACTTGTCCAGGTTGGAGTACAAGAAGGATGAGAAAGAGGGCACATATGTAATCAAGGAGGAGTTCCCCGATGAGCAGCTCTTAATGTTACAGGCTAAATTCCCATGGTATGCAGATTTTGTGAATTATTTGGTAGTGGGAGTTATGCCTCCGGATTTATCTTCCTATCAAAAGAAGAAGTTCCTCCATGACATCAAGTTCTATATGTGGGACGACCCCTTGCTCTTTAAGAGGTGCCAGACACAATCATCAGAAGATGAGTGCCCCAAGAAGAGTGGGAGGGAGTTCTACAATAGTGCCATTTTTCACCTTTCGGGGGATACTTCGGTCCGACACACACTGCGGCAAAGGTATTGCAAAGTGGGTTATATTGACCCACTTTGTCTAATGATTGCTATTTATATGTGCATCAGTGTGATAGATGCCAGCGGATGGGGAACATTTCGAGACAACATGAGATGCCCATGACCAATGTGATGGAAGTCGAGCTCTTTGATGTGTGGGGGATTGACTTTATGGGTCTCTTTCTATCCTCTTCGGGTTATCAGTACATTCTACTTGCAGTGGAGTACATATCTCGATGGGTTGAGGCGATTTCGGCACAAACGAATGATGCGCGAGTAGTGATGAAGTTCTTAAAGAAAAATATATTCACTCAGTTTGGAACCCCGAGAGCTTTGATTAGCGATGAGGCCTCACACTTTGTGAATAAATTGATGAGCACTCTACTTGCAAAGTATGGGGTTAAGCACAAGGTGGCATTAGAATACCATCCGCAAGCAAACGGGCAGCAGAGATATCCAATCGCGAGATTAAGCAAATTTTAGAAAAGATAGTGAATATAAATCGCAAGGATTGGGCTATGAAGATAGATGATGCATTATGGGCATATCGGATCGCTCAAACACCATTGGGCACATCACCTTATCGGTTGGTATTTGGGAAATCGTGTCACTTGCCCGTGAATTAGAGCACAAGGCGTTTTGGGCTATCAAGAAGTTAAATTTTGACTTCAAAGCAACGGGTGAAAAGAGGCTTTTCACTTAAATGAGATGGAGGTGTTCCAGGATGAAGCCTACGAGAATTCCTGGATTTACAAGGAACGCACCAAGAGATGGCATGATCGAATGATAAAGAAAAGAGAGTTTTTACCGGGTGAAGAAGTTATTTTGTTTAACTCATGTCTTAAACTCTTTCCCGGAAAACTCAAGTCTCGGTGGTTGGGGCCGTTTGTTATTAAGAAAGTGTTAAATCCTCCAGGAATAGTGGAATTGTTGACCCAGGATGGGGAGACGTTTATGGTGAATGACCAGAGGATCAAGCACTACCTTCATAGAGACCAAAAGGAAGAGGTGTCACGCCTCACTTTTCTAGAACCGGGATCGCATATACAGGCGTTAAGCAATAGATATTAAATTTAGCGCGTGTTGGGAGGCAACTCAACGGTTTGTTGTATTATTTTTTCCCATGTTTTTTTTCCCTTTGATAAGTTAGAATTTTATTGCTTTCCTTAAAAAAAAACTGGAAATTTCGGAGTGTTGGTATGGCATCCCGCACAGGCAGGGCGTGCGCCATGTGCACGGCCCATGCGTGCTTCAGGGATGAGGAGTGAGCCTATGGAACCACGCACGGGCAGGGCGTGCGCCATGCACATGGCCCGTGAGTATTCGCGGATTTTGGACTGAGCTTACGGCACCCCACACGAGCTGCCTGTGCGCAGGGCACATGGCCCATGCGTCTGTCGGCTGAGGCAGTAGTAAGTCGCGCACTAGGTAATTTTTTTCACTTTCACAAATTCCTTGCGCCCTAAACAGAGAAATCTCTCATCCCTCTCAAAGTTTCGGGCTTGTCACTTTATTTTCACTGAAAATTCATCCCCACACTACTCACACACGTATTGAACACTCAAACTTGCTTTGGAGTGAGATTTTGGTTGAGAGGGGCACCTAGGGTTCCAAATTCGCCTCTTTTCCTACTTTTTATGAGAATTCCAATAAAAACTTCAAGTTTTTCTTTGAATTTCTCGTAGATTATGGCTTAGGGTTATATGTGGTACATGTTTGATGAATTTGCCATGTTTTAGCTTGAATTATTCTATGGGGCATTTTATCGAACAACTTGTGGACTTGATGAATTGAAGTATATGTGGTTGATTTAATGATGAATCTTGCATGAGCTTGATTAATTAGGGTGTTAGTGGCTATGATTCTCTGCAATTACATTGTTATTTAGGTTTGAGGGCTTAATTGTGATTAAATTGTAAGGAAGAGACATTATGCCTTATTTGATTTGTTTGTATTGAATTCATCTTGTTCTTGTTATACATGGCATGTTCGGAATCTCACATTTGTTTTGCTAGGTACTGACTTGAACAAGGCCGATCGAAGGAACCAACAAGGTCGGGGTAGATGCCCGGAGGCGCAGCCAAGACGGTGGGGAGCCACATCCAGATAGCCCCGAGGTTCTGGGCTTCTTCTGATTGAGGCTGATGATCTGGAGCGATGGAGTAGGTTGGTCACCCGCTCATTTACAACGCGATATGTCGATGATGAGTGTACCCAAGCCCTGGGATACACGATGATGTTTAGCGACTATTTGAACGGGTTGGGTGGACCACGTTCATGCATGGGCGGTGGACGACTTATAAGAAACTAGCAAGTATGAATTCTGGCGGTTGTTGGTTCAGACGCCGGAGACCGGCCCAATGCTCTATAAGCGCGCTCATCTAAGGCCTCACCAGTACGGAACCCCATTTTCTGCTATATCCAAAAGGTCACAGCTCACTCCGTCTTCGTCCCGACACAATAACAGGGGTATGCAAGTTCGGGAGCTATACCTACTGTGGTGTATGCTAACCCATTCCCCCTACAACACGGCGACCCATTTTGTAGAACACGCCGACTATTTGCCCAAGCGATCACGGTGCGATATTGATTGGGGGAATGATCACCCCCATTGCTTAGCATTTTCGTGTCAATTTAAGGGACTTGGAGCCCATTGAAGGCAAATCGGAGGATTAATATGAATGCCCTACGCCAAATGAAAATCATAATGAGAAGAGAACATAACATTCTCCCAACAAAGGGTCGGAACCGCCTTCTCACTTCCTAACACGCAATTGTGGTTGATGATGAGACTAATTGGTTGATGAACTCGAGGCACATACCGAGTCATGGAAGCCATGATTGCGTGGAAAAGGTGGAGGGTAGCCGAGTTGCCCGATGAAGATGAGTTGGCGATTGAGGCGATGGAGTATGACCGACATGAGAGGGGTTTTGAGCAAAGTTTCCAACGAGAGGGTTTTGAGCAAGGGTTCCAACAAGGGATGCCTGGACAGACGGAAAGCTCTCACCAAGGTGAGGAGCGTGGGGGCCCGCTTACCAAGATAGACTATTTGCTCTTGAGGAGAGCATGAGCGCAAGACCGGATAATTTCTCGCATCATCGATGAGTTCCGTACCTTGACGTAACAAGAGCATAGATATCGGGCAAGAACAAAGGGAATCGAGATGCCGCAGCGATGCATCAAATACAAATGTGGCACATCTCGCAGGGCCACTTTCCGCCACCACCCCCATAGTGAGACAGTCCATTCCACACTTTTCTTTGAAATTCTATCTTCTCTTCTATGTGCTATAATTTCATTCAAGTTTGGCGGAGAGGTAGTTATTTTTGATTGAAGGGTGTGGCGAAAAAAAAAAAGATTTTTCATTCATATAATTGCATTTAGAGCATATAGATTGCATTGCATTAGATGCTTGTTTTCGATTTTAGCACGTCTATTGCTTTCTTAGATTTTTAGGGAGTGAGTTGACCACTATTGTGTTGCTTGTTGTGATCTTGGGAGCATTCGTGAGCGCTTTTGTTGTTTTGAATTGGGTGTTGAGCGTGAGTTGATCGGGTTGAGAATAGATGATATGGAGCATGTGAATGTTGAAATCATGGTTGTATGCTTTGAATTACGCAATTGCAAGCCTGTGAGCTTTGAGCATTTACTGCTTTCATTAGATGCAGTCATGTTTGTTGATTGAGTGTGTCATTCATGTTAATATGAATTCTAGAACTTGCTCGTATCTCGGTTGAAGTCACATGTTGTATGCAATTTATGAAAATGATTTAAGGCCATTTTTGTTAAACCTTTCAAGCCTTTTGCCTACCTAATGACAATGAATTTCCCGGGCAGTTAGCCAATTTGAGCACATTTGCACGATTTTTTGATAGCCACATTTCAAGCCTTAACGTGATATATATGTTACCTTGAACTTGAGCGTATAGCATTGAGTAAAGGGATTGAATAAGGTTGAATAGGAGGATACCGAGAATTTAGATAATTGTGTGCATGTTGGATGTTGGGAATAAAAGAAGAAAATGAGGAAAAAGGAGGATTTATACTCACAAAAGAGTCGAAAAAAAAAGAAAAATAATCGACTGTATAAGTGAGTTGGCTGTAAATGAACTTATAGGCTGAGAATTATGAAAGGCGGAAGAAAGTGGATTGTATGAAAAAAAAGGGAGAAAAGAGATGTGATAAGAATAAGCGATGATTGGGGTAGCATGTTTGATTTGAATGAGAAAAAATGTGCTTACCAGTCTATACGCTTGAGTTTGAGTCACTTTCTCCATATTTCCCTACCTAAACCAAAGAGCCTTCATTACAACCAAAAGAAAAGTCCTTTCTGATTTATGAATTGCATACAATCGAGTGGCAGAGATGTGAGACGATTTGCAAGCCTATGGTAATTCTTCAACATTGATATGATTTGAGCGAATACACGTCCCTTATTATTCTAGAGAGGAGAGTATACACTTAATTCATGAAAGGCGTGATTCGAAGTATTTGCCATGGCTTTAAGTGACTTGTGCTCTGTGTTAGATATTCGAAGCTTGGTTGATTTGTTGCTTGACGTCTATGGATAAATGACATGAATTGTGATGTGTTGTTCTTGATTTACCTTTCATTACTCCCATTTGTGCTCTATTTTGTTTATAAAGCGTTGACCGGGATAATTTAAGTTTGGGGGTTTGATTGGTATGTGTTTTGCATGTATTTTGATCTTAACTGTAGTTAGAATTAGTCGTTATGCATGCATTACTTGAGTGAAAAAGGCTTTATTTCGTAAAGTGGAAAATGTATTACACTTTGCGGGTTTTGTAGGAATTAATTGATATTTGTAGCATGCGTCCATAGCATGACCGTCGCCATCCAGGCAAGACTCACCATGGCACCCGCACGGGCTGGTCATGCGTTGAGCGCATGGCCCATGTGTCCTTTCGGCCCAGTGAATGGTCCTACGGCACCCCGCATGGGCTGGTCGTGCGCGAGGCGCACGACCCATGCGTCTGTGTGGGAAAAATAGGGTTTGACAGTTCTAATTGAGTTTTGACCCAAACGAAGTATAAATAGAGACGAGGCGGACCCAAACGAGGATACACTGATTTTTGCCCTAGAAAGCAGAAAAAAGAACAATCTTCTAACAAAGGATTTGAGAGATTGGTCGAGGTCACAACCACGCACTTGAGGATTGAAGATAGATCGAGAGATCATCGACATCCCTGAGTTTTCTCATTCCATCGTATCATTTACTTTCAATTAGTTAGATATGAATTTGAATAATTTGTCAATGAATTATTTATTTCCATATATGACTAAACATTTTGTGATTCCCGGGTTTAGGATTAGGTTAATGGATACTTTTGTTGGATGATTAATTGCAATTGAAGTTATTGTTTTCAAACCCTATTCGAGTACTTTGTTTTAATTCTTGTTTATCAAAAGGCCTTTGGTTTAACTTGTTTTGATGTATTGATTCATAATTCGAGAGATGAGTTTCAATACTATATCTCAGAGTACTTAACATGAATATTTGCAAGATTGAGAAGTCTCGTGAATATTTGTGAGGATTTATAATCTTTTGTGCTTTTGGAAGTTGTATATCTCTTGATGAGTAGAGATGCTAGCATAGATAATCTAATCAATGTTTTTACATACATCTCGAGAGAGAGGGTAAAATAGTTTTCGTGATTGTCTTATAGGGAAGAATAATAATAACTTTGCTTGTGATTAATCTGATAATAAAAGGGGATATTAACTGAAACCATAGCCCTGAAATCCATTCATCTCCTTGATCTTTCAATCAATCTTTACTTTGTCTTTTTAGATAAATTCTTATCTTGCATTTACAAAACCAATCATCTAATTTTGATCGTCTAGATAAAAATAAAACTATTACAATTTCAATACTTAGTACAATAATTTATTAGTCTCTGTGGATTTGACCTTGCTAACCCTATTCTATAAACTACACCGTACACTTACGGTGAAGCTAAAAATGAGGCAAACATTCATACTTGCATATTGCATGAAAACGAGTCTTATCCGAGCGTTCAACTCGATACTCGACTTAGTTTTCAAGGTGATACATGCCTAGTGCCATCTCCAATTTGGTTTTGCTCATGTATGTTGCTCCTTGGCGCAATGTCCCACCAGATGCTTCCAATCTAGTAGGTTCTTCGGGAGGAACTGAAACGTGCGAGAGTGTACCAGGAATCACCCAACTTTGTCTTGTGGGCACTATTTTTCGTCCATATTGTCTCTATGGATATCCGGATGTATGTTAGCACCTCGTTCTTCCGTGCATCTTGGTTATGGTTTTTCGAAATACTTCTCCCGCTTCACGTCTCCACTCACAAAATTCCTCAAATTGACATGTTGTTGGTCATTTTCAAATTGATTATTAGCTTCAACATCGCACCAACATCACCAAAGAGTAGTTCTCACCAAAATCATCTGCCGCATTTTTATTACAATCAAAGATCACCAAAGATCGTAGTTTTCACCATAATAATCTTCATTATTATCACAACCAACATCAAAGATCGATTATCACGATTAACATCGGTATTATCACAACCCATATCGGATAATAGCCATCTTCATTGCTTGACCTTATACTAGGTCTCGAACAATTGATATTTGGAACATTAATCGTAGGTGAGAGTGGGCCAATGATTAATAATTGGAACATTGTTCATATGCATAAAAGGTGCTCCACTGACCTTCTTGCGCATGACTATATAGATTGATGTGTGATACACCGTATTGTTGATAACCAAGATGGTGCATGTAGTTGTAATTAGCCCCAATGACCATTTAAAAATCATTACGAGTAGCCATTAGTTGCCTAAAATTTCCACCAATACCTTGTTGACCTTTAACGTTCTCAACTCGATTATGTCCGATCGACTTCCCAATACATTATGGAACTAGTCTCACACATCCTTTTTCTTTTTAGTGTTACAAAAACAACTGGTAACTCGGTGTTCTCAAATGCACTTTCAATGTCACCATCGTTTTTCAACTTTTACTTCCCAAGTAAATATCTACAATAGCATGCATTACACAATCGTATATGCCCCTATCAACTTCAACAACACCATAAACCTCCCAATATTTTACTATAATTCACTTTTCCCGGTTTAATACGTACAACTTCTTCTTCACCATTTTTATATTTTAAACCTTCCTAGTGACCCCTAATTGAACAACAACATAGCTAGAGTTCATCTACAAACAAGAAATATAGAAAAAATATTAAAGATATGCAAGCATAAAAAAGGCACGAAACAAAAATGGAACTACAAAATTTGGCACGATTTAGGTACGATATATCGTGATAAATCGTGCCAAATTTAACCGAGGCACGATATATATCGTGCCTTATTTAAAATTGGGCACGAAAATGAGGGACCATATCATGCCTAATTTTTACTGTGGCATGATATATCGTGCCTATATTGGGCACGATATGTCGTGCCTATATTTGGCACGAGCACGATATCGTGCCTAATATAGGGCATGATATATCCTGCCTAATTTTTACTTAGGCGCGATATATCGTGCCTATATTGTGCATGATATCGTGCTGCGTGCCCAATATAGGCACGATATATCGTGCACAATGCATCTTAGATTCGAAAATTTCACAAATATTTCACATCTCTTGTAAATATATTGGTCTTGAACAATTTAAACAAGGTTAAGTAACTAAGAGGAGAAGCAACATTACCTTGTAGTAGATTTTGGAGTTAGAAAGAGAGCTCTCACCGGCGAAAAACCTCCCCAAGTGCTCCCTCTTCCTGGCGGTCGATTTCTTGCCATTTTTCTTTGATTCCTTGTCAATCTTTTAGTCTACGCACGATCTGGTGTCTTTAATACCTTTGATCCAATTATTTTCAGATTTTCACAGATCTAAACCTCGCAAAAACCCTTATCATCAGAGCTTTTTCTTTGGGTTTTTCAATTTTAGCTTTGGTTGTTTTAATTTTTGGTTTGATTGTTCGAGATCCGCTTACCTTACATCTTTTGAGGATGGGTAAGCCAAGAACGAAATCAAACAAGGAGAAAACCCATTAAAGCAAACCGGTCCGAAAACCCGTTGTTCTTCTTTCGCTACAATTGGTAAGTCTAATTTTCGATAAATATGATAAATCTGCTGCTATTAAGGGTAAAAACGTTCTTTGATCCACCAAGTGATGCAACTTCACTTGGGGAAATTGAAAACGATTCTTCCAATATGAGTCCGATGGGGAATCGAGGAAGAATCCCATAAACTTAAGGGTGGTGTGAGTTCGATGCACACCAAGTGTTTCTTTGAAAGGCCCAAGCCAATCTCGGGTTTGAAGCGACCAAACAACAAAATCCCCCACCGCCGCTCCATGGGCTTCGTTGTTTTCTTTGAAATCAAAATCCCGAGATCGCCACAACTCAAAGTCATCGAGCCCAAACTGGCGACCTTGATGATATCATTTTTGAGGAGCAACATGCGATAATGTTGAAGAATCATGGGCTTCGTCGTTGGTTGTTTTTTTCTTTGGCGTTTCCCAGTGCAGGTTGCACTCTTGGAGATGTGTAAGAAATGGCAAGTGCCATTTGAGTATATTACTCATAGGAGCAAATGGCTCATCTTTAAATTCAAGGATGAGTTATCTCGTGATAAGGTCTTGCTTGGGGACCTTTGTTGCTAAAAAAGATGCCCAAGTATTTCGAGTTTGACGATATTGAAATTTAGACTATGCCATTTGGGTGCCATTGCGGGCATGCTGTGGACTTTTGGAATCCAAATCGCTCTTAGTATGATTGCTACTAATATTGTAAAGCCAATGCATACGGATTCTATGACGATCACAAAAGGAAAAAATTTCCTTTCCTCGAATTTTAGTTGAAGTTGATGCCTCAAAGGAGCTCGGGAGGGAACTTGGTCGGTGCCTTCGGGAAAGAGACATGAGCAACAAGTGATTTATGAGCATGAGCTAAAATTCTACATTAAGTGCAAGGAAATTGGACATACTACTCGGGGATGTACAAATGAGAAGCCAGCAGAGAGCGGACAACCATTTAAGCCGAGGGTTAGGAAGCTCACGCATGAAACCAACCAACAAGGAAACGTTAAAGGCTCCCGAGCCCGTGCGAGTTGCCAAGGATACACAACAAACCTAGCCTATCAAGGATAAGCGACTGTTGTGACTATTGAGGAGGCTCAAGTGCAACCTTTAAAGGAGAAGCAACTGCTCAAATCGGGTGAATCCCGACCATTCACCAAGTGAGAGGCGCGGACGAGGAAAAGGATTACTTCAGATTCTATTATTGAAGATACGAGAGGGTCATGCGGCTACATCCACTCACGATAAGGACACACAAGATAACCCACCAAAGGAACCGTAAAAGCCGTAATAAGAAGGATAAGGGAATGGATCCAACCTTCCTAAATCAACATGAGGATTGCTAGTTGGAACATCGTGGGCTTTAACAAGTCCATGAAACAAAAGGGTGTCTTGAACTTCTTGAGACACCATAAACTAGACGTAATTGGATTGTTGGAAACAAAGTTGGTTGAGGCAACTTTACCGAAAATTATGAGGACTTGGTTTGCTTGGGTTGGAAGCATACTTGCAACTTCCACATGCATCCTTGGGAGGATTTTAGTGTTGTGGAATCCCGCTACTGTCATACTTGAGGAGCTGGGACATATCTCCCCAAGTTATTCACCGTGCTATTACATGCAATGTATCTTCTGTTTCCCTCCTTGCAAGTTTTATTTATGGTTATCATCTTTTTGTTGGTAGTAGGAAACCATTGTGGGACAAAATTTATATCATTTGGTGAAAATTGTTCCTTGCCTTGGATTGCAATCGGGATTACAATAATGTTTTCAATGCTAATGAGAAGTGTAATGGCAAAGACGTTACCAAAGAAAGAACTTAAAGATTTTGAAGAGTCTTTGCGTACTCACGGGGCTCACGAACTTGAGATCTATGGGGTGTTACTTTATTTGGACAAATAATGAGGTTTGGTGCAAACTTGATCGGGCGATGGTTAACAAACATTGGTTTGACCAAGGCCTTGATAGGATGGCAAATTTCTTGCCTTCGGGCTGTGTTTTTGACCATTCCCCATGTATTGTCTCGTTGTTGGATGTGGTCGTTAATACCAATAGGCCATTTCGATTTTTCAATATGTGGGTTAGTCATACGGTTTTTCAATGACCTAGTCGCCACAAATTGGAATTTCTATGTCACGGGCACCAAATAATTTAGGCTTTGCAAGAAGCTTAAGAATTTGAAACGCCCTCTTAAGGAGCTTAACATTAAGCATTTCTCACATATTTCTAGCCCAGAAACGCAAAAAGGCAAAAGAGGATTTACAACAGGGCCAACTTCAAATGCATGATGATCCAATGAATGTGGACTTGCGAATTTTGTGGCTACCATGAGGAAGCAATCCATGAGTTTGAGTGAAGTTTAATGATGCTTTTATTACCAACAAGCTAAGTGCAAGCACTTAAACCAAAGTGATCGTGGCACCAAGTTCTTCCATGACTTGGTTAAAAGGAATAAGAAACGAATCAGTTGTTCTTGTTTGCAAGGAAGATGGTCTCCTACCACTTCTATAGATGAAGTTTCAAGGAGTTTACAAGATTTTATGAGTGTTTGCTTGGTATAGAGGACTCATGAACCAATTGATCCCGATATTATCAATGCCGCCCCTTCCATCTCTTTGGAACAAGCAATCCGCTTTAGAGAGGGACATTTCGAGATAGGAAATCGAAGCTTTGTTCGACATTGGAGAAGACAAATCCCTTGGTCCTGACGGATTTAATTAATGCTTCTTCAAGAAGTCTTGGCAAATTATTGAGGAGGATTTTTGTGCGAATTGAAGAGTTCTTTGTTAATGGGTCTTTACTAAAGCAAATTAATCATACTATCATTGCTTTAATCGAAGAACATCATGCTCAATCAGTTGGGGACTATAGGCCCATTTCCGTTGCAATGTGTTTTATAAGGTGATCACGAAAATCATGGCCAAATGAATGGCACCGTTGTTGGAAAACATTTTGGATCCGGCTCAAAGGATTTTGTGGGGAAGACTTATGATCGAGAATATTCATCTCGACAAGAGCTCCTCCTGAGTATAATCGCAAAAAAATTTATCCTAGATGCCTTCTCAAAATTGATCTCGAGGAAGCTTATGACTATAGGTTGGGATTTTTTACGGTGTGCTTGAAGGTTTGGGCTTTCCTTCAAAATTCATCCACCGGATGTAGGTCCGGGTGTATGCGTAAGGTTTAGAAGGGGTTGAATAAACCTTACCAACTTTTCGATTTTAGTCCTTTTAAAATATTACAGAGTTAAATACACAACTAAGTCCTTGATGGATGACTAAGTTAGTTAACCAAATGAGAGTTAGCCACTCAATGACTCGATTGAGTCATTGATAGAATAACTCACCGCTAGTCTAAACCTTAACTTGGTTGTGATGAGATTTTCTCGGAAGACTTAACACCCTTGAATTTGGTTTAAGTTTGTTTTAACACTTGGTTTTAGCACTTAGTTAATTATCAGTTGGATAGCAAATTATCGTTGATATTAAATGATATGCATAAAGTAAATACCGAAATGTAAATGACACAATAAATTTCATAGAGGTTCAAGATGGGGTAATTCTTCTACTCCTCTCTTCTCCAACTCCCCGGAGGAATCCACTAAGTATTGATCGAGTACAAAATAGTTATCGACCCGGATACAAGTCTTGTTCACACAAACGACTTGCTCCTTGGACTCGATCCGAGATGCCCTGTCACACAACGGCTTCGTGCGACTCGGCTTCTTCACAGGGGCGGGCGCTTGCTACTTCAGCTCACTTGCTCAAGCTTCTTGGATTTGATCACGAAGCCCTCCAATAACTTGAGACCGGGTTCGACCTTGAACCTTTCTACAGATCTCCTTGGAATGTAGACCCCTTTGATTCTTCAAAAGTTTCCTCTTCAACAGTTTGAAGTTGTCTTTCCTTCACAACTTGGCTATCTTGAGTTGACTTGATTGACACTTCACACAAATTGCATCAACCGATACTCCTTCAAATCGAGTTCTTGACTTCTCCTCCTTGCCATACTCACCGCTTTATGGAGTCTTCATTTTAGTCTTCATTGACTTCTTGCATATCCAGCATAGCCGACTTGACTCAGCTCGTACATCCCTATTTATTACAATTGCAAATTACAAGGAAAATGGGGTGCCAACTTTCTAGTCTAAGTTTTACATGGCATTCATCAAAATCGATAAATAAAATTCCTAACAATTTCCCCCTTTTTGATGATGCCAAAACTTAAAACATACATACAAAATGTAAATAGCAAAGATACATACGACAATGTAGAAACAGAGAATGTATGCGTAGAATCGATCTTTTTATTGATCATAACATTCTTGTCCTTTACCAAACTATTTACAAATTGTATCGAGCAAACACGCTGCTCTATATCTACACAAAAATATAGAAATTGCGCATTCTTATTTAATCGTACATAAGACTTACATACATATGCATTTACAATAGTAAAATACATGAAGGGGTGGACAACAACACTTCATCGCCTTCGCTGCCTCCTTCTTTCTTCTTGGCTCTTTCGTCCTCCTCTCTCTTTTCTCTCTGTTTCTCATCTTCACCGTTTGCTTTCTTTTTCTCGTAGGCTCTTCTGGCAGCTTCATCTTTTCTTGTTCTTTCTTGTCTTTCTTCCCACAGCTGAGTTTGTCTTTTATTTTCTTCTTCAATCCTTTTTACATATTCAGCATTCTTCCTTGCTACTTCCATGTCGGCTACTACGTCATATTCGCCCAATAGATCCCTCCTTTCTTTCCCCGGATCTATGCATTCGATGTTTTTGGGAAGAGGTCTAGGTCCAAACCTCTTCCTCCACCTCTTCTTCCTCTTCTTCTAGGCGTGTATTGTCTTTGGGCCTTCTTCTTTCTAGGCTGAGTGACTCAAGGATTGACTACGATGAGTCTCATGCCTGTCACTTCTTTGCATAGCTTGAGGCATTTTTCCCAATACAAATCCCAGGCTTGGGCTATGGACATGCCTTGAAGTATCCTTCGGATTCGAGCATTTTGGATTCATCAACGGATCTAGGCTCATTTCCGTGCCTCGAAATGGCATTCGTGTCTCTTCCTCGCCGGAATGCCTCCATATTGTTTCAAGATGTCCATCACACGGGCATCCATCTTTCCTTCGACCTCCTTCATCCCCTAACTTACTATATTTCTTTTCTCGGACATGGGTACAACAGTGTTGGAGCGGCAGAGTCACCGGAAGTTTGCCGATGATGTCACCAGACAAGTCCTTGTTGAGGGTTCTAGCAACCATTAAAGTCATGTCTTTTGAACATTCCCCCTCAACTGCTTTTCCCTTCTCATTCTTCTTCTCAACTCTGTCTTTCCTTTCTACAAGAATGTTTCCTTTTCTTTTTTTCACCAACCGTCCCCTTAAGCATCTTTTGGGATTCCTCTTCCCCCTTTTTGGCATCATCAAAGGAGAGAGGAACTCCTGGGAACATTCCAGCAAGGATGAAGTCTAGGCGGTTGATAGCCGACTGGTTCGCTGGATTCTGCTGCGGAGTATCTTTGTTCGAAATTACGAGCGGGTGACTTTTGATTCAAATTGTCACAAACTTCATTTTCAGCCATATGAAAATTGAATTTTTCATTCATGTTCTCCTCTACGCTACAGGTTCTTTTTCGATGAAATTCTCGCAAAGCTCCATTTCGGTGGTATGAGAGGCATGCATTATATCAATATTTTCTTGCATCCTCCTCTTCATGTCGGCATTATCGTGCCGCAGATCAACATTTTATTGTACAATGCTTTGGAGTATCGAACCCGTTCCACACGCATTGTGTGCGTCATTTATTGCCACCAGGCCCCGATTCTCGAGCACTATTCCACGCAGATCCGCCGTAAGATTTGCATCCCCGTTATCCACCGCATATCCAATGAAGCCTGTGCCTTTCCATCTTCTCAATCTCTGCGCAAATATTGCCTTGAAGACTTCTCGAACCTCGGTTGTCACCTCCGTCTTAGGTATGCGGCCAAGCAACATCAAAATCAAAATCCGCTGGGATGATGGTATCTGTGGGAATGACTAGATCAGGTTTGTGGAAACGTCTCTGATCTCTAGCTGATTCTTCATCCAGATCAGGCAGCTCTAGTGAGAAGGGGAACATTTGTTCAAACGCATCATCACGAACATAGGGAATATGTTCAACGGTGACTTGTGGTCGTGATATGCCTGGTCGAGTCAATTCTGCTGCAGCGTTGGGAGCCTGTGCGATTGATCGTGACTTAGCCGGGTCTATTTGTGGTGTGGACCCGGTGGCCGAGCCTGTTGTCTCAATGGTTCGTCGGTCTCAGCTGGTTTTTCCATTTGAGTTATCTGGTCTCGGCCGTATCAGTGGCTTCATCGGAAGATGATGAGACTTGAAGGGGTGGCTCATCATCAAAAGTGAATGTTTGACGAGTAGCCTTGAGGTCTGACTTACTCGTGCTTGGAAGAACATCCTCACCGAATCTTTTGATTTTCAATAGGGGATGACTCGGCTTCATCTTCACCTTTATGTCGGGGTTGTCTTGGGAATCATGAAGTGCACTTATCTCCTTCTCGGATGCATCAATGATAACGGAGGAGGAATGTTCTCTGCGTTTACGTCTCTTTACCTCGGGAAGTCTCAACCTCTCGTAGGGCTTGCATTACCTTTCTGCAGTCTCAAGCTGCAGCAAGGCCTGGACGATCCCTTGACAGACTTCCGGATGTCTTAGGGTCTTCTACGGTGGCATCCACAGGAGTCTCAACTTCGTGGATTGCACTTTCATTGCCCAGAGTGTTAACTCCCGGGGCAGATCCATCATGTGCCTTGACTGCATCAGCAGCGTCCTCAGCCTGCAGAGCAGTTGACACTTCAGCTTAGACAGTCTCAACTGTCCGAGCTTCATCAGTGACAACCTGCTGTGTTTCTGTTTGTTGCTCCTTCTCCGCTTCGCCTCCTAGATTCTTTGTGGAGTCATCTGCAACATCCTCCGACCTAGCTACAGTGGAGGGAGTTTCCCCCTCAGCTGGTACACCAACTGAGTGACTTGTGATGCGGTCACTCTTCTCCAGACTCCCGGCTGTGTCCTTTGAGTGTTCAGCCGTGGGGGCAGGTGGTAAGACACCTTCAATAGGGGTTGGCTCGACTTGGGTCCCCAAGTTCCAAGTTTCATTTCCATGTCCCCTAGATCCATCCTCTTAGTGAGCTGGGGAAGTGGTTGCAGCAATGACAGTGGCAATCTGTTGTACCACTCCCAATGGATCAATCTCCAGCTGAGATTTGGAAGACTCTCCTGGTCCTTCCATCAGCTGTTGCTCATGTAGGATCCTGGATTCCCGCATGGCTTGCTGCATTTCCAACGTCTCTGTAGCAGCAGCTGGGTCCAAGTCCTCATCACTTTCTGAGAGTATGTCAAGATGAGGATGAGTGTGATCAGTGGTTCCAGTGAGAGGACAAACGCTAGCTTTCTTACGAGCTTCAGCTTCCTCTGCCAATCTCTCCTTCTCCTTTTCTTTGAAGATCTGCAAGATATCTATGCAGTTCTCTTCATCCAGTGCCTGGACCACTGTGGTCAATCCGAGGAAATTCATCAGTTCCTCCTCTTCTTCAATAAATTCAGGTCTTTGGAACTGTTCCCTTGAGTGACTCAGCTTCCACTTCCTCCATTCTCGCAGACGATTTTGGATGTCTGGATATGGTGGAGATAGCATAATCACATCATCGTCATCATCTTCTTGCTGGATATGGAAGGCAACATACTCTGCAGCTCAACTCCTTTAGCAGCATCGGGGGCAGGTGGAGACACAATCCTGTAAGTAGGGGATTCTACTGTCTCCGCTGCTTCTTGTTCCTCAGTTGGGTCTCGGCTTGCCTCTGCTGATCGGCCTCAGCAGACTTGGCTGTTTCATCAATGATTTTTGGAGACTCTACTTCTCCAGCTGTCTCAGCAATCTGTTCTAGCTGAGTGGCTGACTCAGCTGTTTTCTCAAGCTCTGAACGCTTGATGATTTTCTCCTTCTCTTCGTTTTCACCAGAGGAATGTCTTGTTCTACTTTCTCCCGGTTCCTTGACGGTAAAGGCCTTTGAGGTTGCCTTTGCAGAGCGTGCCTTTCGTCTTGGTAGTCCTCCTCTTCTTCATTCCCCGAGAAGGTACTAATGCTTCCTTCTCCACCGCAGGCGCAGGGGGGTGACTGACTCCTGCGGGGAGTGCGATTTCTTAGGCTGCAGGGCAACCTTTTTCTTTGCGGTGCGGAGCGGAGCTTTTCTTCTTTGGAGGAGGAGACAACTAATCTTTGGGACAAGTGATTCCCCCTCACTTGTATCCGACCTCTTGGCATAAGCTCTCTTCGAGATCCTCGAAAGATTTGATCGAACATCTTCTTTTTTGACATGGAACGCCTTTCCATATCGAAGTGGAACACCTTCACTTCCATCGACGGCAATAACAAGGCCATACCCTGAGAGATCCTCCAAATGATCCATCGTCCTTGAAGGACTTGTTTCCAATATTCTCGCGGTAGTCTGCATTTGATACGAACTCGGCCGTTTACCTTCTTCTTCTCCATGATCGCAGCCATGACAACCCCGCTTGGTTTTGGACGGTGATTGAAGCTTCCAAACTTTATGTCTACACATTTGGCAACAATATCCAGCGACTTATGATAATCTTCCTCCTGACTTCTTATCGGTGTGTAGACAACCTCCGCGGCCGCGATCGGAGTTTGGCCACTTCCTTCCATGCAAAGGCCAGGTTTACATCGACTTCAAAAATTTCGTACACCTTCCGACGGCGGCATGCAATGCTCCGCAAGGTCTTGGCAGTGATTGTAAATTTCTTCCCGTGAATAGAGGACTTGATGCCCTCGTCATGAACTTAGGCGTTCACGTGGAACTGTGACCTCTTCAACATAGGTCATCGAAACTCCATTGTCGAGAAAGGGTTTCGATCCGGACTTCTCCATTTTGTCGGCTATCTTCTTCACGAGGTTTCATCGGAACCTGTTTGATCATCCCTTCAAATCTACGGTAGAACCGATTGTGGATTTGCTTTCCTAACTTAGTGAAATCATAGGTGGTTGCCATTTTTGAGTTTTACCGAACGAAACCTTAGAAATTTTCCTTTAAGATTGATAGGGTTTTGAGAGAAAAAAACTTTCTTAGCTTTTGGAGAGATGAGCAGGTTTGAGTAATGTGAGAGAGAAAACGGACAAAATGGTATATGTATGGGTTATGAAAGGACGTGCATACGGTTTTGAAATTTGATCGAGATCAACAACTTCAGTTTAGCACGCCGATTAGCATTTAATTTCTCGCATTTGATGCGGCTGACATTTATATCAATCATAGGCTTGTCGTGCGACTTTTGACTATATCTGTCATTATCATGCTTGGCGTCATCCTTAAAATATTCGCTTATTAAAACGCATTTTGCGTTTTTGTAACTTAGCCCATAAATGACTCGGCTTACTCATTAGGCGGCTCAACTTCTTCTCTCTTTTCACATGGGTCTCGGCTCTAACTAACTCGATGTCGGTGATTTCCCGTCGACGATTCATTTAGTTGATTCACGAGCTCGGCTCTATTTTCATCTTTTCTTGTTTCATCTCTTCTCCTCGAGTCTTAAGGTGTTAACTCGGCTTAATTAACCTAGCTCATGCTTGAGTTCTTCAAATCTTGATTCACATAATGGCTTGGTGAATATATCGACCAAATGTTTATCGGTTGAGATGTATTCCAAAGTGATGTCCTTCTTTTCAACATGGTCTCTTATGAAATGATATCGACATCAATGTGCTTTGTTCTAGAATGCAATACAAGATTTTGAGTGATTGCAATAGCACTTGTGTTATCACACATGATTGGAATCTCTTTTTCTTCAACATCATAATCTATCGTTGTTGTCTCATCCATAAGACTTGGGCTGTACATTTGCCCGCAGACTATGTACTCTACTTCACCAAGTGGATGTGGCCATTGAATTTTGCTTCTTGCTAAACCAGAAACCAATCTGTTTCCAAGCATTTGACATGTACCTGAAGTACTCTTCCCTAACTCTACATCCGGTGATAGTCAGTTCCTTTAACCAATAAGCTTGAATCCTCCTTCCTTTGGATACCATAAAGCGATGACTTCCTAGCATCCCTTCAAATATCTTAGGATTCTCTTACCTGCAGTCATATGGCTTTCTTTGGTGAAGATTGGAATCTTGCACATACACTTTGCAAAGGGTGATGTCTCGGCTTAAATGCTTCTGTTAAATAGAGCAGTGATCCAATAAGTGCTCTGTATCTTGTTTGATCCACATGCTTTCCATCTGCATCCATATCCATCTTAACTGATGTATTCATTGGTATTTTCACAGAAGATTTCTCTTCCATACCAAATTTCTTCATTAAATCTCTGGTATACTTTGTTTGACTTATAAAGGTTCCATCCTTCAGTTGTTTTACTTGAAGTCCTAGAAAGAATTTTAGTTCTCCCATCATGCTCATTTCAAATTTGCCTTGCATGAGGTTTGACAACTTATCACACAACTCTTTGTTTGTGGATCCAAAAATAATGTCATCCACATATATTTGAACAAGCGGTGGCTACTCTCTCCATCTTGAATTAAAAAAGTGTTGTGTCCACTTTGCCTTTGGTGAATCCATTTGTCTGTCAAAAATTGAGATAATGTATCACACCATGCTCTAGGTGTCTGTTTCAATCCATATAGAGCTTTCTTGAGCTTGTACCTTATCTCCAAGAGTCTTTTGCTCAAAACCTGGAGGTTGCTCAACATAGACTTTCTTCTTCAACAATCCATTCAAGAATGCACTTTTTACATCCATTTGATATACAAGTGAAGTTCTTGTGAGCGGCTTAGGCAAAAAACATCCTTATTGCTTCTAATCTTGCAACATGAGCAAATGTTTCATCAAAATCAATATCTTCCTCTTGGCAATACCCTTTGGCTACCAATCTTGCTTTGTTCCTTACTCCAGAACCTTTTTCATTCATCTTGTTTGTAAACCCATTTTGTGCCAATAACATTTTGATGAGTTGGTCTTTGCACCATTTCCATACTTTATTCCTTTCAAATTGATTCGCTCTTCTTGCATGACTTGAATCAATGTGTGTCATCAATGCTTGGGACACATCTTTAGGTTCTATTTGGGAAAATAAAACAAGTGAACATTGGTTATTGTTGAGCTCTGGATCAGTTCTTACACCATCTCTTACATTTCCAATGACCGGCTCTGTGGATGGTCTCTCAGCCATCTCACATCAGGTTGGAGTAAGTCGGCGGGTTCGATCTTGCAGCTTGTGTTATCTTGAGCAGCTCTCATCATCACTTAGTTGCAGATTTTCCAGCTTCTTTGAGATTCAGCTATCTCATCTTCACCTTGATTAATTGCTCAAATCATCAGCTTCAACATAGGGACTCTTCTGCATAGTTGGGGATTCAGCTTATCGACTAACTCTTCAATGTCTTCTCCATTTACATTAGGCTCATCAAACACTACATGGATAGACTCTTCTATGACCCATAGTCCTTTTGTTCAGCACTTTATAGGCTTTACTTTCAGCAGAGTATCCTGAAGAAGATACTTTCACAACTTTAGCATCGAAGCTTTAGATTGTCCTTCCCATTGTTGTGGATGAAGCATTTACATCCAAATATTTTAAGGTACCCAACATTTGGCTTTCTCCCTGTCCAAATTTCATAGGAGTCTTTTGTCGGTGTCTATTAATCATGCATCTATTTTGAGTATAGCAAGATGCGGTGTTGATGGCTTCCACCCAAAATCTTTTAGCGACCTCAGCTTGACTAACATGGTCCTTGCGGCTTTCTTGAGAGTTACATTCCTTCTTTTTGCTATTCCATTCTCTTTGTGGAGTCCTTGTAACAGATAATTCATGAGCAATACCATTTTCAACACATCGAGTTATTATTCCATTAACAAACTCGGTTCTCTATCGAATCTTATCTTTATAATGGTTTGACTCTTTCTTATTTTGAACTCTTTTCATCACTTTGTGGTAACTTACGCAAGGTTTCTTTTTTTTTTTTTTTTTTGCATGAAGATTGTCCATGTATATCTTGAATAATCATCCACCACCACTAGAGTGTATTTCTTTCCACTTATGCAATAGATGCATACCTGTTGAAGATGGGCATGGCTTCTCTTTGAATGATGATTTGAACATGCTTTCCCATTCATGCATCACAAACACTTTCCTTCTTGTACACCGAGTCACAAGTCCTTCTACAAGATTACTCCTTGCAAGTTTGTTAATTGTCTTGAAATTCAGGTGACTCGGCTTCTTGTATACAAAGCCTTGATTCACCTTGTACTCTTTTGCTAGCGCACGAGCAAGTGCTTGGTTTGGACAGGCATTAAAGGCCAATCTACCACATACATGTTCTTTTGTCGGATCCTTGAAACACTACTCCCATATTGAATCCAACATTTTAGCCACTTGTCACGAGTTGACTGATGCTTAACAAGTTGAAATTTAGACTTTCAACATACGACATCTCGGGATTTCTAATCCATTTTTTGATGGATCTAGTGCCTCTAATTTCTCCTGGAGCTTCATTTCCTCCAAATATGACTTTAAGCCTCTAATCTCCTTAATTTTGAGGTTTTCTTGTTTCTGTCATGTGTCTTGAACAACCACTAACCATGTACCCGGTTCCGTGGCACTCACTTCACCGAACTCCGCAATCAAGGAATAGTTTTTAGGTACCTATACTTGCAGGTCTGAGGGGTTAGTCTTTGTAAAATGATCCAACCAACTTTATAGCCAAATGATTTGACTCTAAGAGGTTTGCCATCTATCCGTGCCATAATCATAATTCACTTTGTAAATTGCTTGGGGCTTTGGGTTCATACAATGTCTCTTTTGAAATGCACCGTGTGTGTGTTTTAGCAATTGCCTTTGCTTTGGGTAATAGTGATATCTCTGAGTGTAGTGCTTGGGTGCATATGTGTGGTTTATGATAGCTCGTTGCCTTTGGAATGACCTTTCTTGAGTTCAAGGCCTTGCCATTTCGGCTTGTATTCCATAGGTCTTGCATATTTCACATTATTCCAATCATTGACTTGGGTAGTTTCTACCATTCCCATCATTTGTGTTCCTTTGATAGAACTTCTGGGGATTACGTAGCTCGTCTTCTTCAAAGAGTACTTCTGTTTAGAGTTCTTGAGAACTCTGTTGGATTTCTTCTAAGTTGTCCTCTCGACATACTCAATAAAGTGTTTTCCTTTTCCTTTATATCCAAGGCCATTTTGTTTGTGATTGTGCTTTGGAATGAATTTGTGTGCATCATTTGGTGTCTTGGATTTTGAGATGCTTCATTACTTGAAGATCCTTTTTCCAAGATCACTCTTGGAGTTTGACTATGCACAAAGGAATTGAATCCTATGCCCGTCTTGCCTCCATTCTTTTTGGATCATGATAAGGTCATCCAATGATTTAGATGCCTTTGTGAATTAAGCAATCACATTTTTGAGATCATTTTCTCTCTTTTCTATTGAGATATCTCTCGCTTATTAGTTTAGCATTTTCAACCTTGACTCTTTGTTCTCATCGGCTATGTGACTTAGAGTACTCGGCTCCTTAGTTCTTGATGAGTTTTGGCTTTTGAGTGACTGTTTTCCTCATTTAATAGTGTGTGTGATCACTTAATGTGCTCAAAGTCTTTCATCATTTTGCCTAATGAATCATAATCTGAAAATTGTTGTCTCATCCATAAGACTTTGCACCTGATAGTGCCCTTGCAGCCTATGCTTCTGGGTCTTGTGGATGTGGCCATTGAATTTTGCTTGCTAAACCAGGAAACCAACTGTTTCCAAGCATTTGACATGTACACTGAAGTACTCTTCTGTCAACTCTACATCCAACATAGTCAAGTCGATTAACCAATAAAGTCTTGAATTCTCTTCATACCATAAGGCGACTTCTGGCATCTCTTCAAATATCTTAGGATTCTCTTAGGCTGCAGTCATATGGCTTTCTTTTTTGTGCAATTGGAATCTTGCACATACACCTACGGCCAAAGGTGATGTCCGCTGCTTCTTTGTTAAATAGAAACATGATCCATAAGTGCTCTAGTATCTTGTTTGATCCACAGGCTTTCCATCTGCATCCATATCCATCTTAAGCGATGTATTCATTGGTATTTTCTGGAAGATTTCTCTTCCATACCAAATTTCTTCATTAAATCTCACAGTATACTTTGTTTGACTTATAAAGGTTCCATCCTTCATTTGTTTTACTTGAAGTCTAGAAAAGAATTTTAGTTTTCCCCATCATGCTCATTTCAAATTTTCCTTGCATGAGGTTTGACAACTTATCACACATCTCTTTGTTTGTGGATCCAAAATAATGTCATCCACATATATTTGAACAAGCGGATACTCTCTCCATCTTGAATTACGAAAAGTGTTACTATCGGCTTTGCCTTTGGTGAATCCATTATGCAAAAATTGAGATAATGTATCATTCCATGCTCTAGGTGTCTGTTCAATCCATATAGAGCTTTCTTGAGCTTGTACACCTTATCTCCAGAGTCTTACGCTCAAAACACGGAGGTTGATCAACATAGACTTCTTCTTCCAACAATCCGTTCAAGAATGCACTTTTTACATCCATTTGATATACAAAGAAGTTCTTGTGAGCAACATAGGCAAGAAACATCCTTATTGCTTCTAATCTTGCAATGAGCAAATGTTTCATCAAAATCTATATATTCCTCTTAGGAAATACCATTTGGCTACCAATCTTGCTTTGTTCCTTACTACCCGAACCTTCTTCATTCATCTTGTTTAAAGAAAACCCATTTTGTGCCAATAACATTTTGATGAGTTGGTCTTTGCACCAATTCCCATACTTTATTCCTTTCAAATTGATTCAGCTCTTCTTGCATGACTTGAATGTGTGTGTCATCAATGCTTGGGACACATCTTTAGGTTCTATTTGGGAAATAAAACAAGTGAACATTGCTTGTTGAGCTCACAGATCACGGTTCTTACACCATCTCTTACATTTCCAATGGTGGCTCACGTGGATGGTCTCTCGGCTATCTCACATCGGGTTGGGGTAAGTGGTGGGTTGATCAGATCTTCAAGCGTGTTATCTTGAAGCGACTCTCTCATCATCACTTAGGCTTGATTTTCCGAGTTTGTCTTTGAGATCGGCTAACTTTCAAAAATCTGCCCGTTGAAGAGATAGGTGATTTTCAAAGACACCTAGTGAAATCGTTGGCTTGTCTTGTTACGATCCTTGATATTGACATTTCCTAGTATTAAATGAACCTTGACTTTTGATCGACACGGAATCTGGGTGTTTCCCATTTGTTTTATTCCTTTGCAACTTAACAGGTGATTTGAGCACTTTAAGACATTGCAGCATGGAAGTATTACTTATTTAAGTAACCTTCTTGACTTACGTATACGGATTCTTTTTCGATTGTCTTGACTTGACTCGAGTTCCTTAACTTTCCCGAGTGACTTGAGTCGGCTCTAATCATTAGATGACTCATCTATCACTTCAACTTGAGACTTGGCTATCTTGAGTTGACTTGACTAGCTGCTATGCAATTTTGTACCAAGCGATACTCCTTGATCCGAGTTCTTGACTTCTCCTCCTTGCCATACTTTCAGCTGACTTTCAGTAGTCTTCATTTTAGTCTTGATTGACTTCTTGTATATCCGAGGCATAGGCGGCTTGATTCAGCACAAATGCGACCTATTTATTACGGTGTAAATTACAGTAAAATGGGGTGCAACTTTCTAGTCTGGGTTTTACATGACATTCATCAAAAATCTGATAAATAAAATTCCTAACAACGGATCATGGAGTGTGTGGATTTCTCCATCTTATTCCATAGCACGGAATGGAATTTTGTATGGAAAATTTGCGGGCAAGAAGGGACTAAGGCAAGGAGACCCTTTATCACCTTTCCTCTTTGTTCTTTGTCTTGAATATTTTTCTCGTTCAATTAATCTTCGCGCGATATGGAACATTTTCCTTATCATCCCAAATGTGCCAAATTGAATAACACTCATTTGGCTTTGCGGATGACTTGATGCTTTTTTCAAAAGGCAGTAGTGCAGCCGATTGTGTTGTTGGATTGCTTGAATAAGTTTAGCGGTGTTCAAGATGCAGGCGAGAACTTTGAATAAATCGAAGCTTATACGACTTGTATCAATGGGCGGAAATTAGTTGAATTCCATAGGATTGTGAACATGCCAATTGGATCTATGCCATTCAAATACCTTGGAATCTGGCTTGCGGCGAGAAAAATTGAAAGTGATTCACTATGCTTCTCTTGTTGAGAAAATTCTTTAAGTATATTAATGCTTGGACCAATTGTACTCTTTACTTATCTTGGGACGAATGGAGTTGATAAGATCGGTTGTGCATGGTGTTGAATGGCACAGTTTATCAATTCTACCAATCCCGACATTGTGATTGATAGAACTACGAACATTCCGTCTTTTCCTTTGGCGGCCTTGAAGACACGCGATTGCTTGGAAAAGATATTGGTCTCCCAAGGCGTGAGGACTTAGCCGAGGGCGTTAAGATGGAACCTTGCGCTCCTTGAAAACGTACTGGAACATTCATGAGAAAAAGGACTCTTTGTGGATCGGATAGGTGGGCCGAAGTGTATCTTAATGGGGCTTCCGTTTGGGAATTGGACACCGGCCCGAAAGGAGATTCTCCCTCATAAGCGCATTTTCAGCTTTAGGACATCATTAATAAGGCGGGGGACTACCCAACTTGCCAACCTTAATCGGTGGGGAAAATTACGAGTTTGCTCAAAGCATATGACTTTTTCGAACAGGGCACTCCAAAAAGTTTGGGCAATTGATGTATGGAGACATTACACTAGCAATTACCTCCTCCCGAGGAAGCATTCATTTTATCCTTGTGGCAGTATGAAAAGGAAGGTTACAAACCCGAGGATCTCTCCTCCGCATATGGACATTGATCGAAATTGTGCTTTATGTGGGATTGTCTGGAAACATTAGATCCACCTATTTTTCGATTACCAACATGGCCAGAACAAGTTGCAACCGTCAAAGAAGTGGCTTAGCATCCATGAGAGCAATGAGTACTATTAAAGTTCAACACAGAAATACATGAAGAAGGAAGCTCGTTGAACCGTGGGCAATCTTTCGTACAAGAAAAGTGCATTTACAGCACCGTGATATCATATATGATCATTTCATAATATGCTAATATTCGGCGATGAGTTACTTCGACGGCATTATTCGTGAAATCAAAACACAGCATACAAGATCATGTTTTGTATCTCGCGTTTATTCACAATGATCTGCTTTGGGACATTAAATTATCAGATTTTCTCTCTGGTTTGTTTGTCAGGTAAATGGCATGTATTAGCCATCGTTTTGTAGATGAACTCCTTTAGTGACATTTACCTTATCATGGTTGTAATCATCTCAAGTTATGTCTTGTGATTATTTTGTACATTTATGATATATTACCACATTTCATCCAAAAAACATTACTCATATTCAATTCTGGTGCATTTTTGGTTACAAAAGACTACAAAGTTAACTTCTTATATTTTCAGGAGCACAAGGCAAGAGAGAGAAAAAATTAAGAGCAAATGGGAAAGTACATGCAACTGAAATTCATATAAC